>JAEAOA010002145.1:0-600000 GCA_016746295.1 Potamilus streckersoni
AATTGATATCTGATTATATGGTAAATATCCATCAAGAGTACTGAATTATCTGCAGTTTTCTGTGAAGAAAATATTTCTGTACTAATTATTTGTTTATTGGTCCTAACAATGAACTGAAAATGGACTTCTGTTCCATTATTATTGGGCCTGATGGTCTTTACCAATATTAAATATTTTGCAATCATGCAAATCTTTTTAGCTGAAATAGTTTTCTCATGGCATATTGTTTGATATTACTGTTTTTGAAGATTATGGGCAGAGTCCTAATCTAATTATGTTTCTTATTTTATATTGTGGTACTTATTGCTTTCATCAGAGTAACAGTAGTCAGAGTAAAATGAATGAAAAAATTAATTTTTATTTTTAAAAATGTACATTGGTAGTTTGTCAGATCTTGTATTAGAGTTTGTATTTTTTCCCCCAGAGAGATAGGTTTTATTTGTTACTAAATTGAATACAAAGCGGTCTCAAAAACATTTGTGATTTTTTTTCTTCATATATTTGTATGTTTCAGGCTCTCAGCAAAAAAAGGATCTTCTTGTCTCAGACTCTTCTGACCATTCCTCAACATCTGGAACATGTTGCAAACTACCCACACAATGGAACTCTTCAAGATGATTCATATAGAACTCTATGGATCCAAGGTATTTTTTTGTGTCAAATATAGTACATAATTGAGTATAATAAAGGCATATTTGTGCCCAGGTTATTTTAATGATTTTGTACACATTTTCTGATTGATGAAACCACATTAAATGAATGGTTTGATGTATAAAAGGACAAAGAAAATGTTAAAGGGTGATTGTTTCTAACACAATGCCAGATTTGAGATGTCTTTTATAAGCAAAGGTAGGAAATGATAGCAGTTATAAGTTGATTAAATCTGTTTAAAACATTTAGCAACACTGGTTTTGGGGCACTTTTGGGACAATTAAAATATATTTAGTCTCAATGCTTTATTAATGGGTTAGCAGGTCAGATACTGTAATTCATTAGTTAACAAGTGCACTATGACTCATGGTGGAGATAGAACAGTGTACAATAGCACTTCTACTTTTTTTTACTGAAGTAACTGAATAAAAGGTAACTTACACATGCATCACATCTAGTGATACCAACAAGAATGAATATTAATGGCTGTTAGAATTTTTATGCTTCATTGTTTGGAGATGTGCAGAGTCACCTGTGGTTTTGTCTGTGTCCTGATTTGTCTAATATTTACACATGGGGAAAGTTTAATGGCATTTGCCACTTATAATTTTGTATAATGCATACCTGCTAGAACATGATGTGCTATGTGAAAAGTATTATTTTTACTGTCTGAACCTTTGATATGAAAAACATGATTTTCAGGCATTTTAAAATGAAAACAAAGACTTTTCTTGACACCACAATATATGTCTGTAACCTGTACAGTAAAACCTGTCTTGAAAGACTGCTGCTATGCGAAAACACCTCTCTTGAGAGACCAAATTTTCAGTGCACAAATTTGTTGATTATATAGGCTTGTGACCTGTTATGGCAGACCATTTGCCTTGAGAGACCATAATTTTTGGCACTGTTTTGGACACTTTTTTTGGTCAAATATAATATTTAAATGCCTTGTAATTTTTCAGACATTACTCCTCTATAGTTTTTTCTACAACATATGTTTTCAAACACAATCTAAGAAGGTCTTCTGCTTCATTTTAAAACAAAATTCCCAGTAGATTTTCCGGTAATTTAACTGATACAAACTTCCACATGGATTGGTTGTCATTGTAGACATCATTACACATGTGAAACCACATCATGCAGGTGTGACAGTCATGGCTTTGATTAGAAACCATGATCCCTGCTTTATATCATTAAACAATACATAGAGTCAGTATGGATTAGTAAATTTATTTGAATCATGCAACAAAACAAAGTGTAGACATTATTACATGCAAAACCAGGTCATGTATGTGTGACAGTTATGGCTTTGACTAGAAACCATGATGCATGCTTTATATCATCAGTATGGATTAGTAAATTCATTGGCATAGTGCAACAAAGCAAACTTCTTATCCCTGAGGCACCCTGAAATCTCCAACATGCATCAAACAATCTTTGAATGGTTGATTGTTTCGAGTCAGCAGACTACTCATTTTGAAGCTACTCTATGCTATGTGGGAAACAAAAAGAGAGAACTATAAAAAATAGATTACCTTTATTGTACAAAAAATACCAACATATTAATGACTAGTATATTGCAACTTGCTTTTTATTTGTACACTTCCTAAGCGTGCTTACAAAACTCACCCCATATGGAGCCTCTCATCCTTGGTACTCTATTATTAGCACTTGTACATGTACCTGTAATTCTGCTCTTGATACTAAAATGTATCTGTCATAAATATCTTCAGAATTGTAATTCCAATTTTTAAAAAAGATTTAGTTTATATTATTATCTTAATTACACAGACAAAAATTACATGCATTTGTAAGGTAGATTTTATTGATCACTGATTAGGCTAGTAAAGGGTTAAACTGAATTGCTCGATTACTAATATGGCGGTCATTTTGGAAAATATGCATACAATTGTGGCTCAAATACATGTATAACTGAGTTTTCTGATGGATGGACATGTATCCAATAAACAAAAAAGGCAAGTAATGTCTGTTTTTTATTCATTATCCTTTCAGTGGTTTTAGACAAAATACTTGTTATACTTCATGGCAGCACATTGTCATGTGAGCTGTAATTGTGACTTTGTTATAGACATGAGAGGGGACAAAAATTTCACTCGGGAGAAACACCACTGGTTGTCTTCTGGGTAGACATGAGCATAGTTTCCACACCCTTGAATAAACCCAGATTCCCAGATCTAGCAAAGGTCTCAATGGCAGTACTCAGCTTGCCACACAGTGATGCAGATGCTGAGTTCTGTTTCAGCATGTTGAAAAAGATTCAGTCAGATCATCGTGGAAATTTATTTAGAAAAACTGTGTCGTCACTCATATCGTGTAAGATAAATGCAAAGTGTGACTGTTTTGAGCTCAGACATTCAAATGATTTGTGTAAAGCTGTTAAAGGAGCTTCTCTAAAAAATGAGAGACAACGACCACATGTTGAAAAAAAACCCTAACTTTATTTAAGTTTTTGAGGTTCCAATGTGTCATTATTTTGTGAACAACAGTGATTCTTGTGAAAATTCTTAAATTATTTTTTGTGAGATTAATAAAATAACATATAACAAAATTAATAAAGTTCAGTAAATAATATTCATTATAGTTATTTTACTTAGTTGTGGTACGATCTACACTTCTGCAATTAAATGTATGAGAAAAATAGTCGTTATGCTAATGTCCCTTATTTGGACCCAATCTCCCTGATTTTGAACACAAATCTCCTGATTTGTGTCCAGCAAACTTGGCATGTATGTATTTTGGTTGAAGTTAGGTAATGTGTATTGAAAAAAATAAAAGTTGTTACTCTTCATTGCTTTGAATGATAATGTTTAAGTCATCATTATTGAAGATTATTGGAGAGTTCATGGTCTGACAATGTTTCTTTACTATCAGAATTTACTCCAAATATTATTTTTCTACATGTAGTTTGAATAGTGTGGAAATGTGAATTATCAAGGGAGTGGTGTACATGTACAACACCTATCCAAGTTTTGGCCACTGACTAAGCCTTATGATTTGATATTACATCATCTTGCAACACCAACAATTCCTCTCAATGGTCTTATCAGACAAACCCCATTTCAACTCTGGCAGTGTGTACCTGACAAACCCCATTGCAACTCTGGCAGTGTGTAACTACAATACAATGTCTTTTTTGGGGTGATTCTAACAAGAATAAACAGCATAATGTCAGCACTAAACATATACATGCAAAAATCATTTTAACTCTTAACCCCTGGTGTGGTGTTAGCCTACTTTTGAGCTCTCTATGACACAATAAAATGGGTGGTATTATAGAAAGGTAGACAGATATAGCTTTATGATTATACCAAATATCAACGTCCTAATTGCACTACAAAATACAGAAGGAAAAACAACTTTTTGGACCAGAGTTTTTTCCAGCTGAAATTCGCCTGAGGTCAAAATTTGATTTTGTGTACCGATTTTATACTTTTTGGCCTTGAATTTAAGACCGACCAGTCTGAACTGCACACAAACAGGAGAACCTTTGCAAAATGTAACATAAGATGGGCATTTAGAATGCAGAGTGGTCATGACATAAAATAGATGGGTCTGTTAAGCATAAAAAGAAGAGATCTTAGGAGAAGAAGAGATAGTCACAGTCCTAACAACAATCTGCAACAAGATATGGCAGACAGGAGAAGGGCCTACCACATGGGTTGAATCCTTACTAATCATGCTCCCCATTAAAGGAAACCTACAGCTATTCAAAAATTACAGAACAATCAGTTTGATCAAGCACCTGAGTAAAGTCATGCTGAAGATAATTCTCAACAGACTAAAGCCTTAAAAAGAGAAAATTATAGCTGAACAGCAGACTGACTTCTGAGCAGGAAGGAGCACCATTGAACAAATCTTCAATTTCAGACTTCTTTGCGAGAAACACCTTCAGAGTCATCAGAATTTATGCCATGTCTTTATAGATTATAAAAATGCCTTTGCTAGGATATGGCATGCAGTCTTATGGGCAACTATGAGGAAGGACAACATCAGTTCAAACCTGGTACAGGTTGTTGAGCACCTCTATGACAAAGTCACCAGTGCTGTCCTGATCAATGGCAGCAGAGGAGATTGTTTCCTTGCATGACCACAAGCGCAGTCAGCATCAGAAAAAGAATAAACACCAACCTTCACTTTGCAGATGATATTGATGGTTTAGCAGAAGATGAAAGAGAACTGGCTGACTTGGTTGAGTGCCTCAGCACAACCTCGGCAGCTTATGGTTTGGAGGCTAGTGCAAAAAAAAACAACCAGACAAACAACACCAATGGCTTCAGTGCAGTAGTAGAGGTCAGTGGACAGAAGCTGGAAAGGGTCACAAGCTTCAAGTACTTGGGATCAATTATCACAGATGTGGGCTCCAAATCAGAACTACTTTGCAGGATTGCCCAGACAACGGTAGCAGTAAAAAGGTTGAGTCCAATATGGAAAGATACCAACATTGTTTATGGTTTCAAAATAATGCCAATGCACTTGATTGTCACATCAGTCTTTCTGTATGTTTGTGAAACAAGGACACTCAGTTCAGATTTACAAAGAAGGATTCAAACCTTCAAAAGGAGATGCTACCACAAGATTTTGGGCATCTCATACATTAACCTTGTAACCAACAAAGAAGTCCACAACAGAATCCAACGAGCCATTGGATCATATGAACACTTTAAAAAAAATGCAAACTGAAGTAGTATGGTCATGTCTCAAGATCATCTGGACTGGCAAAAACAATCTAGCAAGATAGTGCAGGGGTGCAGAAGACGAGGCAGACAGAAAAAGAGGTGGGAAGACACCATTAAGGCATGGACAGGCAGTGGGATTTGGAGATTCCCAAAGGGCAGTAGAAACTATGAAAGATGGAGAGAATTAGTTGCAAAGTCAACTGTGATGCCCCAATGACCTCCTGGCTTAATTGATTGATGATGATGAATTAAAGGTATAGGCATTCAGAGGTAAATGGGGTCATTCCACAGATTACATAATTAAATTGATTTTGTGTTATGAATCCCATGAACATTGCTGTGAGAAAGCTCATTACCCTAATTTTCTTAGGCCAAGTACATGAAGTGGAACAGTGTAAGTCATTTAAAGTTGGGTTAATCAGAGATGTGTGATAAAGAAAAAAAGTTATTGCAATTCATTGACTTGAATGTTAATGTTTGAGCCACTTTATTAAAGATTACTGGTTTCCTCCTTTAAGTTAGATTTTACCTCATAGATACCCTCAAACCTTCTAACAAACTATTGAAGATCAGCAAAATCTTCAGATGGAGCCTAATAATGTAATCCACCAGCCAGTGGATTTTAAAGATAGAAACTTTGCATGATTTTTGTATTTATTGTTTGTGTTCCTGTGTGTGTGTTTGTGCGATGTTATAGTCAGTCAGCTGTTTTTTGCATGGGAGTGAAAATGTGTGAGGGAAAATGTATTTTATTTTTTTTTATTCAAACTTCAATTCTTGGTCATTTTCTTATTGCTTATATCAGTAGATAATCTTTCCTTAATTGCACAGCATTGCATTTTTAAGTCATATAAAAAATAACACAGTATAACTGATATTATTTGGAATATATAATATCTTGAAATAATAGAAAAAATATTTTAGATCAAAAGAAAATAAAAGATCCATTTGCCTAGAGAATTTAATGGTCAGTACCATGTATTAGATGAATTTAATATGTGTATGTTAATTGTTGTATACATTTGATCTAAAAGCTGTAAAATGAAGTAGGGTGACTGAGCTTAGGCTGTAGCTGATACTGTCAAAGACATTATGTAGATATAAGAGAGACTTGATAAATATAGAAAGTGTTGATATTGAAGCTTAAATTTTCTAGTTACTGTTTATATAATAGGCAGGGAAGCTTTTAATGTTATGCCAACACCTGGGTCAATAAATTAAAACACTTAATAAAGAGAACATATTTTAATGGATTTGAGATATTATGTAAAGTTTGGATAGAAAACAAGTGTGCTTCTGAAAATCATTGGATACAGTCTTTATAAAATTTGTTGAGAATTTTCATGCATCCCTTTTTGATAGAAACTGCTGACATACCATTACAGTAAAAATGTACAGTGGTATGTAGCACCAGAAGAAAAAAAACCCACTGCATTAAACTAGTATGCTGGTAATATCACGTGCCTCAATTAACGGTCATGATCTTTGCACTTAATTGTCACAGAGTGATTAAAACCTAAAGACATTCTGAAGTACACAACAACCATTCCACAGATTCCTGCTTGAGTGACAGTAGCTTGGGTGATTTTGTGTGGCAAATTCTTTGAACATTGCTGTGGTAGAGCTTATTACACCAATGTACATAATTGAAGTATATGAAATCAATCCAACTAATTCTTTTGAAGTTAGGTAAATCATAGATGTGTGTTGAAGAAACAATAGTTATAGTATTATCTTTCAAGGGGGGGAGGAGATGATTTATGTCTTTAAGTCAGATTTTACTCAATTTTTCAAATACAGAATGTAATTCTTTTTGTAGTTGAAATAATAAAGTTGAGAGCAGTGCATAAATATGATTTAATTTTTAAGGTGGAAGTTTGAAATGCTTTAGTGGGTCAGAGAATATGAGCTATCTGAAAGTGAGCAGACCCCAGAAACACTAAATTTTAAAATTCTTGAGTGTCAGAGTTTGGGATTGTGAAGAGCAGCTGCAAGGGAAAGCAAAAGTTCAACAAGATATTCAGGGAAGTTTAAACAACAGTACCAACCAGTATTTAATTTTTGCACAAGATAAACACGTGACATTTGCATCACCTTCCAGTGAGCTACTGAAGGAAGGAAAGGCTGATTCAGAAACAAGTTAAACATTGTATTCCACTGTCCAGTGGATTTTAATGACAGAAATTGTGTATTTTGTTTGATTTAATGTCTGCATGTTGTGATTATGTATGTATGCATGTGCACAAAAAGCATGCATGTGTTGATATATGATAGTGCTGAGTCGATGAATTTTTTTTGTTAGGAAGTGTATTAAATATTTAAAAGTAAACATATATTAACTTTTAATCAGATTTTATCTTCCAGTTTTTTTCTGTCAGTCTATATGGGTATAAAGCATACTCTCAGTTGTACTACATCACTTATTTAGGTCATGTGTAATGACACCTCCACCCTCCTATTCATAAAACACTACATGTATTTCAGTTGCAAACACCTCCAAGCACTTTATGGAAGATTGGCAAGTATGGCTTCTTTTTAATAAATTGCTTACTAACTCTTGATTGAAGGATTATTACAAAGCAAGCAAGCCAGCTGGAAGTATCTAATGGAACATCTACAGAATGGATAGGTAGGAGCAGACAAGATGGCAAATAATAGTATTTTTTAAAAAGACTTTGCTCCAAGCAAATGCTGCCATTTTGGATTAATTACCTACTTTATTCCTAGAAAATTCTGCTTAAAAGCTTCTAAAAACACCATTAAAACATGCTCATAAAACTTTTGGAAAGTGACAAAGCTAAAAAGTTTTGTCTCCATGCAAATTTTGTATAAAAGTCACAATAACATCAATCAAAGCTTAGGAGATTTAAAATACAATGTAGATGATGTCACATGACCCCTTAAATAAATTCTTTATACTATGAAACAAAGAAAGAGTTTGTTTCAAAGATGACCCGAGTTTTGACGTCTTCTGTCTGTCATGTTACAGATGATTGGAACACCTGAAATTGAAAGATTTGTCTCAGTATTATACAAGTAAAAAAGTAATGTTACTTTATGTCCTTTTTAACTTTCCAAGCATAAACCAATAAATCATATGCTTCAAAAAAGTGCACCTGACTTCTTTTTAACATATATCCTAGTCTCTTTTAGAGTTTAAAATTAAAAAAGAAATCAGTTACAACCTTAACCCTTTCATCACTAACCCTTTCATCACTAAGTAACTTTGTAGGCATAGAGTCCTCAACACTAAGTAACTTTGGAGTTGTAAAGCAAAATGACTTGTGGACTTTGAAACAACATTGTTGTGTAACGGCTCATTCTAGGCACATCTGTTAACTTAACAAGTGATTATATTCAGACAACAATTGTTTAAGTTCACTTTTTTCTTGATCTTGCAAATGGGAAAGTTTCTGATCTAGATTTTTCATAACTTCTGAATTCTGCAGACTTGTTGTTCCAAGGTTAGTAGAATCCAGCTGAATTCCTTCCTGCGAATCTTCCTTTGGTGAGACAGATATAAATAAATTAATTACAGATTGGCCTGGCTATTTCTTTCAACATATTGATATGGCACAATTGTTTTGGTTTACGCCTATCAGGAGTATTTATGATGTAATTTAAGTCACTTAGTTTCTTTTCAACGGTGTATGGACCAAAATATTTTGCCTGAAGAGGATTTTGTGGAATGGGCAATGATTCTCGATTGGGTTGCGAGAGGTCCTGGTTTCAAATCCTGGACGAGCACCCAATTCTTTTATGTTACGTAACGGCTCATTCTAAGTAACATAAAAGAAAGAGTGAATACAACAAGCTTTTTAAATTTTAACAAAGATATAATTTATTTTCCTAGAACTCATAAAATAATGTAAATAATTTAAACAAGACTTATGGTTTACAGAAATGATCCAAATTTTGTTCAAAAAAAAAAAATATAAGGCCTGTAAAGAGTTCTAAGCACAGTCTGAAAGTGTATGACGTGGCGGTGGAACACATCAGACGAAGGCTAACAGCAAATGCCAGAATTTACACAATAAACAAAGTATGTGTTGTCCCGTTCCAATATTAGGGAGAAAATGTCCAAATACTAATGTTGTTCTCTAGGAAAACAATTATAAAGATGAAGTGAAAAATAGTTCCTCTAACATGACATGTTATTTTACGTAGACATACGGACAACTTCTTCTGGCACAACAAATACCTTTTTAAAGATATTAGAAGTTGTATAACAGACTCAACTACGACAGTCTGTCCGTGACAGTGTCTGAATAACAAAATCTCAAGCATATATATGAAAGCTAATGCTTTGTTTGAATTGCACGCGAACAAAGTTGCATGCAATTTCGTAGTACTTCTGGACATTCAGGAAAGCTCGACCCAGTATCAACCAATGTTTTCATAGCTATTCCTGAATGTTTATTTGTAATGAATTTGTCATCATACACAGCACATGCCAACATGAATCACATCTATGACTCAAGTAAACACTTATCATAAACATGTTAGACGATATTAATATAATGAAATAAAATGAAATAAAATGATTTATACAAAATTGATTCCTTAACAAATACTTTAACTCCAGGGTCGTAACAACATAACTTTGCCAGTGTTAAAGATATCTGGTTAGATTAGGTGTCAAAATCAAGGTTAAAAATAAAATTTTATGACTAATTAATTAAAATGTGCATATCTATTACAACTGTTAAAATGCAGGAACAAACAGGTAACACAACAGGTAAAATACAAGTAATTGTTTTATTACCCCTTAGGGAAACTTAGAAAGTTCTCAAAACTTGTTCAATTGACCCTAGATGTACTAGTGAATAATCACAGCAACACAAGTCTTTCTTTCATGGTGTACATAATTTATAAAATTCTATAAAATGAACCAAAATGATCTCTAAGGTGAGATCTGTCCACACACCTATATCGCCTCAGCCACGTTTGATCATCGCATTGAAGTTCGTTAAATGGACAATTTTTCCAAAAACTTCATCTGAATAGAATATTTAAAAATATTCCGAAGCTTTCCTGAAGCCATCTAACTCTCCAGTGTGCCCATCTCTGTCAGAAAACTGAAACAAATCTCTATGGTTTTCCAGCTTCATCCAAACAAAATCATGTGGAGTGTACTATTCCTCTGGTTCAAAACCTTCAAAGTCCTCTTCATCGTCATCACTCTCACCCACAAGTGCATTAAATTGCCTCTCCAGACGTCTTCTCTCATTTTCATCCAAATTTACCAGATCAAAATTATTTAAATCCTCCGATAACTTTCCTCTGAAATTTCTTCAAACTCTGCCATTTTGGATACAAATTTAAGTATTCGGAAAACACATCAAAAGTTCCTATTTTGTTTGATATTTCTAGTTGTATACAAGCTAAACTCATGAGATCATCCTCATATAACATCTACATTACAAGATGAAAGTTATTAGAGGTACCCTGAAATTTATTTAGTCGGGTACTATAACGTTAAAGTAGAACACTGCCACAGACCGAAAAATCGGTCCTTAGTGTTTATGGACTTACTTCCCCATGACCGTTTTATTCAGTCCACAGTGATGAAAGGGTTAAGGGTCACAACTAAATACTAGCTTAAACTTGGCAATTCTTAGGTTATTTTGCTCTGGCATGGTGTGTTAAATCTAATACAATGAAGTTTCCCCTTGGTCAGTGGTACTTCTCTGAGTTTTCCTGGGTTCTTCCTCCACCAGTTATACTGGCTGCAATGTATAGTCTGTCTTGTGCTGCATAATGGCATTAAACCACATAACAAGAATAACAAATGAAGTTCATTTAAAAACTACTTTAAATTTACGTTAAAAAAAAGTTTTAAATTGACAGTTAAATTTATAATTAAGGTGATGGGTGTGCTTTCTTCATCACCTTGTCTGCTATGTAGGTTCAACATAAAAAAATGAAAACTGTACTGTGATCTTTCATGCATTTTGTAATAAATTATTGTTGCAATGGCACCTGTAGAATAGGTCAAGGGGGTTATGCGACCCACCTCCCTGGAAATCATACTGCAAATATATATATATATATATATATATATATATATATATATATATATATATATATATATATAAAGAATACAAATCATATAGCAAATAACAACCCTTTCAAGCATACTGGATCCACCAAGGGATCACGTGTGTCAGGGATTGATTAAAATAGATGCAATAAACTGACGACGAACAGTACGAAACTAGTAACTAACTAGCCTAAGCGCTTTCGCCTCTTAATGAGTCTTTTTCAAAGGCAAATACAAAACATATATACGACAAACAAATAAACACAAAAACGTGTTTGTAAACCTCTACATGGCTGTCTCCATGTGTTAAAACTATAAATACAACCAGCTTGTATAGACTAGTTGCGGATACTGAAAACGGTGTATAATTTCCTAAAAGTCTACAAGCCAAAGCGACATCTATTTTTACTTTTTGTACATTTATGTAACGCAGATTATATCCTGGATATTTGATTCTATACCGGTTATTCTTATAGTAAAAATTGAAGGATGATAAGAAGAATATATAATCTGGGATATAATCTGCGAAATGTACAAAATAAATGTACAAAAATTGAAGGATGATAAGAAGAATATATAATCTGGGATACAATCTGCGTTACATAAATGTACAAAAAGTAAAAATAGATGTCGCTTTGGCTTGTAGACTTTTAGGGAATTATACACCATTTTCAGTTTCCGCAACTAGTCTATACAAGCTGGTTGTATTTATAGTTTTAACACATTTTTGTGTTTATTTGTTTGTCATATATATGTTTTGTATTTGCCTTTGAAAAAGACTCATTAAGAGTCGAAAGCACTTAGGCTAGTTAGTTACTAGTTTCATACTGTTCCTCGTCAGTTTATTGCACATATATATATATATATATATATATATATATATATATATATATATATATATATCTATATATATATATATATTTTAAGTTTAATCATGCAAATGAAACTGAAAATATGTCATAAGATTCTGTTCAAAATGCTTTGTAAATATTAGCTTTAGTTTTAGACTGTTTACTATGCTGACTCTCCCAGCCATGACTGACTAACCCCACATGTAAAAATTCCTGTGGTCGCCCATGTAATGGTGTATATGAATAGAATGTATATAAACAGGGCCTTCCACTAGATTTTAAGTTGGGTGATGAGTTTTCAAAGTTGGTGGGGGATTTAGAGACCTACCCCAACTGAGATACAGGTTTTTTCTTAAATAGCCAGGTGTAAGACAGGTAAATCACCTGGTTCCCAGCTGAAAAAGAAAGTCCTTCTAAAAGTATAAATTAAAATAATTTCTTTAAGTACCTTAAATTTACACATTTTTAATAGGAAAAGCATTCTCTATGCAAAGAATAGAGCTTTTATTATTATTATTATTATTATTTTTATTATTATTATTATTATTATTATTATTATTATTATTATTATTATTATTATTATTATTATTATGACTTTTTTAAAAAGGGTAACTCAATTAGCTAAGAACTAATCTACCTTGAGGCCCTCATTCAAAGGAATTTATTTTTTTTTGCTGCATCTCTGAAGCCCTTGTATATACTGGGTTTGGAAAGAGGAAATAGAGTGGGCATTTCTAATCTCAACTGGAATATTATTCCAGAGCAATGTTCCAGAGTATTGGAAACTTTTTTTAAATAATTCCTTATTTGGTTTGGGAATTTTGTAATGTTTAGTAGACATTGATTGCAGGTGGGGAGTATTTCCAGGTAGCCTATACTTGAATAGTGATTGTAAATATTCAGGAGAACTATTATTGGCTATCCTGTACATTAATTTGGCTTTTCTTAAACAGATTCGGTCTTCAATAGGTAGTATTTTTAACTTACCAGCTAAATTTTCCTTGCTTTCTTTCTGGATTGATATTAACTCAAAAAGCTCTTTTTTGGAGATGTGCCAGCTTTGCTAAGTTTTTATCGTTTGAATTACCCCATACTGTATTACAGTAGTCTAAATAGGGTTGTATGTAACTGTTATAAAATAGTTTTCTCTGTTTTTCCGGGAGAAAGTGTCTTATCCTACTGAGAAGCCATAAACTTGAATTGACTTTTTTACTGATATGTTTGCTATGTTCAGTCCATGATAGGTTATTATCTATTAAAACACCAAGTAGACCATCGTGACAGACCATTTGCAACCTTTTATCCTTCCATATCAGACATAGTTCATCGCTATCAAGTTTTGTTCTTTTTTTCATATTGAGATAAGTAATTTTTTAGTTTTACCAGTATTAACCACCATGCCATTGCATGTGCACCAGTATTCTAGTTTGTATAGGGCATTCAGTAAAGAAATTTTGAGTTCTTGTTTTGTGTTTTGGATGTCTGACAATGTTGTGTCATCTGCATAGAGATCTGTAGATGACAATGAGTCCTTTAGTACAAGTGGTAGGTCATTAATAAATAAAATAAACAGTAATGGACCCAGAATTGAACTATGTGGTATTCCACATCTAATTGTTTCAAGTTCAGAGAGAACATTATTAATATAAACATGTTGTGTTCTCTCACTTAAGTATGAAGTAATCCATTTAACTGTGCTTTCATCACATTGGTAGATTTTCAGTTTCTTAAAAAGGATTTCATGATCTACCATGTCAAAAGCTTTCCTGAAATCTACAAATACAGAACCTATTATTCTACCTTGATCAAGTGCTTGAAACCATTTATCAGTTAGGGAGATCAAGGCAGTCTCACATGAATGTTTCTGTCTAAAGCCTGATTGATTGAGGGATATAAGAAAGTGTTTGGTTAAATATGATATGAATGAATCATGGACATGCTTTTCAATCAATTTTGACAAGTTTGGTAGTATTGAGATTGGCCGGTAGTTATCAGCATCATCCTTAGGACCAGATTTATGAAAAGGAGCTACTTTTGCAGTTTTGCATATTTTGGGGACAGATGAGGATGCAATACTTAAATTGATTATGAATGTTATGCTATCTACAATAGCAGAGGCAGAAGATTTAATGAGTTGTGGACCAATCTGATCAAGTCCTGTAGCTTTCTTAGTATCAAGTTCACTGAGATATTTCTTAACAAAGTTTTTTGAGACTGGTGGGATGGAGAAACATACCTCTTTAGAGATTTTGCTGCTGCAGAACTTTTTCAGTTCAATAAAGTTGTTTTCAATCACTGGTTCTTTTAACTTTGTGGTAATGTTGGTGAAATAATCATTGAAAACATTTGCAATGTCATTGTCATCAGTGACTATGGTGTCATTTACCAGAAGTGAGTGGATTTTATTTATCTGATCTTTGTGTGTTCCTACAGTGAGTTCTTTGAAGACTTTTCAAATATAGTTTTTGTTGCTCTTTTTGTTTTCAAGCAATGATTGATAATAATTTTGTTTAGCTTTTTTGATCATATTTGTTATTTTATTTCTCCATACTTTATATTGTGCATGGTTTCCCATAGCCTTAAAATGGCCTCTTGTTTTCAGAGCATCAAGGATTTCAGTTGTAAGCCAATTAGGTTCGATCTCATTCTTTACTTGATGTAGTTTTAGTGGTGCATGCTTAGAAACTACATCCATAAATAAGTCAGTCCACACCCTCAGAGCTTCATCTATGTCATCCAAATTTGGATCATGGAGCTTTATATAGATCTTTGAGAAATTGTTCTTCATTAAAATTTTTGAATGATCTGTAAGTGATAGTTTTGTGTGTATTTTTCTTATTTCTCTTGCATTTAACCTTCCTTGTCAAAAAAGTAGGATAGTGGTCACTAAGACCAACTTTTGGTATGTTAACACAAGTTACATTGTCTGGTAGGTTGGTATAAATGTGATCAATAAGAGTGCTTGATGTTTCTGTTACCCTAGTGGGGTCATTTACCATCTGCAATAGGCCTAATGATTCAAAAAATTCTGTTCAGTTCTTCCTTATTTGAGTATTAAGAAGGTCCTTATTTATATCACCAAGTATATATGTTTCTTTATCCTGTGCAAGAACATTTCCAATTTATTTCAAAAAGTTATCATTCTAAATTGCTTTGGAGGAAGGTGGCCTATAAATGAAACCAACTAGAAATGATTTTGCATTATTTTGATAAATTTCCACCCAAATACTCTCAATTTCTTGTGACTCCAAGTCAAGTCGCCTTTCTGCATTTACCTCTTCCCTAATGTATACAACAAGACCTCCCCCTGCTGTCTCTCTGTCCTTTTGTAATGGTTTATTGTAGCCTTGACAATGAAATAGATCATCATTTTGGTTAGCATTTAGTTTGGTTTCAGTGAGTCCTAAAACAGCTATATTATTTTCCTTGGAAGATAACATTAACTTAATTTGGTCTATTTTTCCCACTATACCCTGTACATTTAAGTGACCTACGTTAAAACCTTTTGCATTTAGTTTCATATCAATTATATGTATGTCATGCAATGGGTTACCCCCGTAGATTGTCTTCATACTACTTTTATCATTCTTACATTCTATTTCCATACTTAATTGTTCATATATATTAGCATCTTTAAAGTCACATACAGACCCTGAAAATCCATTGACATTTACATTTACAACAGTGTCCATTGGATATTTAGAGTCAAGAGTCTCTCTAGGTAAATTTTGATTTGTTATGGATGAAGCATTGGCGTTCTCCTCTTTGCCAACTTCCTAGTACATGTATGTATTGATTGACAGTCTTTGTTTGTGTCCAAATTTATGACATCTGAAGCTAACATAATTATTATTACTCTGATACTTTATGATAAATTAGAATGTAGGATAAATTAAAGACAATCTGTATTTTGTTCAGTTTGGATTTTATTTCAATTCCATTTGCAGTTAATTGTAACATTTGTCCAATTTTTTTCAGAGTCTTTTGATAGGAATTTTCTCACACAGCAAATGGAAAAGGTTTCAGTGGATATGCATGAATTGGTGAAATCTGTTGCAGAAGAAGTGAAACTTGAAAAATATGAACAGTAAGAAGCTGAATATAAATGAATTATTGGTATCCTGAAAACATACCATAGTTGAGGAAGTAACGTGTCATTTAAATGTCAAAATTAAAAGATGTGTAGTATTAAGTAAGAGCGGTGTTTAACTTAGTTACAATCTGTATGACGGCTTCCCAACTTGAAAATGGTCACAATTATATCAGTTCTTTCCATCAGTCCAACTGTTTGTTCTTTCATCTCTGTGTGCCTCACAGGATTTATTATGTTGGTGCTATGTTTTTGACCTCCAGATGTACTGCATATTATTCACTTAAAGTCTGAAGAGTTTTTTTTAGATTTATGTTTTTATTTTTGTAGATTTGTGCTTCTACTAAGTAATATTGCTGTATTAAGTATTTTCTTGCAGTAAAGTTTAAGTAACCATTTTGATATTTTAAGTGCCACCCCAGGCTGAATTGAGGACATTAGAACAGTTAGATGTTCAGGAGTTGTAAATATGGAAATTGTTTTAGGTTCTATTATTTGCACACCCTCTGCTTTGTTTGTAATCCCACCCACTATAGATTTAAAAAACAAAAGGCATCAAGTTTATAAAAAAATGTACAAAACTTGGTCATTTGTCAATTTATAATTTCTAACCTGAATGTCATCAGGAGGTCACAAACACTGCCATCTTGTTACTTGTTGGCAATTCAGACCAAATGGGAGTTTCTTCAATAATATGGTCACCATATGTGCATGGGCAAGTCTATGTTATCAAACAGCACCTGTTTATGTGTAGGCTCGTCCAAAAATAACGAGAAAAGAATGAAGCCATCAAACATTGTATATTGTAACAAACTAATTTATTTCCCTAGAAAACAATGTAAAAATATGAAATAAGACGGTTTGTGAATATAAAACAAAAATAAAATGAAAAGAATTTTAAAACTAACATACAAGCAATTTGATTATATGAAACACAACATTTTTGATAATCTCAGTAATTTCTGTACATTCTGGAATTTGAACATGTATTGAAGCATTCCTCATTTTTATTTATTCAGTTTGTTTTTGAAATATTTAAACTAGATATTTCAAATATTGGAAATGGGTGATACAGATTTAACTGAAATGGACTGTTCTAAAAACTAAAAAAGGTCAGTGAGCAGTCTCTCTGCTTGTTTATATTAAGACCTTTTTTGGTTTGAAATGCCTATATATTGACAGTACATGTATTAAGTATGATTTAGTTCATGGACCTTCATGGATAAGAGTAGTAAAACCAAGAATTCTGATTGTTTGAAGAAAAAAAGCATAGTGTTTGTAAGGAGATCAGTGCAATTTGAACACATTTGTAATATATGTAGATATTGAGTTTAGATTAGAAATTCACTCGCTGGAATAGCAAATACTGTTATAACTTGTTCATTGGTGAAATAAATTTAATTTTCATTTGACCATCAGGACTGGTAAATAAAACTTATAGCTTATATTTTTCTTCACTTTTTTTTTAAAAGGGAAACTTTGTTCCAGGGAATAAGTTTTGATCTCTATGACATAATACCAAGCTCAAGTTCTGAATCCCCTGACATACCATGTAATAGTGTTGGGTCAGGACTTTCTGGTTCTGCCAATTTCCAGGAAGTGTTTGAAACCTATATATTTAAAGGTATGTAGTTAATTTTACAAGTACTTTAAAGGATGTTGTGAATTTAATGTTTTTTGTGAGTACCACTTCTCCTGGATGTTGTGGTTGCTTTAAATCATGATTCAGAAACCCAATTTGAAAAATGATACCCTAGTGGGAACCAAAGTTACTGACCTTCCCTGAAGCTCAGATTTAGTACCAAGGAAAGTGGTATTCTTTGTCAAACTTTAAATATTAATATACTCTGATGAAGATTTATTTCATAAGAAAGTATATTTTTTTGTAAGAAAGTATTAAATATATAGACACCTTTGAAAATGGTTACATTTTATGCAGATAATTATTTCTTAGAAATCTGCTACATACCATCAAGGAGTATTGAATCCTATCCTATCACTTATGATCTGTTTTTTTTTTTCTATTACTTTTCATTAGATCAGAATGTATTGACTATTAGAATTTCAGCCAGGAATGGTTTAGTGTGTACCTAGATTTTGTTTATAATTTTTTCAATCATTTTACTTTGTTTCTGTTCAGAAAATGGTTACATTTTATGCAGATAATTATTTCTTAGAAATCTGCTACATACCATCAAGGAGTATTGAATCCTATCCTATCACTTTTGGTCGTTTTTTTTTTGGTTTTTTTTGTCTATTACTTTTCATTAGATCAGAATGTATTGACTATTAGAATTTCAACCAGGAATGGTCTAGTGTGTACCTAGATTTTGCTTATATTTTTTCAATCATTTTACTTTGTTTCTGTTCATTTTTTTAAATTTCAAACTTTGTCTTTACATGTTTACTTTCAGATGTAATAGATCATAAGCTGGAGGTAGTGATCACAAGTGACTATTTAGCAGATACCATGAAAAAATTACCATCTCTCAAGAGACTTCTTTCATGTTTTGTTCCAAGTCCTGTATGTGATCCACTGTTGCTGAAAGCTAAAAAACCAACAGAATTGTGTATGTTCAGGTAAGAAACAAAAGGGCAAAAAAATTTCTTTCTCATGGGTTCCTGGAGGGATTTTGTATTGTTTTTATGGTACATAACAATTTCTTAAAAACTAACCAAAGAGTCTGAAATCTTTGTATATGCTACACATGTCCAGGTAGATACTTGACCTAATGGACATTAAAGTGCTACCCCAGATAGCACAATGGTCATGGTCCATAGAGTAGAGTGCCATCATGCTGTGTACCATATGAATGTTCAAACAAGTCAGTTAGCAGAGAAACAAAAAATGGTGCATGCTTATTTTCTAGGCTCAAAATAAATGGGAGGGGGTAGAGTATACGAGTGGGCACAAACATGTTTCACTAGTAGAGCTACAGTCTTAATGCATATTAAACAGAAAATAGTGACAACATATTTAATATTTAAGTTTAGTCAGAGCACCATGTATTTGTACCTTCATTTCTGTAGCATGAATAGTTAACTCATTAACCCCTGAGCCAAATAGCTAGGCAGTCCCCTACAGCAGTGGTCCCCAACCCCTGGGCTACAGACCAGTACCAGGCCATGGATGAAATGGTACCGGGCAGCCCAAGTAAAATTAAACATTAAATTTTTTCCATTTTATTTACCGTGGTGTATTTCTCTCAGGTTTGTGCGACTTTCCATGGACGAGAGGTTAACCAGGAGCTGAGAGACGTCACTTAAAGCCGCACCAATACTGTGCATGTGCAAAATATAGTGATATAGGGTCGGTTTTAGGTCATGTCTGGAGATGCTTTGGTGGAGAGAAGGTAAGTATCACTCTTCTTTCTTTTCACTGGTACTTGTTTAAGAGTGCTTTGTGTACGTGTATATTGTGTTTGCTCAAATTTAACCCACAAATTAGCAAAAATGAGTATGAAACAGACGTCATTAGAAAGTTTCCCTGGGAAAAAGAAAAGGCCCAATGAAAAAACAGAAGAAGAGCCTTCAACATCAAAGAAACATAAAAATTTTAACAGACAATACCATGAGTCCTACTTGAAATATGGATTTATCGGGACAGGTGATTCCCACACACCAACCCCGCTCTGCATAGTTTGCAGCAACCAGCTCTCTTATGAAGCAATAAAACCTTCAAAACTGCTTCATCACTTGAACGCCAAACACCCTGGATTAAAAGACAAGCCCCTGGCTTTTTTTCGAAAGAAAACAACAATGGGAACACGAAGGAGAGAAGAAATATTTGATATCAATAAAGGAGAATGCACTGAGAGCATCATATTTTGTGTCTAACCATATTGCTAAGGCTAAAAAGCCATTCACTATCGGTTAAGAATTGATCTTGCCCACCACTAAAGACATTTGCCGTGAACTTCTAGGAGAGGCTGCTGTGGAAAAGATAGCCCATGTGCCTTTGTCGGCTAGCTGCGATTAGGCACATTGAGGATATAGCCGAAGACATTGAGACACAATTGTTGGAGAGGATTAATACATAACCGTGGTATTGCATTCCAGGTTGATGAATCTGCAGATATCGACAACAAAGCAGTACTACCTGTTTATAGGTGATAACTATATCAGGAGGATCTGCATGAGGATTTGTTATGTGTTCTATCTTTGCCAACCAACACAACAGGAACAGAACTCATCATGTTACTGGGCAACTAAAATGGTCCTTTTGTGTTGGCATATGTACAGACTGAGCTGCTGTCATGACCGGAAGACTGTCTGGTTTAACTGCTCGGATTAAGGAAGATGCACATGAGAATGAATCTACGCATTGTATCATTCACAGGGAAATGCTGGCAATCCGAAAAATGTCACTGGAATTTAACAGCATATTGATTGATGTCGTTAAAGTTATAACCACATCAAAGCACACGTCCTTAACTTGCACATGTTTCAGCAGTTTTGTGAGGAGATGGATGCAGAATCTGTGTAAAGCTGGTTTTCTGCAGTGACAGCAACTAAACTAAAACAAAGGAATAAACTGGACACAAGCAACACACATTGTCTCCTATTAACCCCAGATGGAACCGTCTCGTTGCAAAGAAACAAGTTCAGGGTTCTCATTGATTTAGCATTCTAGTGAGTTAAAATGTTAAATCACTTGATATTCATTTTTTGATGTAACTATTTTAATTTAAAGGCATGTTTAAATACTATTAAATTAAAATTATTAAATCAAAACAATCTAAAATATAAACAATCAACATCCCTAACCCAGCGGGCCGCGGTACAATTATCAAACGTTGACCTGTTCCTGGTGATGAAAAGGTTGGGGAACACTGCCCTACAGCATACTTGCAGAGATCACCTAAACCAGTGTTAGTCTTACCAGTGCCTGTATCCCTGAAACTAACTCACAGCACTTGGCTTGCATATTTTTCCAGAGGATTTTTTTGCAGTAAATTTTTTAATATTTCATTTATATTCGTTTAATTACGCTGAAATTCGGCACATTTCTCAATAAAATTATGTACATAATGGTATAAATTTCATGCTACATGCAGAAATAAAACTCGTGCATAAAGGTGAAAATGAATGATGTACTTATCAGTTTCTTTCTCTTGCCATAAATAGTTCATAAAATCCATTAGGAATACACGAACAATGATTAAAACATAAAATAATGATATATTATGTACACAGAAATTCCACTTGTCATCTCTTTTGTAAACTTAACCTACTGTGAATACCGTTCAAAGATGCAAATATTTTCCTTGCTCTTGAATTACCTTTCTTCCTTAGATTTCTCACTGAAAATTAAATACCTAATAAAACAATAAAATTTGAACTCATTCTCATCACGTTCGCTGTTATCATCAATGGCTATTTTGATGTCACTATCAATCTCAACTGATAAAAATCCTGAAAACTTTCTGCTCCAACTGCCTTAGAAATTCCCATGAATTTGCTTTATTTTTGGATCTAAATATCTTCACAATTTCTGCCGCTATTGAAATCAAATTTTTTTTCTATGTGTTCATCAGTATTCATGCTGTCTATGTAAGCTATTGATTCAACAGCCTGCATAATAAAGAAATGGCTTGAAATTAGCCAATGGTTTGCGATGACTTAACTCGTTCGGGAAATAAGCCATGCTAAATACTGCCTCTCAAACTCAGCGCCTGGGATACAAGCTAAGTAAACTCCGCCTCGCTAATGAGGCGCTTGGGAGATGAGGGAAGAAAAGTGCAATGAATTATCCAGGCACCAGGGGTTAATGAGTTAAGATATCAACACATACCATAGGTTTTGTTACACTAATTTCTGCCAGTAAATACCAGAAAAATATGTCCCTGTACTGGACTGAGAGACTGTTGGCATTCATGTACCGACAACTGTAAAAAGTGTTTTAAGTCAACTATTTCAACATCAGTCTCTCAAAGCTAATCTATTCATTCATGTAACTGCTGACTTTGAACAGTGATTGCAGATAACAATGCAGTACCATATGAAGAGTCAGCATATCTTTATGATGGAATTGGGTGGCATAATTGGATACACATATAGTATACATGTTAATTATGCCTCCTTAGTCTTTGTTGAAATAGACAACTTTCACTAAAGCTGGAATTCCCACCATTCTCAAACTGTTGAAATATAGTACTGGATTGATCTTGCAGCATAATAAGCAAGGGAACCTGGAAATCAGTTTCTGCTGTCAGAAACCATCAACAAAATATGCTATCTCTGCAGTAGAGTATGACTAATTTCTGGTGTATGAAGCAATACAAATTAAAGTACTCCCATTTCTGCTTTACAAATGTTAATCCAAGCTTTCTGCTTCTTTTTATTCAAAAACAATAATGGATGTTTAATGTAATTAAACAATGTTTAAATAAAGAATGATTTTCCAGTTAAAGCATTTTGTGGGTCCGTTCAAGGTCAGTTCAGCAGACACTGGTTGGGTTGGCTAGCAGCCAATCAGAGACAGGAAGTAGCTGACAGAAGTCATTCATTTTACAAGTGATCAGCACTAAGAGTGGACAGTTTTTGTTGCGTATTATATTCTCTTTTTAGTTCAAAAACTGTTTGCTGTTGGTTCTTTCTTTCAGGACTCAATTATAAGCTATATTGGAAATATACTGATCTTGTCTGAATTTCTATGCACAATGCCAGAATTCAATTCATTGGGATTACATTGCAACAATGACTGTAGTTTCACAGGCATAAAAGTGGATGTAGTTTAGCATCTACAGCTGCAAAACCTAGTGTTCTGCTAAGTTGGAAAACCGTTTTACGTGTATATATCACCCTATTCTTCGGCGGGTATATGTGAACTTTGGTATATCATGGAGAAATTGCAGCAGCTTTTCTCTTTTCTGCATACAGGCCATGGTCGTAGATCAAAAAATCACAGACAACAATGAAATGCTCAATCGCCAAAAGAAACTTTGGTCAGTGGGGAAATCTTCAAAAAATATGTGAAGATTAACATTATTGTGCTGGCTTCTCTAAAGAGGGCACAGCTGGTGCAGATCTATAGATAAAAATTTTTAAGCTAATTCATGAAGGCGGCCTAACACAAGCCGTCAGGCCCCTGGATTCTGAATCACCCGCACGGTAGGGTTTTCGGCAGAGCAGATAATGTCAACATGGATAGAACCTCCATCTTACCAAGACAAGACTGGGCTTGGAATTTTGGCCAGCCAGTGACCAGTCTTTGGCAATCTGCATCTGCAGCTAACTTGCTCAGCTTCGAGAACCAGTCTAAACAACCGCGATGAAAAAGACTCTGTTTTCCTGTCAACAGGAAGAAGATGTTTTAGCACCAGAAACATTTAACAACAACTTATACATCATGTTCCTGAGAAGGTTACTGTCCTATTGGAAGTATCATCTCTCCAAGCGGCTGCGATAAAAATGCAAACCTAGTTAATTATGGGTGCATACCCTTGCAACAGCGATGTTGGCAACAGAAATCAGGTCTGGCATCGCTTAAGTTGTCACAGAGTTCTTCCCACGTCTTGCCTATTTCTACAATACCGGAATTGATACCGTCAGCTCACAATTACAGAAAGAGAACATTGCAGGTAAATATGTGAATTTATCTTTATTTCTAATGCCACACAAATTTGGAGATCAAACATCCATTCAGTCAGGTCAGTGGGGCATGAAGTTGGTGGGAAGTTTCCTTTAGAAATTTTGAATAGTACACAATTTTGTGACCATAGACTGTCTAAGAACTTGACTATTGCGAGTTCATACTGACATTTTGTCAGTACAAGGTGATTATGTGTGATGCCTTCACTTCAAGAACTCAATAATTGGATCTCTATCAGAAAATATAAATGCATGCCTTAACAAAGGAAGCCAAGCTTTTTATGAGTACCACATAGAGCTTTTATGAGTATCACAATGAGTTTGCATAAAAAGCAGCCATATACTGTAGCTACATGAATATTAAAAGGGATTGGAGTAGAATCGATCCCAAACTACGAATGTATGTCTTATCTGCTTGCAAAGTTGTTCCATACCATCATTGCTGGAGTTTTGCTCACAAGTCTGACTTTTGTCACCATGCTGCGCAGACAGCAGTTAGTCAACAAAGACAAATTCCATCAGTGAATAGTCAGAGTACAGTTGACAAACAAGGTCAGAGAAGGATAGTAACTTAGAAGAATTTGTAATAATTTTAAGGGAACAAAGGTATACGTAAACATAGATGATGCTATTCATATTCTGGGCAGTAAGGATTGAGTGACAATATGTGCAAGACATATTACTGATGCATTCAAGCTAATTCCCATACTCCCATCATTGTGGCTTCTGTATGGTTTCAAGTGGAACACCAACTTAGTATTTGATAGTAGAAGTAGGCTTTTTGATACACGGTCCAAAGTAATTTCACGAATAGCTCAACATAGCTATGATATATCACAATTACCAAGTCTTTTGGGCTATTTACATTACGGTCAGTTATTCACAGCATATCTATTATCTTTGTCAACAATTGTCACTGAATTGAATCATCATGTAAAATAAGTAGTGAATGTAGACTGGATTTGAGGATGTGGACTGTCTTCATGGTACAATGGAATGGCACTGCTTTCTTCTTGAATTCTAATGTTACCCTTGCTACAGATTTTGAGCTCTTTTTGCTGCAGCATCAACTGTCGGGTTTGGCAGTTTTCCAAAGCAGATAGTTCCAAGGATCATTGCCGGTCAGTTTAGACATAATGGGCACAGACAAGTTGTCTATGGCCCTGCTGGAGATCTACGCCATCATAGTCTCAGCCCATATATTGGGCTATTTGTGGAAAGAAAACAAATTTTATTCCATTGTGACAATATGATAGAACAGTTGAGATAATTGTGAACGTCTATCCACATCTCCTATGATAATAAAATTGCTTAGGCATTTAACACTTATATCAGCTCAGTATTGTTTAAAATGTTAGCCGAATATATCCCAAAGAAAAGACATCCCCATTGCAGATGCTCTTTCTCATTCTCAGAATTGGGCAAATTCTGGTATCAGGCTGAAGTGGACCTTTTTACACACTGAGTGATCATCAGATTCAGGCACCCTCTGAGTTGTGTTTCGCATCAGTGTGTTCACATTGTGTAACAGGATATTAAGTAAGGCCTTCACCCCATGTTACATTATGAGGTTGATGAATCTATTAGGTCTTTAGTTCAATCTGTTTACAGACTGCACTCCAATTGTTTTGTGCATCCAACTTAAATCACATTCCTGTATTGTACTTCATGGGGAACAGGGCGGGGTCATTGAAGTGCTTAACATTCATGTTTATTGTTTTGTTTCCTCATATATGACTGTCTTTCAAATTCTCGAATCACAGCATTGCTTACCTACAAGTACAGTCTAGAGCATTTATTCATTGACCCCACGAGGAACAGGCCGTGGACATTGCAGTGCTTAACTACATGTTTATAGTTTCTGTTCCCTCATATATGAATGTCTTTCAGATTCTCTCACCACAGCATTGCTTGCCTTACAAACACAGACTAGATTAACTCTGATTTTAGTCTTGTTATCACCATAATCATGTTTGCAGGCATGGATCTCTTGACAATAACACCTTGTCACAGGTCCTTACAGTGGTCTACACATATGGTGATTCGCAGTTGTATGAATCATAATATGACAATGATTCATGTTTCATTTGCATAATTGATTATATTATGTGTTATATTTTGTGCTTATTTTAACATAACTGCATGTTGTCCTTATCCATACATATCCGTTCCTTGGGGCTCTCTGCTGCAGTTCCATTCTTGGCATGCAGCGTCATTTTGGGCATTCTGTCCCCAATCCACTCAACTTACAGACATAAAAGTTAGGGTGACTCTGCCTCAATACAGTCCCAATTCTGCCTTAACAGTTATGTCAATCAAACATCAGTAATTCTGCCTTAACATCATACTGGCAATTCCGCCTCATAGATAGGGACCTACCATCGGCATTCTCATTACTGGCGATTCCACCTCATAGATACTGCATGCTTCTCGATCATCTTACCACACTGACATCATGCAGCGGAGGGTGAGACCCAAGGAATGCCAAAGATGTATACTTATGTAATGTGTTATAAATGCTAATTAGTCTAATTAAAGAGTTTAAAATACTTTTCTATTAGATCTTCTTATGCTATAATATATTTTATTCACAGTTCACCTTTTAGGCAGGCTGGATTTTGGTCATGAGTATTGGGTGGATTAGTGATTAAGTGATGGTCCACCTGTCCATCATCCACCTATTTTATATTGTGTAAACCACAATTTTGTTTGTTTGCCTAGGTACCAGCTTGGTTTGGATTTTGCATCTTTCTATTAATGGATGACCGTAAGTTGTGTGATCTTACAAGTCATGCTAAAAATGAAGGCTTTCACTCAAATCAGGCCACTAAAATGGAACATTTTATGTGTTGCTCAGCTATTTATTTAATAAGTGAACTCAGAACTTAAGCTGTCATTTGTATTTACATTAAGTTGATGACTGACAGTGATATTAGCAGAATGGGATTATCTAGTCTGATTTTCCTCTGAACCTTTCCATCCCATTTTAGATATTTTGACATTTACATTCGGGTGTGGGATTAGAGATGATTGGCTATTGAAAAGTTAGAATTTGCAACACCTGGAGAAAGTCAGATTTATGAAGCATGTGCTGTCAATTTGATGAATCTGAATTTCTTTAGGTTGCTGCATCAGTGACATGTTTCTAGTCATTATTCCTGGAATAAATATATTGAGAAATAAATATGCTTTTGTTCTTTTTTACAAACTTTATGTGACTTTCTTTTAATATTTTCACATTATTTTGGGTATAACAACATTGAAAAGGTGTGTATTGTTGGTATCATGTGACTATTGGATTTCCAATCATGTGCATATGTTACGGTTGCAAGATTTGTTTAGTTATGTGACTAGCAAGCACATGCATAGTACCAAGTCAAATTTTATCAATATGGTAGTAGTTTCATCTTTTCTGGCTTTGGATTAAAGACATAACAAATATTAAAATCATAATTTCTGAGAAAATAAATCCTCTTCCTATTAATTTAATACAGGTATTTCTTAATGTAAGGTTGTTTAAATTTGCTAATCCTGCTGTTTAGCAACTTCTCTTTGCTACCACTATGCCATGGCATTGAATTCCAAATTTTTTGAATGGCAATCAACTCTGACCCTACACCCCCAACATAATTCTCGAAATATTTAGAAAAGGATGGGATGGGTTAGAGGAAAGTTGGACTAGTGTTTACACTAATTTCATGGTGTTAATTTGTGATTTCTATCTATTATCAACACAGCTCCTGTTAAAGTCATAAATGAATTAATTTTATTGTTGACAACATGTAATTTGGGGTGGGGGATAAACTAATATTAATTATGCAACACTTACCTGTCTCTACTGCTTAGCTAATCTATTTTCATGCCAAAAATACTGTCAATTTGATTTAAATACATAATCCTACAGAGTGGAGAAAAGTTGGTAAACTTTTTAGACCTTTTGCACACCACTCATGTCACATGGTAATCTTTTTTACAGTTGACAATTATGCGAGATATTAGAGTGGGGATGGAGGAGGGTATTTGGCAATAGTAGCAGGTAATTATTGCATACAAAAATTAGTTTTACACCCCCACCCCTGAAAATTACATTTTAATAGCAGCAGTTAGTCTTATCCTGTCACTGTTACTTAGTGGAATTTGTAAGTAAGGTGGATAGGTTTATGTCAAACTGATAAAAAACAGAGAATTTAAATGTACTGTCTATATATAGAAAGTTCATGTCTCTGATTAACATGCTGTGATGTAACAATGGGACCCAGAGAAATAATGTTTGCATTGTGTTGTGCTAATGAGCAGAGGTAGAAGGAGGAAAAGGTAGAATGGGAGTGCCAAAAGGCTGCTTTCATGTTATCTGGAAGGAATGATTAAAGTATGCCCATGATGTTGTTAAGGCTGGAACTAAATGTACTTTTAAGTTTCATAATGGTGAGGTCTTGGTTGGTGAGAGTCTCATAGGATCTTTTGATTGTCATGACAGTCCACCAGGAGATAGTGGCAACCAAAATATCAATGGAGCATTAATAGGGAAAGAGAGATGTTTCCAACCCTTTCATTTTGATTTAGAGGCATTAAGACAGAAGCAAAGAGTCGCACAGGGCACCAGAGCCTATCTTAATCATCTCCTGTGCAAATTTTACTGAGACTGGGAATCTCTGTGGGTAAGGGGGTTACCAAAGGTAACTGATTTTTTTTTTTTGCAAGAAAACTCAGCTGCAGAGAATGGAAACAGAGTTATAATTCCACAAATTTTATAAATGCAGGAGCGTTATTTACTGAGTTCTTAATAAAACACGTACTACCTCTAGTGGTAGAAGATTACGTTGGTCCTTTGTTCAAATTGATGTTTCCTGATTCCAAAATTGCCAAAAATATGCATATACAAGAAGAAAATCATTGAACATTGTTAGGTATTTAGAAGGAGATACTGAATCACTTAAAATTGCAGATTACATGAAAATTGGGCCATTTGGTATTGCCACAGACAGGAGTAGTGACTATGATGACAAAACGTTTTCTAAGTCTGTTTAGGAGACTCTTACAATGAAAAAGGCAAAGTCAGAGTACTCTTCTTTCATTACCAGAATTTACTTTAGATTCTACTGGAGAAAACTTTTTATTTGCTTGAAACTGCTTTGAATAAACACAAGTTGAAAGAACTGTATGTGGTTTTTAGCTGATAGAGCATAAGTGACGACTGGAATTCACAATGGAGTTGCATTCTGTATTTTGAAAAATGTCTCCATCAGTGTACATATCAGGTTATCCCTGTCATTTGATGCATTTTGATGTAGGAAAGGCTGCTGATAAATCAGAAGAATAACTTCTGAAGTATCAAGTTGGAATTCTACCTGACAATGTACTTCCCGAGGATAGAGTTAATCTGTAATGGCACCTTATTTCCCAGATAAAGTCCCAGTAACTGGAAGATATAAATTTTCTCTTCTCTGTCAGGTTATGAAAGAACTATTGGTTTTTTGCCATTTTAATGCAGACTCTGAGAGATTGTTTAGTCTTGTTAACACAAATAAAACCAAATTTAGATCAAGGCTCTGTAACCCAGCACTTAGTGATCTACTTTGTGCAAAATATTCATAGTCCCAGTTGATACAAAATGTTTTGAAATGCAGTATGAGAGTCTGTTGCTTTGTAATGCTAAAAGTGCTACATATGAAAACTTGAAGCAATTACTGATGTTAAAAGACTAAAGGGGTAAATAAATCACTTTGAACATATGCTCATTGAATTTTATTGTGTTATATGTGGATTACTCTTTTTCTGCTCAAATTACTTATTTTGTCCTCTTGGATTCCACATTTTCCTTGCCAGAGGTTGGCATGTATGCATTTAGAGAAATCTCATGGCCTGACTCTCAAGATTAGAGGCTTTGTTTTGACCTTGTATTTTCATTTTCATAGGATTAGCTTTTGAAAATATGGTCTCGAGCAAAATGGTCTGTTCACCCTCCCTGCTGCTATCACCATGCCAAGCTGCATTCAAAAACCCTGTGAACCAAGTCATCTAAACCATGTTTAATGACATTGTAGGGGTCATGGATAAAGTTTTTATGATTCTGACAAAAATCGAATGGAACATAGTTGTTATTCTATTCTCTTTTGTGCTAAAGACAGACACTAAATGGCAGATTGTGGATTACATGTACCTGTTGAGTTACAGGATGTTTCATGCAAGTGGTTGAAGGTTTAAACCATGGCCAAGTTATATCAAAGACTTATAGAAATGGTACTAACAGCTTACCTCATTAGATGCTCAGCATTAAGAAGTTAGTGTTAGGACTGGTCTGCCTGGTGTCAGGATAATGAGCTAGACATCATAATAAACTGTCACACTGCAGACATTGTAGTGATATGACTGAAAAATTGATAAAGCTACATTAAAAATCCAACTTACACAGTACCTGTTAAGTTGAATGAAGGAAATCCCTCAAATATTTCTCAATCAGGTGATTGATTCACAATCACAATCACACATGGATATGTGTCAGGAATTTTTTATTATTGTATGCTCATTTTTTTCTCCATTAACTTTAACATTGTCTAAATCATGCATTATCTTTCGATATTGCACTCGCTCGCACACAATTCTTATTGCATTCACATGAATAAAGGAACTACTTTCTATTGTAAACAAACATTTTGTTTCTGAATGAACTAAAGCAGATGTTTCATGGACTGCCACATACCAGCTGCTTTGACACATTCCTTGTTAACTTTTTTGATACAGTGTTTCAAATTTAGGCTTGCTATAGATGCCAGACAAGGTCCTTACAAATAATATGCAAGTGACAAGGTGTAAACTGTCTTCTTTAGCTGGTAATAAGAATGGCAAAAATTATACTTACAGTTTTACATCCTGAATTTCCCCAAAATGTACTTTTTTAGTTCTTTAAATCCAAATTACATGAATCATGTCATGGGTTCTCAAGCTTGAATACACATTTCAAAATCATTCTATAAATTTGACTTATTCCGAGTGCAATTACATTCTCCTTACTGAACTCAAAATGAAATAAACATTAAATTCCATAGCATCTTTTCAATAACTGAAAATGAAAGACCTATATTATTTCCACATTATTATTCAATGATAGAAGAGAAACACACTTGCAGCTGTCAACAAACTTCTTCCTCACTGATTCAATCTGATGAATATGTCATGTGTAGAAGTGGCACAGATGCTGCTGAAATCCTTTGTATTTTCATGTAGATAAATCCAGTCCATGATCACGAAATCTATTCATTCCAGATGAAATAGAAAAGTTGTTGCAATTTGTATTCGTTCAAAATTTCAATTCAACTTAGATCAAAATGACATTTTCTTTCAAAACTTATGTCAAGCGTGTGTCCAAGTTCAAATTTAACTGGGTGGAGTTACGTACACATTAATAATGGTGTTGTATAATGATGAATCTATGCTTGGATATTTAGTTTGGAATGCTGCATGCATTCAGTTACTTCGTTTCTTTTAGTGTATTTTTGTTTATATAATTAAACCTTGGATAGGATAAGAAGATGAGCATATAATAAAAAGGTTAATGCATTTGTATGGGAAAATATGAACTCGTTTTGTCTGATGGATATACTGCACTGCCAAGGTCATGCAGTATATTCATCCAAAGAACTCATTCATATTTTCTCATACAAATGAAGTAATCTATAAATACAATTTCAATACATTGATTGTAGATTTCAATAAATTTTCCATCAAATATGGCTCTAAATAACTAAAATTAGACAAATTGTTAAATGACTACTTCTTAAAAATCACTTAAATGATATTGTTCAGATTTACGGAAAGTATACTGGCATTTGGGTCTTCAAAATCTGTTACAGTTATGCTGATCCACCATCAAATGTGGCCACTATTGCCAAATATAGAATTAAAAAGAACTCTTAAGTGACTTCTCAGAAGACACTGAGCAGAATTGTGACTTTTAATTTTGTTCAGAATTATGGTCATGCAACATCAGATATGACTGCCATCACTGAAATAGAAAAATATTGAAATAACTATTTTGAGAAAAATATACACTCCACAGAATTTTACAGAATTTCATAGCATTCTGATATTCTGACATAAATGGCTTTGTAATTTATATCTTTGATGCCAATCCATGATCAGAAATAGCCACCATTACTCAAAATAGATTTATCTTGAAATGACAACTTATCAAAAAATACATTTCAGAAGTTGATCAAATTGTACATGAAGCATCATGGTCCTAAGGGCTTTGAAATTTGTACAAGTGTTGCTAATCCATTTGTAAAGATGACCACAATTACTAAAAATATATAAATATATAAACAATTTCTCAAAAATCTTTTCAACAAATTTAACAAAAAGAACCTGTGTATGATGAACCCATAGTTTTTTAAATAATAATTCTGTTTTACCATTTGATATGGCCACCATTAACAAAAAAATAAAAATATTTCTCAAAAACTGCTCAACCAAACTTTGCTAAATTTGACAGAAGACACCATGTCTTAAACAGTTTCAGACTTGTACCAATGATTTCAGTCTACTATCAGCACCTAATACTAATAAAAGGTTTGGTTCAAGTTTTGTGGTGCTTTACAGCACACCAACACTTTAAAGGTCATATGCTGTGGCAAGTAATGTAAAGTGGTTTTCCAAAAACACATGGTAGCCAGTCTAGGCTGATCTAATGGTGAGAACTGAACCATGACTTGTCTGGTTAGTAGTCCACTGTGCCACTGTACTTGTTACTAAATATAGATAATTAGAACATAGAAATGTTTTCTTTTCAAGACAAACTTAGCAGAATAATATCAAGTTTGATTTTTGAAAAAGCATCCTAGCACCCTCTCAGCTTGATACCAGTGATGTTAATTTGCTATCAAAATAGTATTGCTTAAAAATGCTAAAACCTTTAAACAGTTCTTACTGAAAAACAACTCAGATGAATGTGTCCAAACTTAACAGAAGGCATCATGGCATGAAAGACTTTACAACTTCTACAAGTAATGCCAGTCATCCACCAAATATTGGTGCCAATACTAAAATTAAAAAAATACTTAAGCAACTTGATATCAAAATACATCTAGCCACTTGACAGAATTTGACCAACTTTGGGACAAGTCAACCTAGTACATGTATAAAGATCTTTCAATATTAGACAGTAGATGCTGACTTGCCTTCAAATGTGGATGATAATTAAAATAAATAGAGAAATCTTGAAACAATTCTTGCCTGAGAAATATGATCGACAGTTTCAACATAATTTTTCACATAGTGCATCTTATTCACTCAAGACTTCTTTGCCATATGCTTTTATATATGGTTAATTAAGACATAATTGTCAGCCTTGTGGGCAGATTTGTCTGTTTTCGCCTATCATACATTTAGATGGTCTTGGTGCATCTGAACTTTTAAATAATGCACTTGATATCATAAGTAGAGGGAAATCAAGGAAATATATAAGGAATTTAATTGGTGTAGTAATACCTCAAATGCAAAGCTTCATGGTAAGTACTAAATTTTGACAGTTATAATGTGTTTTCAGACATTTCTGCATAGCATTATGTGATAAGTATACTAATTTGTGAATATTATCTTCAGAGATGATGATGAGCTTAATTTGGAGATAACCATGGAAACCAGTAGCAGTACTTTTCAAGAAGAATTTAAGAAATTAAAGTATATTGAAAATGATTACAGAGATATGGTAATAATCTTTAATCAGCATATGCAGTTAGTTTTATATTTAATTTTATGATTTTATGATTTTATATTGTAATCTTTGCTCTGCAACAATTGAAAATGACTTTATACTGTTTGCTATGTAATCTCATCAAGATTATATGGAATTTGAGGGACCTTTTTCATTTCTTTGTTTCTTGGTTGTTATTTTTTACACAAGTGTCAGAGAGATGTTGACTTTGATCTTGAAGTATCATGTGTTCTTTCTTGTAGAAACTTTTTTGAACCATGTTTATGTATTTAGCTACAATTTCTCATGCTTATTTTTAACAGATTTAAATCTATGATTGTGATAAATGTTTTATAAAGATAGAACAGTGGTCTTGTTTAGGATAAAAACTTGAAGATATTTAGGTTAAAACAGATAGCTGACTGTAATGTGTGCTAACTTCATTTGTTTTTTATGATGTGTGAAGCATGATAAAATATACATTGCAAACCACACCATGGATACAGAGTTAGCCATTTTGTTTGAAACTGTTGTGTGGGTTTTTATGCTCATTGCCCTCACCCCAGATTAGTCATCTTCTGTTCCACGAAAAAAAAAGTGTGACAAAGAAAGGAAATGGAATTAATTTTTTTGACAAGCTGAAGTGCTTATCTTGTTTTTTTTCAGTGGCATGTTTGTGATCTTTGCCATAAATTGGTATTGTTTCCTGCTTTTGTTATTTGCCAGTATGAAAAATGATAGGGAAAGAAATGAACTTGAAAATAATAGGAGTGTAACTGTTTATTTGTTGATATTTAAAATATCAGTTTATTACATTTACTGCTATTAACTTAAATGGGTAGGAGTAACATTTAAGTGATAAGATGAAAAATCATAGGTCATTTTGAACAGCCATAACTTAAATATCAATATTTTGTATGCTAGATTTTCTTAGCTCCACAGGTCAAAGACCAGAAGAACTTGTGGGATGGCCTTTTGTCTATCATCTATCACCTGACATCAATCTATTCTTCTGTCTGTTTGCACAAGTTTGTTATTGCTATTCCTAAACTACTGGAGGATTTGCCATGAAATTAAGAATGGTAATACATGTATTTGTACACATGCATTCATCTGAAGGTTCTAAAATAAAAATGGTTTTGCTGGGATATATTCTTGGTTGCCACAATGGCCATCTTCAGCATCTTGTTATTGCTGCTCCTCATAATGGAAAGTAATATCAACATTTGGTTTTCAACAGAAAATTCTTATGCTCTGTCCAGTTGATCATAAATGAAATATGGTGCAACTCTGACTTTCAGTCTGGCTAAAAGAGTAGCCATTATATAAATCTTGGTTTTGCTACTCCACCTATTAAATGATATAAATATGGGAATATTCTAAAAGACTTTTTAAGATGTTCAGTTTGCCCTAAAATTAAATGCTGACAATATGACAGCTAATATTGAAAACCTTGTTATTACTACTCCTTCTGAACAGGAAATCATACCAGCATTGGGTTTTCACCATTAGACTTCTGATGATGTCAGGTTGGCATTGAATACAAATGGTGCCAACTTGGCCACCATGTCCCCTATGGCTGCCATATAGACAATCTTATTGCATTTCTTTCCAACTGGAAAGTCATTTCAGTATTGTTATCACCAGAAGAATTCTTATGATGTCTTTTTTATACTAAATGAAAATGGTGCTGATTTGACATACAGTATGATCACTATGGCAACTATTTTGAAAATTTTATTGCTACTTTTTCTAATTGGAAAGTCATATAATAATAATAATAATAATAATAATAATAATAATAATAATAATAATAATAATAATAATAATAATAATAATCATGATGATGATGATGTCTTTATTTAAAGATGGTAAATCAGTTCAATACATCTAATCTCCCTTGAAGCCTTCTAATTATGATTAGTTTTTGTGTGTACCAAAAAAGGCTTGCACTATGGAATTTATCATTCTAGATGTGGCAACTAATAAACTTCAGTCATTACCTATTATTACTATTATTAACTAATATTTCCATCATAATTTCCTTCTCTGAAACGTTTTTCTTTTCAAATTAATCAGAGTTTGAGTTGTTAAATTATGTGCAGTCCTACCTGGTTTTGTCGACATGCTTGAGCCTGAGAAACTATTGTCCAGATAAGTAATGAGGTGCAAGTAAACTCACACAGACAGAGGTGAGATGGCAGTGATCCATAACCATGAGTGCTTTAGACCACTCTACCACTGTACATGAAGACAAAACCAGTGTGAAAGACACTTGTATATTGACAAATTACATTTTGGTTACCTTTGTGTAATGAAATCCACAATAAAATATTGCATTGGTCACATTCTGATATGAAAAGCATAACAATATTCATTGTCAGCATTATCAGTTATTTATATGCTTACATACATGTACTTGTATTTAAATTGGCCTAGATTTTGGTTTTGCTGTTTCCAGCTTATTGAGCCTGCCTAGGGGATGGGGCTGTTCATGAAGAAATGAAAACCTGTCAACAAGTTGATTTAAACAGTACTTGTATTTAGTTACATAAGTCATCATGAAAAGTACATAAAATCTAACAAGAGATATGCAGTTGGTATGATTAATGAAGGCATAATATTTTATACATTGATGCATGCTAATGAGGTATTAAAATAAAATGATTCTTATACAATATTGTAACAATGTCAGCTCAATACATGTAAAACTTTTCACAAACATCTTTGCAAGATGCTCCACCCTCAGCTTCCCTTTAAAGCCAGATATTTAGTTTTCAGAGACTGTAAATTTAATCTGCGTTTACACTGCCATTAGTAGCCATCGTAAATAAAAATAAATTTAAAAAGGAAACTTTTACAGCACAATAAACCTTTTTTAATCACTGATCACTTTGGAAAATGCACTAATTTCAGATTTCATTACTTTTATTTAAGTCGACACAAGAGGCCAACTTTATAGGACCAAACATAAGCCTGTTTGTGTGCCTGTTTGTTTGGGGTTTTTTTTTGTTTTTTTTTTAATCTGGCCGTGACATTAAAGCCTGTCGGCAAGATCAACTGATTGTTGAATAAAGTTCATGTCAGAACTGGCCACTTGCCTAAATAAATGATAAGGTGTTAAAATTAACCCTGATAGCAAGATCAACTAATTGTTGAACAATTCTTTGACAGCTTAAGGACATAAATGGTAAAACAAAGGATTTGTTCAAGCTGGGACCAAGGGACTTTGTCAACACATACCCATATACGTTTATTTTTTTAAATCTCTACCTCGACATAAGCACAGCAGTTTTGGTAGAAATAGTAGACCAAGGGACCGGAACTTTGCTTTTTTGTGGAGATAGGTGGCTTGTTGACATAAGTGATATGACATAAGTGGGTAGGATTGTACAACCTTGAAATATGTTACACAAGTGAACATGTATGATTTTAAAGCAAAAATCTGTTGTCAACAGCACAAGTCATTAAATTTTCAGTCAGTTATATTGTTTTTCATGAAATAAATCCCCATCTGAAAAATATTTGAATTTGGTGATTGTTAACATCTACATTAGCATTTATCATGAAAAGCCATATGTGGAAATATGTATTCCTTTCCAGTTTTGCTTTTGACTGTAAACATTGTTCCTTATGCATATTTTGTATTTTTATACATGGTATTATCATTCATGAAAAATTATATTTATTTACAACATAATAAATTTTAAAGGAGCTGGAAGAAATTTTGTCACCATTTGTAAGGAATAGCCATCTGAAAGATGTCACAAAGGAAGCAGGAAAACAGGTTCTTCAGCAAGCAGTTACCTATACAGAAGTTGAAAAATTAGGTAGTAAAAACCTGGCATTCTTGGAGTTGACTTTATTTCACACATGGGAGGAGCAAGGTTGTAATCTGAATCCACTCAAAATGTTGCCACCATGCAAGAAGGTTATCTCTCCCCAAAGGAATTTTCAAAAAAATTGAGCCCAAAAGCAAAGACCCAAAACATTGATAACCTTGATGGATGGCCTGTCCCTCTTGCTACCACTGGTTTGAAAAGTTTAAAGCTGCATTATGCCATATATGGTTAAATTGAGCTTCAAAAGTTTTTGATGAATTACTGTAGGGTTTTTGTCAATTAAGGAGCTGATTTTGGTTGACAGGAACTAGAATGCAGCAGATTTTATTTGTGTCTGAGACATTAACAACCTTTATGAATTCTGCTTTGGAGTAGCTCATGGATGCCTAGGTTTGACTCATTGTACTACTACTAATAATAATAATAATACTATAATAATAATAATAATAATAATAATAATAATAATAATAATAATAATAATAAAATTAAAATGTCTTTATTTAAAGAGGGTAATGCAGTTAAATATAACTATTCTCCCTTGAGGCCCTCTAATGAAAGGTATATATACAAGTATCTTCAAGCAAATGTTTCTCATGAAAATAACTAAGTACATTTGCAAATACATAATAAAATAAATTATGAAAGCAGGAGGACTTAACTTTATATATAAATTTTTGTTTCATCTATCCTATATTTAGAAAACAACTTTCAGTAGCATCTTCATGTCTTTATATCAGTTAATGATCACTTCTACTTCTACTTAACTTTAAGCTATTCTGCAAACATGTGGCATACATTTAAGTGTACATATGTATTATACTTTTTCATTAAACAACATTAAGTACAAAAGTAGAGAGATATTTGTATACTGTATTAATAAATACATGATCTTTTTTTACATACTTTATAACTATGCTATTGAAAGGATGCAAAAACAAACAAGGGATAAATTTGAAGAATAACACTAATAAATCCAGAAGTCAAACTTGAACTTGTTTTTTCTAGCTTGTTTGTTAATATGTAGGTTTGAAATACTGCATGTACATTTTTATGAAGGATTTAACTGAATCAGCAGATTCATTGTGAGCAGGAAGTGAATTCTATATTTTTGCTCCTGAATACTAAAGACTTCCCTTGAATTGTTCAGTGCAAGGTTTTGGTACTTCTAAATTGTTGTTAAAACTTGATCTTAGATTATAGGGAAAAGATGTTTTGTAAAATAAATTAGTTATGTACACTGGAACATCTATTTGATACACCACTCTCTTGATAACTCCTGCTCTGATAATTCATTAACCCACTTATAATGCAGGGTATTAAACCAGAAAGTACCCTATTTATTGAACTTGAAGAAAATCGATATCAAAATTAGTAACAGATAGTTTGATATATCACTCATTTTATCATCAAAACAGTATTAGTACCTGAAATTTTAACCATTATGAAATATCAAATTTAAAAATAAGTCATACAATTTTTTACATTTTCTTTCCAAACGGTCGTACACTGCATTTAATGAAATGCAAGGAAATTTTGATCAATGAAAATGTCACGCCAAGTGCAGGCAGTTCTTTAATAAATAAATACAAATTAAATAATTTTTATCAATTGGAATTTATGTCCTAGTTCTATTTTTTAGTTCCTTTTAATTGTAATCATCATAAATGCAATGTGTCCTCTTGTAATTAAATGTAAAATGTGTCAATCTACCATAACAGCTATGTCTGCAACTGTTTCTCTAAGAACCTTATTAGGTGCTGACCATGTTTTGATAAATGATGTGCAGATGTATTTGTTGTATTGCAGCACTGAATTAAAAGCTGGACTCCTTTGTATTATGCCATTAATTATGTATTTTTAATCTAATAAAATTGCTTCAATAAAAGTTGAAGAGCATGAAAATACTACAAATTTATAATCTAGCTGCCCCGGTCTCTTGTCGGATAAACTCACTTCATTTGTTCAATCACTGTTATAAATGTTACTGTGTATGTAACACAAATTACCTTAAATTAACTGACTAATTTGGTAAGTGTGATCAAAGGCAAGGCAACCAAGCAAAATGAATGAATGCTTCATAAAAAAAAGAGCTTGGTTTCACAGATGCGAACCATAGTGCACAAGAAAGTTTCCCTTAATTTTTGAACTGGTACTTAAGAGTTATCCTCAAGGATGATAAAAAGCTTCATTATTACTTTAAATGAAATCATGACATCAATACTGTACTAAAAGAATAATACAAAAATTGAGATTTGATGTAGACAATTCTCACAAAATAAATTCTGCTTGTTTTTAAAAAAAATGGAATTGTGTTTGTGGTGTATTGACTGTTAGTCTAGTTTCCCACTCTTTTGACTCTTGATTTGGCAGGATACAATTAAACACCACTCTGGGAACCAGACTCCTCAAGAAAACAAAATGCAGTGATGTAATGCACAGATGTTTTCATGTATGTGTGATGGTTGTTGAAACCAGTTGGGATGATGTTTCACATGTTGGACATTTTGAAAATAAATATTATTTATAAACAGAAATATGAACATCTTTTTTTCAAAAATGTTATCAAAAATTATCAATGTAATCATAAAATTAGCATTTAGTCATTAAACCACCTGATTCCCTAACCCTGACCTCCCCTCTGCTGTTTTCTCTATGTCTAAGCAAGTTTGTTCAACTTTTGGAGGTCCATCAGTAACTTGAGCCCTTGCTTATAGTGCGGTCTATGTTTGTGGTCCCTGTTGTGCGTGAGTTATCAATTGAGTGGCGTACATTTAAAAGCATCATCTGCTTTCAAAATTTTTTTCTCATTTATATTTAGGACACATGGTACTGATTGTATGGAAAAATTGGAGCCAGTCTGAAAATGGGTGAATATTAAATAGAGTATACATGTATATGGGTTTGGCTGGCCAGGATTGGTTACGGAAAGTTAGATTTTAGTAAAATGAATCTTTTTAGAGTTTATCCTTGTTGTAACTGAAAACATTAGAGACGTTGTTTTATTGATGGAATTTCAGTCCCTTAACAGTCTTGAGTTTAGAAATGTCCTTACTGAAATTAGCATGTGATTCTTTGGTGTGGAATTGAAAGCATGTTGCAAACACATGTAGGTCCTGAAAATGCTGTGGCTCATATATTTTTCTTTACACAGAAAAGCTGTCATGGTCTTTGTATAGGTTTACTGTGAGAACTGAATTCATACTGTGAGTCCTTTAACAATTTGAATTCTTTGAACATGTTTGATGATGATGCATAAATAGGGACATAAAGAATCAGTAGAGCCACTTATTTTTGGAAATTTGTGAATTCCATCTAGATGGGAACTAGTAAAATTTTCCATATTATTTAACAGTAGTCAATGAAAGTGTTTATGCATTATGGTAATGACTTCTGGAGTAATTTGTTAGGTACTTTTTTATTCTACTAAGCAATAAAATTTTAGATCTCAGTGGCCTACACATAAAATTACTCCTAACAGCTTTACATGGTTTATTTTCAACTGCCTTCATATTATTGTACAATAATGTATTTCTTCTTTTGCTTTTTAAGTTTGTTAGATGTTCCCATAAGCATGCATGTTGTTTTAGATTCATTTATTACCATCTTATTTTATTTTGACCACTCCTCAGATAATGTAAGCTCTGAACGTTATAAGCTTCAGTTCAGGGTATAAACACTGCTACATGATGAAGTTGTTGCCTTATCTACCAACATGTCAGTATTTGTAGATTACAGAGTGGAAGGTCATTAATAACTAAAGAAAGAGAATGGGACCCAGTACAGAGCCTTGTGGAATTCAATGCCTTATATAACAGGGAGTAGAGTGGGTATTTCCCATAGAGACTAGCTGATTCCTATCACATAAATATGAATTGAGCCAAATTTTGTATGGCCATAAAATCTATAAACAATGTAGTTTACTTTGGAGAATGTCATTGAAGACTAGATCAAAGGCTTCTTTCTTAAAATCTTAAGATTTCTTAAAATCTGTTATGCTAGTTATGTTTTCATTATTCATTTCATTTCTTCCAGTCATTTAATTTTATAAGAGCTGTTTGAGATGAATGATCTTTTCAGTAGCCCAACTTTTCTTGTAGAAAATGGAAAAGTTATTAAAGTAGTTATAAACCTGTTATGCCACATGTTTCTCGAACATCTTTGATAAAATTGTAAGTATAGAAATGGATCTGTAATTTTCACGATTACTTACACATCCTTGTTTCAAAATATGAGTAATTTTAGGTCACTTTAGTTCATTTAGGAAGACATCTGTAGTTATAATGAGGTTAATCAAGTAGATAACAGATCATATAACTTGTGCTGATGACTGTTTGACTTGAAGTCACACCTCATCTGTACAACACTGTTTTTGTGTTGATTTTGCTAAGAGTGTAAAGAAGGTCACCTTTGCTCACAAAATCAATGGCAAATTGTAGATCATCAGGAACTCAAACCTTTACAAAAGTTTATGATTGGGTTTCAGGATTACAACCATTTTGTTCCCTTTCAGAATATAATACTTTTCTACATTGGTAAAGAACTTACTAAACAAAATAGCTATATCCAGCATTGAAGAAGTGGTTTTGTCATTATAACTTAACTGAATTGGAATGGAGTGCTTTTTTAATAAACTGAGCTCATACAGATACTGCTATAAGGGGCTAGAATTTATTTTTTTTAAATACAATATTTATAATAACTTTTCTTAGATTCATTTTTTTAAAAGATTATTTTTCCATTTTCTATAGCTCTCTTAGAATTTGAAGCTCCTGTCAGGTTACTTTACATTGGGTAGCTTTAGATAAAAATCTCTATGGGACTTCCTTTGGTAGAATCTAACTGCTTGATTTTTTTAAAAAATCACAGCATGTCTTTGTGTTTTGCCTCTGCAACTCACCATTAAGAGAAATTGGTTGAATGAGGTAATGTCCATCTTTAATTGTTCAAAAAGCTAAGTTTCAGTTAGGATATTGTATGGTTATGGCAAAGCCAAACTTAGAATAGAAAGTAGAACAGTTCCTAGAAGTGTGGAGGGAGTGCCATTGAAAACATGTAATGGTAAGCTCATCTGGGTTGATGAAGAGAGCCATTTGCAAAGTAAAGTCCAATGGCTTTTACCTTGTATAATGTTTAATCTGCTTGTCATTATTGACTAGATTGACCACTAATATAAATTAATTGGTCTTGGAAACCTCCAGAAACAAATGTGAAAGGGTCCCATTTATTTTTTTGTAGTCATATAAAAGTTGTTTTGCCTATCTTGATAGTTAACATACTTGCCAAACTGGCATTCAGTCACTACTGAAAGGACTTGCTGGCAAGTTGACATTGTGCAAGCCAACCCAGTAGGTGATAAATCAAAGGGGATTGCCTTGCCATTTTTGAACACAGGTTTGCATAACATACATCAATCAAGGTGACACCAAAAGCCTTTAAAATGTATGCCCAGTACCAGTCTGGAGTGCTCTACAAGATAGAGTTGGTTGGATTGGACCTCATGGCCATGCACAGTATAAATTAACACAACAAACATCTTTACTGCTACCATTCCTGACATCTTTAGCAATGCAAGATAACATATGCTTTGCCGAGTCTGTTTAGGTAAGGATTGGTAGGAAAATCTAATGCAGTTCTAAAAAAAACAAGTAACCTTTGCCATATGGTGTGTGACAGCCAGCTGAGGGTAACAGTACAGGATGATCCTTCACATTGGCTATTATGAAAATCTACCTTTGATTGGGCATAGCATGGCATATTCTTACAGTGGCTGATGCTGCTTGGCAAGCCAATGCTCCAATTAATGGCATTTTCAATTTTTCTTGATTGCCTCTACATGTGATTGTGCACCAAGGATGGCTCAGATGTATGTGCAGATAGAGCTTAATGTTTTCTGTGTAATGCCCTACAGCTTGTTTAGGATAAAAATAGCCAGCATAGCTTCAGCTTCCAAATTTTTTGTAATACAATCAACATGCAAGATGTCATTTGTGGTTATCTACATGAACGACAGTTTTTGTAGCACAAGTACCAACTGGATGGCATACCATATTTGCCCAGTATTTCTAAACAATGCCTAGGCCCTGTTTTCACCATTTTTTAAAATATTTTTTTTTTGCTACCAGTCTTTTGAAGGACAAACCCTGATTTCTTCACAAATGCACTCACAGGTCCACTAGTCATGCATATTGTCAAATTTGTTCTAGACTTTTACTGTGGAAGGGGACACTGGTGTTCCAAAAAGATTTTTCTTGCCTGATAGCAGACATGAAACATTCAAAGGCTTTGTGACAGTAGGTCAGTCATTCTTGGTTGTGTCAGGAGTCTGTAGACATTGTTAACCCATTACTCATCAAGCATTTTTAGACCCATCTCTTTTTTAAGGCAGTTTCTGTTGTTGAAGTGGTTTAATTCATCCATATCAAGATCAAATCTTCCTCCTGCATCTTATTAATGTACTGTATATTGTGCATACCACCATTTGAAACATATTAACAAGATGGCATTCTTGATCACTTCTACCATATATGGGAAACCTTTGTTGTGAAAAGCATCAGAGTGATTATCAGGTTGATTCGGCAGTAGGTGCACTAGTAGCTGGTGGAATTTGCAAACATAACACAGAGAAACATGTCATGCTTTCTCAAATAGATGGAATGAATGGCAATGATATTAATAAGTTCTGTGATTGATAAGAGACCCAATATGTAGCCACGATAACCATGAAATTAGGAACTAGTGTGCCACACAAGTATGCATTCACTGCTTTATTGGTGCTGTCCAACTTCCTGGAGAACCAATCCTAACTCCTAAGTAGTCCACTGGTCTGTGTTGAGCTCATGCTATACGAGTTTTTATTTAGCCAGGTTGCCATGGGCAAGAGTTATGTTTTTAGAAACAATACCAGTTCTCACATACTGCTTTCCTATTCTTAGGGTACTGTTTCTAAAAGAAGGGAAGACCTAGAAATACAGGAAATAGAATCCATTTGGCTTCAGATCACTCCAGAAAAATCTAACCCCTACTTAGCTGGTTTTGTATAAAGATCCCCATCATTGCATGCTGATTGGTGTGAATACTTATAGATATAGTTTCAAGTGAAGATAAAGATATAAACAGAGACCTTCTCAGTGATCTAATAAAAGTGAATTGGATGGATTTTATTGCTTTGTTAGGTGTGGAGCAACTAGTAAATGAATCCTCCAACAAAGTAACATCTACCTCTAAATCACGTGTGTATGTATATATATATATATATATATATATATATATATATATATATATATATATATATATATATATATATATATGTATACACATGCACACAAGAAATGGTTTTGGAAGTAACAGTTTCAAAGATTGGTAAAAGTGACCACTTTTCAATTTTTATAACATGTTAAGTCAATACAAATTAAAAGAAAATAATATCCATAAATTCATTACATACAGATCTTTTCAAAACTTTGATAATGTTAAATTCATGGAAGATCTGAAATAGATGCCATGGAATGCAGTACAAATCTTTGATAATATTTTGGATACTTGGATGAATCTTTAAAAAAAACAGTAAACACACATAAAAACACACAGGATAAAGAAAGACCACTAGCCAGGTTAGATCTCCCCAGAAATTTTAGATGCAATAAAGCAAAGAGAGAACTAAAATCTGAAAATTGAATTTGGAGGAATAAAGTTAAGAAAATAATATGGCAAGCACAACAAGCGCAAAATAAAAAGTGCTGGATGAAAATAGAAATGACCCAAAAGCTATCTGGAAAGTTTTTAAAGAGTTTGGTGCAGGGAAATATAATAGTAAAACTGAAATTTTATACCTCAATCATGAGGGCATTTATACTGATAATCCAACTGACATCTCGTATATTTACTGACTTTTTGGTTCAAATTGCTGATAAACTTCAAAGAACCCAGACTGTCATGTGATCATCTGAAATTCAACTTTTTATGCTAATAAAATACCAAATAATATTAAGTTTGAAATTCATGGTATGAGTCCTGAATTGTGTTGAAATATATTCAAATGATTTTAAAGCAACAGGACTTGATAGGATTGGACCAAAGTTACTAAAGGTAATTGCACCTCCAATAGTAGAGAGTGTAGCTTTCTTTTGCAATGAAAGTATTTGGTCTAATAAATTTCCATTGGCACAAAAAACTGCCAAGGTAACACCATTGCATAAAGCTGGAACAAAAGATGAAGTAAATAACTTCATACCCATCTCTTTCCTTCCTTGTCTTTCCAAATTACTATAAAAACATGTACATGATTCTTTTTTCAACTATTTGAACACTTATAATCTTATTCATGAAAATCAGTTTGGCTGTCAACACAATCACTCCTGTGAAACTACACTTATATGCTTAATTGATAAATGGCTGAAAGCATTAGATAAAGAAGAAGTGATAGGCACCATTATGGTGGATTTTTTTAAAGCTTTTAATCTTGCAGATCATGAACTTTTTGTTTGAGAAACAAAAAAATCTATTAATGCAATGAAAACTCCCTAAACTAGTTTTCTTCTTACTTAACTGATGAGTACAAGAAGTATCTTTAAATGGTCAAATTTCTAAAAGTAAAAATAAGTAAAAATATTAATTGTGAAGTACAACAGGGCTCTATCCTTGAAACTCTGTTATTCATTCTATTATCAGTGACTTACCTCTTAAGATAGGGATTTAAGTTTCTTCCACGGACCTCTATGCAAATGATACTACACTGTCAGAGATGTGTAAAACCAAAACTATACTTGAAAATAAATTTACAAAGATGCCCTCAGCAAACTTAAAATATGGTGCAAGGAAAACAGTATGCTCATAAATACAGAAAAAAGCATTACTAGTTGCACCACAACAAGGCTGGATAGTGACAAATTTCAGATAGTATTTGATAGTGTGAGCCTTAACATGACCTCTCATAATCAAATTCTAAGTGTTTTTATAGATAACAATGTTACTTGGTCTGATCACATTAAACATTTTCAAAAAAGCTTCATTTTTATCTTTGGCTACCGAAGAAAATCAAAATATACATTCATCCTCAGTACAAGGTTATCTGTTATAAAAGTTATATTCAGCCATATCTGGATTATTGTAATGTAATTTGGCATAGGATCTCTAATTCAAACATAACAAAACTTTTAAGACTCCAGAAGAGGGCATGCCATTTGATTCTTTATCACTGTATTTACAGTTTACAGGATGCAATGAATAAGATAAAGATTTTAACAATACATGAAAGAATCTTGGAAAGGCCAGTTTGATATATAAAGTATCAGAAAAGCCACACATGTATATCTAAGCTACCTTTCACCAAAGATATGCTGGTACTACAGATTAAGGAATTGTTTAAGAGAAGTTTTTGATATACTGGTCCACTGCAGCTATGGAGCAACATTTGCATTGACATAAGGCAGGCTTCTACCATAACACTGTCTCAAATAGATGAAATCTTAAGTCAATTGAATAGTTCTAGTAATACAAATATCACCTGTTTTTATGTACTTTTTACCATTTTCAGAGCTGAATTTTTCAATGCAGGATGATATTTTGTATTTTATATATATTTATGTGTTCACAGATGCCTGTGCATATGTTCTAGGCCTGATATTTTGATTTAGTCTCAGGCATGATTTTTCACATGTTGTTTACACTATATATTGTACATAACAGCTAGAAGGCCTCAAGGTAGATTAGTTCTGTAACTAATTGAATTACCTCAACTAAATAAAGTCTTTATTATTATTGTTATTATTATGGGGTTCTCCACAAGCTTTCAGATCTCTTGCTTGATATAAAAACACCTTCTCATTGAAGATGTCATTGTGGGGCATGAATGTGGCATCATCCTTTATGACTCTGTGGTATCATCCAGGCAGCATGTGTAAAGTCACAGCATTAAGATCTTGGCACATCTCATTGCAGAGAACATTTCAGAGAGTATCCTATAGCAGCCATTTGCCAGTCATCAGAGGCCCATTGGGTGGCTAAGCTCATCTTTTCTGTTCATGAGGTACTGGCCTAGAGTAAGGAACAGGCTAGCCTGCCCAGTCTGGAGGTAGCTAATGTCATCATGGAGCATGTCTCTGATGGCCTCCATGAAGTCCTTTTCAGTGAATACCACCACTATGAGGTCACTAAAGTTGTTATTCCTAGACATGCCAACCTCTCTCATTCATGTAGCTTTGATATTGTCCCACTTGTAGGCAATTTAAAGGTTTTTTTACTGCTTTTCCTGGGCATGGTGCACAGATTTCCTAAGGGATGCCTAACCTCCCAAACATACAGAAGGTTGATGTCATATCAAAATAGAAGCATTTTTTTAAAAAATGAAATCAGACAGCTTCCAGATGATGAAGTACTTTTTGGGGCTCGAGGGTCATATAGATGTAGTCAGTGCAGACAGCCACCATCATGTCACCAAAGGCTGTGGCCAGTCTGTGCAAAAGCATATACATGGCAACAAGAAGCAGGAGGGAAATAGCTGGTAGTTTTTAGAGACCTTGCACCATGCCTGGTTAATGTCTATAATAAGGCTGGGTGTCTTCTTGGTGCACAGTCAACTGTTCTACAAGGCAGCAGCTTTTACAAGATTCTGTTAGAGCTGAATCAAGACAGTCTTGTTGTATCAGCTACCAGCCAGGCCATATTCAGTACAAAATTGTCTATGTACTCTTTTTCTCGGTCACAGTGGGGCCCATGTTGATAGCAGCAAAATGGTTTGGGGCATCAGACTGTAGGGGCTCAATTGCACCTCATAATGCTTTTTCATTGGCTAGCTTCTTGACCCATTGTACTACACTGATATAGTGCTGCTTGTTTTGGGCCTTATGGTCATTGGCTCATCACCCTTTATGTGATTTTGAAAGGCTCATTGGACCTGACACCATCGTCTTTCTTACCTGCATGAGTTTGCCATTTGCAACAACTTTATAGTAGACCAATGCACCAGGCTTTAAGTGTTATTAAGATTGCAGCATTCATTAGTTCATTGGAGTTAGCTGGCTTCCTTAGACCATTGTAGGTAAACTGGTTTGACTTTAAGCCTATGTCTTTAAAAAACCAGATTGTATTGTATGAGGAATGTGCTAGGATGGTATATATTGGTATGAAAATCATTGATGTACCAGAGTAGTGCTAAAGTTCTATCCTTGGAGAGAATACCATGGGCTGATCCTTGCTATTTGCACATAGAACTTTTTCTGTCAGTCCAGTTGCAGCATTTCCTGGCCATCATTCATGAGAACAACCAAAACTGCTACAGTTCTCGAGCCAGTTGAGCTTGTAAATTGTTGTAAAGAGTTCATTAATGCCTTCATTGTCAGAGGAATAGGTACCTCATGAAAACATTCTGCATCCATATCTGTGAGGATCAAAAGGACTGTATCCAGGTTCTTTAGTTTGGTTCCCTAGTGGAATCTTGAGATTAGCAGTATTGAGGACAGTTCACAGAACCACATAATCCTCTGTAGTCTTGCCCAAGCACTGTTTTCAGGCCATCTTTATTCATCCTTGTCCAAGAGGTCTTCTAGCACTGAGCTGAAATAGACCTTGATAATTTTTGAAACTGGTATCTAGAATGGGTTTGGGCATTCAGAGAAGTAGGCTGTTTTTTAGGCTGCTGACAAATGTTTTGATAAGGGTCTCTGACATGAGTTCTGCTTAGGCCGTGGCCCTAAAACACTTTTTAATGTCATATATACTGTATATACTTTCTTATATGTCAACTTGGCTTTAAGTCGACTCATCCCCTGTTAGGGCTATAAAAATCAGTGACTCTTTAACCCTCCTATAAGTCAGGGTGTATTTTACAAGTGTAATCCATCTGAAAGTGTGACTTGCTATCAGTGAATCAGAGCTGCACTATTGGAAAAATAAACAAGCCAAACTGAATAGATAAACCAAAATACAGTTGTAAAAAACATCTGTTACTTGGCACTGAGTATCAAACTCATGGCTCGATCAAATGGTTGTCACATGAGGAAACATAATGCTGCCTTTTCAGGATAAGGGATTAAGGTTCAACATTGACTGGATGGTTTATATCTTGTCATGAAATAAGTGCATGTATTAAATTTTGTGGCTTGATCAAGAAGAATGTCAACTTGAAAACAAAGTGAATGCTGCCTTACAAGTCAAGGTCTTATTGAGCCATTTGCATTGAAAGAAAACTTGAAAAATATCACCTCAGGGAATTAATTCGCAAACTTTTTGTTGCATCAAACAGTGTTTATTCAGCAAAACACAAATATTAATTCAAATATAAGGCTGTTAGGTCTTAAACACAAATGGAAGAAATATACTTGCAGATAAACACCCACAGTAAACAACATTGATGGACACTTTACTTTAAGGTGTTTACCGGATAATGTTATATTTAATTTACCAGTACATTTTTCAAATTATTACAAATCCAAATAACTCAGTAGATACAAGTATTGTATAATGAATACTGTCATGAAAGGAATTAATATATTGCATATAATACAAACTACACAGCCAAGTTTTGGAAATTTTACTCTTTACACCCAATTAGTAAGGAATGGGTGGAGAGGTCTGGTTTTCTGATTGTGTGGAGAGAAATTTCGCACAATTTGCCCACACAGCATTTTCCATAACAACTTCAATCATCCGCCATTGACTAAAGCATATGGTATGGTCTCACAACATATTTTTGGGTATATACTGTGTCAGATGATATTTAAATTTGAATCTTTACATGTGTGAGTGCTGAGGATGTAGGCTGTCCCTCAGGATATATCACTTTGCAATCTTTGTCTTTAGACTTAAGGTCTTGAAAGTTCTTTGGGGGAGAGAGGCACCCTTCTTATAATAGTTGAAACAAACTGGGTGGTTTCAGAAGACAGTCCTGCATATATCTTTTTTACCATGAATGAAATTGAATGGCAGCCCAAGTGATGACACCTGTCTAATGTCACTGATATAAATAGATACTGTAAAATTTTGCACTCTCTTTTTTTACTCTCTTGTTTAGTATGCAGGCAAACCAAACTTTTTAAGGTACATTTTTGTTCAGAGGTAAAACATGTATAGAAAACCCATTGTAACAGATCATAGAAAGCAGATCATTATAATTGCAGCCTTATGTATAGCCAATTTGTAAATGTATATGATATGAGTCTAAGATATAAAATTGCTCAAAATCGTCATTTCTGAAGATGGAAGATATTTAAGTTCATCTATTATTTTTTAAAAAGACAGTTTGAAAGGAACCAATAAACATGGGATAATGTTGTGAAAGAAGAATTAAATTTTGGAAAAAGTATCTTTGAAGGATGCAGAATTTCTCTATTAAACATTGCAAAGTCATTAATTATTCGGCAATGTGTTTCATTTTATTTTATATTGTAGATCATGTATCTAAAGTAACAGTTTTTATTTTCAATATTTTCAGGACCATGTCTGCATGATCTCAATAAGACAGAGATAAATTCCAGTGACAAAATGCTGCTGATTGAAAAAACAGAGTCTGATAGCTCCAGTGAAATATTGATTGAGAAATCCTTTTTAGAATTGAATGAAATGGGTAAAAAATTTATTCATTAAAAAAATCCCCAGTCTTTAGGTTTCGCTTATTCTAGTGTGGTTGGGTTTGGGGCACATGTAGTCTGTGAGTAGTCTACTGCTTTTTTAGTGACTTCTTTATCATATTTCTAGGTAACATTTTTTAGCACTTTGAACTTCACATCACTATGACCTTCATAAATTCTTTCATGGAAATGGGATAAAAACTTCTGCTAGATGTGTCTGATAGATTGTGCTATACTGATTATAATCTTTAAATTGATTTAGGGTAGGGGTTGGATTAAGAGCATTTTTAACACATTGGCTGTATCATCCAGAGAATATGGGAATAAAATGCCTTTCCCAATAACACAGTGGCAGCTGACTGAGGCTGGCAAGGGCAGGTATCAAACCTATAACCCTTAGATTATAATTTCATTGCTCCACCAACTGAGCCACTGGCTTCTTGAGTGGGTATTTTATTGGATTTTAAGATCTGTGCAAATATTCATTTGTTCAGCTGTCTCTGCATTTGTTTCTATCTGCATATCTATGAAACAGCCTGTCTCTGTACTACTTTTGTTTCATTTTACTTATTGCCATGAAACATACAGTTGGCTGCAGTATGTAGAAAATGTATCTAGTTAAATAGCAACATTTTGATTGTAAACTGAGATACCTTTCTCCTTGTTCACTCCTTGATTATATATTGTGCCCATGCAAATATTGTTATTCTTCCATGTTTATGCTTTAAGAGTTGGAGGGGGTGTATGAACAGCTTTAGAGCTATGACTTAGAGCCAAGTTTGCAGGCGCTAGGAGAGATCTAAAACTATAAAACTTAAAACTATAAATACAACAAGCTTGTATAGACTAGTTTCCGCAACTAGTCTATACAAGCTGGTTGTATTTATAGTTTTAACACATGTGGATACAGCCATGTAGAGGTTTACAAACACAATGTTTTTGTGTTTATTTGTTTGTCGTATATATGTTTTGTATTTGCCTTTGAAAAAGACTCATTAAGAGTCGAAAGCGCTTAGGCTAGTTAGTTACTAGTTTTATACTGTTCATCGTCAGTTTATTGCATCTATTTTAATCAATCCCTGACACACATGATCCCTTGGTGGATCCAGTACGCTTGAAAGGGTTGTTATTCGCCATATGATTTGTATTCTTTATATATATATATGTGTGTGTGTGTATGTATGTATGCATGTATGTATATAGTGTGACCCTGCTATAATGCGCTTCATTATAATGCAGATTCGGATATAACACGGTCATGGCATGGATCCTGAAATTTCATACGCCTTATTACAGGTATTTTTCTTGGAAACAAAAACAAATATTTAAGTATGGAAAGTAAATTACATAAAGTTGTATTATCATGTTGGGAAAGAGATTACTTATAAATTTGAAGATAAGACGTTTGTGGTGGCTCCCAAAATATCATATACATATATTATTCACATACATGGAAAACATTTCTTCTTATAAGTGAAAAATAAAATAACATATTGAACGTTTATTATCATTTTGGGGAGGAAATCGGGTATGGATTCTCATATAAAATGATTTTTCTTTTATTATGGATCCTGAAATTTCATTTACCTTAATACCAGGATTATTTTCTAAAAAAAAAATAAAGTACGAAAAGTAAATTACATAAAGCTTTTCATCATTTTGGAAAAGAGATTGCTTATAAATTTGAATATACGATGTTTGTGGCATGGCTCCTGAAATTTCATATACATGTATTATTCTTGTACACAAAAACATTTCTTCTTAAAAGTGCAAAAATAACATGTAGAAAGTTTATCATCAGTTTGGGGCAGAAATTAGGTATGGATTCTAATAATAATAATAATAATAATAATAATGATAATAATAATGCTTTATTTATAGAGGGTGACTCATTTGTCAAGGACATTTTTCCTTGAGGTTTTTTTAAAGAGAGTATAACAATGCACATTATATGAAGATAGCAATAATTACTGTTTAACATATTTAGTATTAAAATACTAAATTCTATTATCTATTAGAAACACATACATGCTTATGATATCTCTTCTTAAATACTCTAATATTTTTAGCAGATTTTACATGTGAAATTAAGCTTGTACCACAGAACTGTACCAGAGTATTGGAAGCTCATTTTAAATTAATCTGTTCTTGATTTTGGTGCTAGAAGGTTTCCATGTAATATTGAACTCAACTGGTATTGTGTTGAAAAAGGCATAAAGTAATATGAAACAATCCTGGTGTGGCTCTCAAAATTTATAAATTTAACAAATTTCTTACATTCTTGTGCCAAAATAAGCATCGGAAAAATGAGTACCTGAACCCATGGCTGTGCCTTTTGAGAACTTTGATCTTTGTGCATTGTTAAAAGATAAAGATGACAGATCATAAGTGTTAATGTTATTCTTACTGGTCCATGAGCAATGAAGCCATCAGGTCTATTTTGTGTTTGTCTTCAATGCATTCTGCATACAGTCGTTGCTCAAGTAATATCTGACATATGTTCTATAAACTAAATTCACAACTAAGCAACAAACAATGCAGTGGTTGATAAAAGATTCTCACCAGGATTTATAAATAAAATTTAATTAAGTACATTTTTCATCAATTGCCAGGCTAAACTTGTTCAAATTATGGGTCAATGATTTATAAAATATCAAACAGGAGAAAGAAACATATATACTCGGTGTTATAAATAAGAATCTTCTCAATACTCAATTAAGGAAGAATTGGACAGAATTTATTGAATCATAAGGCCTACTACAGATGGTAAATGACCCCACTAGGGTAACAGAAACATCAAGCACTCATATTAATCACATTTATACCAACCTACCAGACAATGTAACTTGTGTTAACATATCAAAAGTTGGTCTTAGTGACCACTGTAATACTTTTTTGACAAGAAAAGTTAAATGCAAGAGAAATAAGAAAAATACACAAAAACTATCACTTACAGATCATTCAAAAATTTTAATGAAGAACAATTTCTCAATGACCTATATAAAGTTCCATGGAATATGATCCAAAATTTGGATGACATAGATGAAGCTCTGAGCGTGTATTCTGACTTATTTATGGATGTAGTCTCTAAGCATGCACCTGACTGAAAGTACATTGAGTAAAGAATGAAATCCAACCTAATTTCCAGGCTTACAGCTGAAATCCTTGATGCTATGAAAACAAGAGACCAATTCAAGGCTATGGGAAACCATGCACAATATAAAGTATGGAGAAATAAAAAAACAAGTGTGATTAAAAAAGCTTACCAAAATTATTATCAATCATTGCTTGAAAACAAAAAGAACGACAAAAATTGCATTTGGAAAGTTTTCAAAGAACTCACTGGAGGAAGACAAAGATCAGATAAATAAAATTCACTCACTTCTGGTAAATGACACCATAGTCACTGATGACAATGACATTGCAAATGTTCTCAATAATTTTTTCACCAACATTACCACAAAGTTAAAAGAACCAGTGATTGAAAACAACTTTAATGAACTGAGAAAGTTCTGCAGCAGCAAAATCTCTAAGGAGGTATGTTTCTCTATCCCACCAGTCGCAAAAAACTTTGTTAAGAAATATCTCAGTGAACTTGATACTAAGTAAGCTACAGGACTTGATAAGATTGGTCCATGACTCATTAAATCTTCTGCCTCTGCTATTGTAGATAGCATAACATTCATAATCAATTTAAGTATTGCATCCTCATCTGTTCCCAAAATATGGAAAACTGCAAAAGTAGCTCCTATTCACAAATCTGGTCCTAAGGATGATGCTGATAACTACCGGCCAATCTCAATACTACCAAACTTGTCAAAATTGATTGAAAAGCCTGTTCATGATTCTTTCATATCATATTTAACCAAACACTTTCTGTTATACTGTAATCAATCAGGCTTTAGACAGAAACATTCATGTGAGACTGCCTTGATCTCCCTAACTGATAAATGGCTTCAAGCACTTGACCAAGGTAGAATAATAGGTTCTGTATTTGTAGATTTCAGGAAAGCTTTTGACATAGTGGATCATGAAATCCTTTTGAAGAAACTGAACATCTACCAATGTGATGAAAGCACAGTTAGATGGTTTACTTCATACTTATGTGAGAGAACACAACATGTTTATATAAATAATGTTCTGTCTGAACCTGGAACAATTAGATTACAAGGCTCAATTCTGGGTCCATTACTGTTTATTTTATTTATTAATTAATGACCTACCACTTGTACTAAAGGACTCAGTATCATCTACAGATCTCTATGCAGATGACACAACATTGTCAGACATCCAAAACACAAAACAAGAACTTGAAATTTCTTTACAGAATGCCCTAAACAAACTGGACAACTGGTGCACATGCAATAGCATGGTGGTTAATACTGTAAAACTAAAATATTACTTAACTCAACACGGAACAAAAGAACAAAACTTGATAGTGATGAACTATGTCTGACATGGAAGGATAAAAGGTTGCAAATGGTCTGTCACGATAGTCTACTTGATGTTTTGGTAGATAATAACCTATCATGGACTGAACATAGCAAACATATCAGTAAAAAAGTCAATTCAAGTTTATGGCTTCTCAGTAGGATAAGACACTTTCTCCCGGAAAAGCAGAGAAAACTATTTTATAACAGTTACATACAACCCTATTTAGACTACTGTAATACAGTAGGGGTTAATTCAAATTTATAAATCACTTAGCAATGCTGGCACATCTCCAAAAAAAATAGTTTTTGAGTTAATATCAATCCAGAAAGAAAGCAAGAAAAATTTAGCTTTTAAGTTAAAAATATTACCTATTAAAGACCGAATCTGTTTAAGAAAAGCCAAATTAATGTACAGGATAGCCAATAATAGTGCTCCTGAATATTTACAATCACTTTTCAAGTATAGGCTACCCGGAAATACTCCCCACCTGTGATCATTGTTTACCAAACATTACAAAATTCCCAAACCAAATAAGGAATTATTTTAAAAAAGTTTCAATATTCTGGAACTTTGCTCTGGAATAGTATACTTATTCCAGTTAAGATTAAATTAATGCCCATTCTATTTCCTTTTTCCAAACCCAGTATATACAGTGGTTTCAGAGATGCAGCAAAAAAAAAAGTAAATTCCTTTAAATGAGGGTCTTAAGGTAGATTAGTTCTTAGCTAATTGAGTTACCTTCTTTAAATAAAGTCATAATAATAATAAAACAAATGCAAGCTGCCAACATGTGCATGTGGCTTGGTGGTGTTGTTTTATGCAATCAGTTGACCAGTGAATAATGTCATCCAATTTCCTTACAAATATAAGCAGCTGAAAATCACAGAGTTTTTCCAACAATAATAAAGTATTACAAATCATGGATGAGAAAATTTAGCAGTATGAAATTTATACAGACACCGTTATTTAACCTTTGTATGTACTGTTTCATCATTTGTTACATAATATTTGCTATTTTTTCTTATTGAATTCAGTCACATATCGATCTGTGTCAAAATTTCTGAATATTTTAAATATGTGAGCAGATATTTTCAATGAAAATGCTTGTATTGTGGATTCAGTGTATATGATAATATTCACAGGTGAGTACACATTGTTGATACTCTATTCATGCTTTAGATTAACTATATATATGCATAAACTATACACATGTAAGCATCAATGCATAGTTGTCTTAATAAAATACAGTAGAACCTGTCTTGAAAGACTACTCCTTCTGCCAAACAATACTTGAAAGACTACTCCTTCTGCCAAACAATAATGGTCTCGCAAGACAGGTGGTCTCTCATGACAGGTCAAAACACTATATAACCAATAAATCTGTGCAAGGAGAGCACGGTCACTCAAGACAGGTAGTCTTTCATAACAGTGGTCTCACAAGACAGGTTTTACTGTAATATATATGCAATCTGTTATCATTGCAGGTGTTTTTTGCATTTAATATACATTGATTTAAAATGGTAACTGTGCCAATGAAGCACATGTTTTTGCACTCAATTTTATTACACCCCCACACCCACACCAATAACCCTGCAAATTAGTTGGTAACATGTTTGCTTATAACATGGTTTGGTTCATAACACAGTCAGGTTCTATGGCTCACAAATATTCGCATTATAGTGGGGTCACATTGTATATAGTTTACGACAATAAAAAAAATTACAGCTGCTTTAAGAGGTAAAACGGCAGCTATGTGCTCAAGCTTTTAGGTCATCTACATAGTTCTGTTTATATATGAGTGAATTTACATTCAAAAGCTAATGTATGTCAACTTCTAGTTCAGTGTTATCACTTGCCAACTAGGGCCTTTTGTTTTCTAAGCATGTTGATGCAGATCATTTTGTATTTTTTATTCAGATGATGATGATGACAAGCTTTTGAAAAGAACAATTCTTGATTCTCCACTGACAGCTCTTGAAGACAGGGCTGTGGTTGGTTGTTTTATATTTGAACAGTTGACTCTGCAGCCATTTGAGTTATCGCCATTATCAAGGTAATTATGTTTCAAATAATGTTAATTGCAGTTAATAGCATAGCTGATGCATAGAGGTTTGAAAGATGTTTTATTATTTGTATGAAGAAATATAGACAGTTGAAAATTTTATGAATGTACTAATTCCATCAAGACAGTCCTGATTCACAAGCATAGTGTCTTGAATTGTTGGCACCAAAAATTGGATGCTCAATTACTTTTGGTATATATATATATATATATATATATATATATATATATATATATATATATATATATACTATGTACATGAAATGTGAAACATATCAAAATATAATCACAAAGTATTAATATAGCTAAAACACAATCATTGTTATATCCCTTATTCAGGGCAGTTGAATATAATAATCTTTGTGTTTGTACATTCGTCATTCCTCTTTGTACTTGTTAGTGCAACTAGTCCTGGATAGTTGCACATATTGATAAATCATTTGCTCTCACAGTTTTTGTTGGAACTAATACCATTTTATCTTGTGCTTTACTTCACTGTATGACACAATCACTTAGTAGATCTTAGTCTTGCATTTTGTCTTGTATATGTTTTATGGATTGTGAATGTACTTGGTACTTATTATGGTCATCATCTAAAGATGTTGACAAGTCTTTGTGCTCTGTTTTCTTTTGTTGCTCTTATTAACTTGCAGCTGGATACAGTGTATGACTGAATTTTATGAATGTAACTACTTTTGCATTTATTTGTAGACTCCTGTGAAACTGCCTACATAATATGGTTATAATCAGAGGGTATGCTTGTTGAAAAACATCATTGCACTATTTTAAGAAGAGTTATGCACCTCTATTTTACTGTAGACGTATCTCCATCATGGTGGTAGGGCTGGGATGCATGATAGCTGTGGCTCTGTGTATGCAAGCAGATTGCTAACCATTCTTCCAGTTTTATATTAGTTTTGTGTAGAGATTTTAATACCTATGAAACAAATCGTATGGTACATATGTTTTTTTCTTCTAAAATTATTTGTGTTTCTAAAATGGGAGGAAATAATTATATGATCTTAGGACTTATAATTTTGTGTTTAGCCAAAAGAACATGTTAGTTATTATAGTGTGTCTCTATTCCAGTGTGCAGTCTGTCTGGCATCCATTGTCTGTAGACATTTTGCAGTTTTAAACATCATATAATAAATTTCAGGACCAATTTCAACCAAATGTGGCAGGGAGCATTCGGGGATAAAGGTCTTATAAATTTGCAGTTTAATGGCACAGCAACACAAGTAGGTTGTTTCATGCTGAGGCAGTTGAAGCAGTGTACCTTGCCCAAGGAAACACTTTTTGACGACATTGTTCAAAACAGGCTGATCCTTTGGCATAATTCAAATCCATATAGTCACAACTCCTCCTGTATGATAACTACTGAGCTACAGTACTACAGCATCTGTCTCCATTAGTTACCTCTTACAATATATGGGAGGATACATTGACCATCTCCAGATTCCACTGATCTGCTATCAAATATGGCACTATAGCTAGTTGTTACTGAATGTAGAAAAACTTCCAGTGACTAAAACAGAATTCTGTGAAGCAAATTTAACATTAAGCATCCTGCCACAAAGAGACTTTTAAATTTGTACAGATAATGCCAAAATGCCTTTCATTAAATCTACAAGTACTGAAAATATAAAACCTATAAATTACTGGCACTCAATTACTGCTTAAAAGAACTGGACACAATTTTATATAGCATGAAGGCATTTCAAACATCCATCTATATAAACAGAACATTTTATAAAGACAAAATCATTTTACAGCACAGAATGTCCAATGTGTGTGATGTCACATTGCATGATATGGTACACAGTACTGGTTAGAGTTATAGGCCTACAGCACAGGACCCATGCTGACCCTAAACTGTCACTTTCATAACTATTACACCTTTGTGTTATTCATGTGAAAGGAGAATTATTGGATGCAGAGATTTCCATATTTACAACCAAACCCACTTATCTCAACCTTGGTTATCTCGAGAACCCATGTATGTTGAGCACTTTGGTCTGGTCCCGAAAAAAATCCTTCTTTGTTATGTCAATTTTTCCCTGCTTATCTTGACCCTTGTTAAGTCAATAACCCTATTAGGTCAGGCTAAGTTTCAGTCCAAAGTAGCATGTGGACCCGCTTAATTCAACGAAATGCATCTTTTAATATCCATCTCAGAGAAATTTTACAATATATGATCCGGCATTTCCACTATTACTGGTACCTTGTACAGTCAGTACAAAAACAAATTTTACCAGTACAAATGCTAATCAACCAATCTCATCAATGCATGGTTTATCACTTACACAGATTGGAGAAAATTATCATGTAAACAATACTTTTGAGTAAGGAAATTAAATGCATGTGTTTCTGACCTTTACGTAAGCTGCATTCAAAATGGACATCATCGAATATCCACACCACAATAATACAGTTCATCCCACACAGCATTGTGAATTTGATCTTATCTATAACTCAGAAAATTATCAGGTTAACATCATTAACCCATTAACCCCTGGAGGTTTTTTTCGTTTTCGCCTGAAATGCGAGTAGGAAAACAATTTTGGGAAATATTTTTAAATACATTAAAATAGATAGAATTAGAAGCCATTTCCGGCTTACTTGATACCTATTTGTGTTAGAAACGTTGATTTTCATTGGCTCTTTCGCCTGAGCATGAGCAGAAGTGTAAAACTTGGTTATCTCAATTATGTCGGGGGTGTCAAAAAAGTTAACATAACCAGGTCATGAGATATCAGGGTTTAGTTAATAAATCTACTGCAGAACAATGATTATGCATCTGAAGTACCAAATATTAGGAGTTTTATTTCTAAAAAGAAATGGCATTTCTAATGCAGAATAAAAATAATAATTCAGTAATGCCTGGTTGTAGAAAAAATAAGATTCAATGTCTTTAAAATGAGATTAAGTAACAAGTCACATATTTTTTACAACAATAAGTTACTGCAACAATGTCAGTGGTTTAAAGATGTTTTTATTTCTCTCTGAACAGCGTCATCCCATTGGCAGCCTCAGGAAGACAATGATTTTCTCATGCATCCAAAATCTAGGCCAATTGAAGTATATATACATGTATGACTGTATTTATTTTTATTTGAAAGAGTTTTCTTTTGTTAGAGTTGACTTGCGAATAGCAGCAAAATGTAACTGACCAATATTGTGCATGAAAATCAATCTTGGGGGGGGTATTGTCAGAGGTTACTTTACACCAGTTTTTACTGATAAATTTTGCTTCTGTACCAGAAAAAGACAGGGCTGTCAGTATTCATGTACTGACAAACTGTAAAATGTGTTTCAGTCTTTAAAGTTAAGTCTCAACATCAAATTCTGTATGAAGTCAACTTATTCCATTAATGCAGTTAGAAGACAACTTATTCCATTCATACAATTGTAGTCCCATATCCCTCCCAACTCTGATCAGTGATCGTCAACAAGAATACAGCACCAGAAGGAGAGTCAGCTAATCTCTTTGATGGATTGCAAGACTTTAAAATTCAAGATAAAAACAACACAAATAAAAGCACTCTACTTTCTGTTTCTAATTTTCATCATATCAGTCACCTTCTGTTTCATTCTGTTTGTGTTGAATATATAATCATGGTACATCGATCACCAATTTTATAAAGAATACAGGGCACTAATGACCTTTTTTTTAAAATACCATTGGTACTTTTATTTACTCTTGTTCAAGACAACTTAATAACCAATGGAGGTGGGGCAACCTACTTTGGAGTTTTGTGGGATTTATTTATAGATTATTGTGAGTCATGTGATCTAGCCATGCTGAAGCTGAAGGCTTACACTTGTACCAAGCAAGAAAACATGTTAATTATTACCAAATTTGTTTAAAATATATTGTGTGAAACAAATTAGGTATTTTTAGCTACATTTAACTCATTAACCCCTAGCGCCACGTTTATGGGGCAGGAGGTGGTAGCCTACTTCTGAGCTCTGTAGCGTTAAGGCTATGTTCGACACAATAACGTGGGTGGTATTATAGAAAAGTAGACTGATGTAGCTTTATGATGATACCAAATAATATGGATGAACAAACAAACATCTTCACTGAAAAGATGATCTTTGAAATTTACTGCACTCTTGTTCACTAAAGTCACCATTCTTGACCCCAGTTTAACCAGCTAACTGACTAGTATAGACTATTCTTAATGAGATCCTCATGAATATTAATGTATCATGAAAGCAATGCTAAGCTAGGCATATCAAGAAAAAATATGGCATTCTATTTTACATCGAGTAATGATCTGAGCTGTTTGCCAGATATTTGTTTTGCATTTGTTGAGAATTTCGTCACTGATGTCTCCAGCAGTTCAGGGAAGGAACATATGACAAAAGGATTCAAGTATTACAGTGAGGGATATGTCCATTCTCTTAAACGTAAGTTGAATTATGTCCTATCTTGGGTGTTCTTTTTCTCAACAGCATACAAAATATAAGTTAATGATAGAAAAAAGAAACTATTTAAAGCATGAATTTTGTTTCTGATTAGGTATGGTTTAAAAGAACAGCTAGATCAATCATTACTGTGGTCATAATATGTGGTCAGAATAAAACATTTACAAAATATGCATAGTAACACAAACTGACCTGTTAACCAGCCATGCCCCTCCCTCTCCAAACCAGTAGAGACTTTGTGCTGTGCTTTAAATAGTTTTGGGTATATATCAGAATGCTTGCATTTTAATTTTTATCAGAAGTGCACAACCTGGTTGTTGTTATGGTGCTTGCAGCTTTTAGTGCCTGGGGGTGGGACAGACTTGGATTTTCCCATTAAATGACATATTTTTTCTTTTTTGAATCATTTGACAACTGACAATATGGATATATGATTTTATTCATATGAACACATTTATTTTTGTTTCAATAACAGACTGGCGGTTTTATATTTACCCACAGAATAGCAGGATTATTTATTCAAAGCTGTTTGAAAGTCATTCATTCATATATATTTATTTAAAGGACCCTGCCTCTAAACACACAAATTGGTTCCTTATTTATATGAAGGTCTTCATTGATTATAATTTATATTATTTTGTGGTGTTGGTAGATGGATGAATTTTAACACCCAATATGTAAATGCAAACAACAATAGATAGCAAAAACATAATGTAAACATAATAGGGAAGAATTTTGTCTAAACAATATAAATTTTGTAATTTTATGTATGGGATATTCTGTTAAACTATTTATAAAAATAATTATCTCTTTAATTTTCAGTTTATAAAGATGGAAATGAATGCTTTGTCAAAGGACTGTGTTTTTTTTCCTTGTTAGTATCAATTGTAGCAGCCATGTTTAAGGTAAAAATGAAGCTGGTGGAATCAGTATACAATTAATAAAATCCGGTTCAGTACCCACGAATGTAGTCCCAGTCTATTTTTAGATCATTTTTTCCTGTCTCCATTTGGTGATGATATAAGAGTTAGATTTTGGCATTCTTGGTAAGGATTTAAAGGCAATTGTTTATTCATTAGAATGTGAGCTTATGATGTGGTTGTCTGTGTGTATTTTGGCGACAGTGCACAGTTAGTAATAAGCAGATGGTAATGATTCGGAAGTGAAATCTGTGTTCCATTGCATGGTGTTTTGTTTACAATTGTCTCTCAAAAAAATGCAGGTCAACCCTTGACAAGAACTTCACTGTAAAATCATCTTTGAAGGTATTTTAAATTAACATATGATTTGTATTGATTGTCACATAGTGGAGAGTTCAGTACTGAGAAACAAATGTAGAGACTATATAGTAAAATTGTGTTCTATGACCTGGTTCATAGCTTAAGCTCATTTTGGATTTGTTCATCCAGGGTCACATAAATACATTCTGAGAATGGTCTATAGCCTTCAATCAGTTGAGCTATAACAAGCTTAGTCAAAGACACCTCTGTTGATTGCCAAAGAAAGAAACAATGTGTAAAAACTTGACCTTGCTACTTTTAAATTAAATTTTGGTGTCAACATCTTTATTGATTTTTTGACAAAGAAATAGTTTATGGACTAGACATTGACCTTTGAATTTTACTTGAAATTATTATTTGACAGTTTCATTGATAAAAGGATAAAAGACAGTTTCATTTAATGATATTTTGAAATATCCCTAAAGGCTCAGAACATGTTGTCAAAACTTTTGAGCTGCCAGACATGTCTGGCAAAAAGATGGGGATGTGTGTGTGTGTGTGTGTGTGTGTGTGTGTGTGTGTGTGTGTGTGTGTGTGTGTTTCAGTGAAAGATTAATGTATAAAGAAACTGGAACAAAAGGTTAGACTACTTATCTAACTCCCACCTTATATAGAATAATAATGGAATGATTTTGCATGCTTTTCTGTGTATGGAAAATTGTGATTATTTAATTATACTTATTATTGATTGGTTGTTTGGTACCTATGAACTGTCAGTTCATTTTTTTTCATGGGTATTAATACTCATGCTTTTTGTTGTGGTATTAAAATTTGTAGATTTGGATATGGGTGTCCTACAATTTTAGAGAGATTATTGTACACTGGATCCTTAAATTGTTTATGTGTATCAACCAGAAAATTAATGAAAATTGGTGACTAAAAAATAATAGTGAATTGACCATATTTGAAGTTACACCAAAACTAAAACTTACCCGTTTGTGTCCCAGTATTGCACAAGGCAGTGAACTAAAGTGAACATGCCTGTGCACTGTAGTGGGCAAGGCAGTGCACTTCATGAATTCATGGATAAATGGATGGATGGAAAATGCATGTAGAACAAAATTTAAAATATTTATAATTGGTCCAAAAATATCATGAAGTTATTTTTGATCCAGATTCTTCTGAGGATATGATACTACATTAGTGGAGTTCATAGTTTTGGGTATCTATGGGGAAACCCTTTATGCATGTGAAAAATCACATGATTATTGAAAATTAATTTTGCTGTAAACATAGATGAAATGGCAAATTTTTGTTTATTTGAAAATATGACCATTGCTGATGTTGCTGAGAATTTTGGAAATATTTTGCTGAGAGTTTTGAAAATGATTGCAATCACAAAATTTATGATAATAGCATGAATTAAACTGAAGACCCTTTAATTACATGTTAGTAGATTAAACAGGACTGAATTTCCAGAGTTTGATGTTATTATTAACAAGTTTTCAGATATTCCAATTTTCAGTTTTTAGTCCAGCTTAATATAAAGTCTTGAGGTTATGAAGAGCAATTTTCTGAGAAGTTAGAACTTATATTTCAGAAATTAAGTAGGATGTGAACATGTTTAGAGGATTACTATTACAAAAGAATTAAGCAATACAAAAAGTTGTATTCCATGAAGTGAATCAAAATACCCAAAGGAAGATATGTTGGATTAGTTCCAAAGGGAAGTAGCTCAGTTTTCGGGGGTTTTTTTATGGGATGTACATTTGAGATGTAATTCAAGAACTTCTTTACTAGATTTTCATATTAATGGTGATTTTGCACTTGATTATTTTGGTTTTGATGCAGTTACTATACAAGTTTTTACTGTTGATGAATAACTAAGAAAGTTAACATTTCAACAGAGTTTCTCAGGATTTCTGGAGAATAATTAAATATGCAATAGTAAATATTATAAATATAGTCAGTGGACTTACAGATAAAGATATGTGCATTGGGTTTCAAGTGTGCTTCTCAAATGTTATTTTTCTTTTTTACTTCACAATGTCATCTTTGTCAGGTTTAAATTAAATGAAGGATTTTGAGATTTGTGAATTCAATCTAATTTTTTTCCATGTTTATCATGCAGTATTACTGGAATTAGCATTTCATACAAATTTTCATAGAATTACAGATAATATCTTGGGTTTGTAGGTTATAATATTTTAATTTAAAAAAAAAATGTGTTTTGTCAGAAAGGGATAAATTTGTGAACAAAATTAATACTGATGTTACTGTTTAGTGGCAGATAATGATAAAAAGGTATTTTGAATATAAATTTGCCATAAAATCAGTAATCTGTTTATTACCATTGTATTAAAAGTTGCTTGTAAATATTGTACCAAGTCATAACTGAACTCAAAACAGATGATGGTTTTGAAAGGGGTATAATGGTTGCTAGATGGAAATGTTTTTTTTTGCATATAGTATTTTTCAAAATTCAAGAATAAATGCAAATAGAGAAAAACATGTTTATTCCTGTGGAAACTATAACTTGACAATGAACAATCATATAAATAAATATAAAATGCTTTACAAAGAAAGACTTTGTAAAATCAGTGTAAAATTCCAAGGTATTAAATGTTAATAAATTTATTTCTGTGTCATTCAAATATTTAGTGAAATGATATAAACTATTGATAATCATGATAATTTTGAAATTAATTGTTTTGCATGAAAATTATATATATAATAACAATACTAATAATAATTCTTGTCATCTTTTGTGTCCTCTAATTTTTTGCTCATTATCCCTTCTCCTGAATTATAATAATTTTTCATACTTTTGTTTATTAAAAGTCATATGCTTCATCAAATCCTTTGACTTTTCTTTCAGAAAGCAGATCCAAACAAGTATGTTTGCAAAAAGGTTGAAAATATTACCATACTTTTTGTTTGAAAAACAATATTCAATTAAAATCATACAGAACAAAGGCATTATTTTGTTGTTTTTTTATGTTGTATTAGTTTGCTAACCTTTCATTTTTGGGTTAGAAAGAAATCAAGATGAGAATAGTTTCAGAAATAAACAGATATGATTTAGATATGTCCAACAGTCATTCTAATCTTTGCTATGTACATTTTATAAATGGAGATTAACTTGAATAAGTTTATAATTGAGGCATCAAAATAATGAAACAGGAAATTAGGAAATTAAATAATCACCATTAAAATTAACATAACAAGTTAATATTTCAAACAGAATTGAAAAATACCAATGAAGGATTTAGATATGTCAGATGACCAAGTTCACTGTAACCCCACTATAGCACACTTCATTATAACATGAATTCAGAAAAAAAACATGATTGTGGTATGGTTCCTGATATTTCATATACATGTACTTTTCTGTTACACAAAATTTTGTTTTTCTTCAAAGTATGAAAAGTAACATGTAAAAAGTTTATAATTTTTGTGGAAGAATTATTATATGAATTCTATTATAAGATGTTGCTCCTGCAATTTTATGTTTATTGCATACACAAAAAAGTCTTTCCTTTTTAAAAGTACAAAAAAATAAGATATAAAAAGTTTATTCAGGGATCATGATGTGCTTTGCAATTTATTTTCCTTATGGTAACAAAATATACCATCTGGTGATTTTTCTTTTCTGCAACATTATTCACTGTTTAACCTTGTATATATGACCTTGGATTTAGAATAAAGAAATTCAGAAGCACAATGCAAGGAAGCTGCAAACTTGGTATAAAATGCACTGGAATTTTTTTTTATTGTTAGATAAACAAATTGATATTTCATATTGACTAACCATCTTAACCATGCATTGTTATATCATAATCTGCTTATTCAGATAGCTGGCCTGAATACTGTATGCTGTAAAATATCCACACTGATTTGTTTTCTTTTCTTTTTTTCTTTTTTTTTAAATTGATGTTTCTGGTAGCAGAATTTAACTGGATGAGGCACCTTTCTCAGAATGTATCTTTCAGATGAAATAATGTCAGATTATTGGCTGCTGGTTTGTAATTAATATATTTATTTTTACTGACTTCTTAATGTAGATAGTAAGTAAAATTCGTCCTCTTTTCACTCATAGAGTTCAATTATTCAGAACACTCATATTTTCTCTCATATTCCCTGTCAGAACAGAACACTTGTGTATTCATCATCTGTTGGCCTTTTTTATATTTCTGTTACATGCAAGGAAGGATGCATCATCACTATACTACCAGAAAATGTATATAAAAATTTTATATATATATATATAAATAAACCCGAGATCAATTTGTTGGTCTATTCATGTGACCGGGAATAGCTACAATCAGCCAAACTGTGGCTAATTCCTTTTGTTTTTAAAATGTACCCAGGAAAAAAAAATAGTTTTGCTGATCTATACTAATCTAATGAAAAAAAAATTAGTCTCAATCATTGTTCTACAATTATTTGATGTTGTTGCAGCAATAAGAAACAGACATCTGCTTTCTGATTGGTTTTCTAAAACTGTCCTTTAGCAGTAATTTCAATAACACATGCACCTATCGTCAAAGAAAGCTGGCTGAAATTTTAATAAAAGCAAAAAAAACCTTTCATCAAAGGATGTCAGCACTAAACTTAAATAAAAGCAGTGGAGTCTGATAGATTGTTGCATCTTTCAAAGTGACTGGAATATGTTTAATGTGCCTAGAAAGTTTCATTTTTACAGGGAAAAATATTATGCTTATGGTCACTACCATCAGTGGCATAAAACTCGTATTAAATTGCCAATCTTTTAAAATCATAAATATCTAGCCATCAAGGTAAATGAAAATGGGGTATCTTGCAAAGATATTTCTTAGACTTTTGAATTGTTCAAATTATAATTTCTCTGTAAGTAGCCTCATCCCCTGGATAGTCTCTGGATTTATCCCCTGGATAGTCTCTTGATGAAGATACTATCTCAAGATGACCAAAATCTAGGCCCAATTAAGCACATGTTCATATAGCATGTAAACACCTATAGCTATGTGCTACATCCCAACAATTGCAGTGGATTGTTAAGTGACAATCGAATATATATCAAAACAAAGACTACCATGATTTTATATATGTTTTACTTGTGTTTTCAAAGAGGATGTGAGTCGTACATGAAGTTTATAACATGATCTATACTCAAATTCATTGGTTGATTATATACAATTTTAGTACTTAACGGATTATGGATTGTACAACACAAATGTAAGTTGTCAATATAAAAGTGTTTTTCAGTTTAGTTTATCTATATTTAATCAAAAACTAATTTTTTATGTCCGCTTGTATAACTCACACACACCTGGGGCATGGCACTGCCATCTCACCTCTGCATGGTTTCAAGTCTCAGATCCAGCCAATGTGGGTATGTAAAAAAGCTTGCCAGTTGCTTCTCATGGGTTGCTGGTTCTTCCAGGGTTTTCCCAGGTTCTTCTATCATTTATACTGACCACTGTGTAGAGCATTATCTTGTGCCGAACAATGGCATTAAACCCTACAACAATAACACACACATCCACCTGCCATATTGTAGCAAATGCATCATTTTCAGCTGACTTGTTTGGTTATAGCATGGTTCTGTCTATAACACAGTTGGGTTCTATGGACCCCAACTACTGTGTTTTAGTGGGATCACACTGTATAAGTTAGATATAATATCATATAGTCAAATGGTATAAAGCTCTCACCTTTACCAGTCACTGCCATCTCTCCTGTCAGCATTGGTCTAAGCCACAGGCTTGGCCAATGCAGGTATTTGAGAAAGCTTGCCACTGGCTTACCTTGGGTCTGTGGGTATTACCAGGGTTTTCCACATTCTTCCTACACCAGTTTTGCTTGCAGCCATGTATAGCACATCTTATGCTAAGAAATTTCTTTGCACCCAAACCAACATCAACATAAAGATTTGTTTTTAACCAAGGCATCAAATAATGCTGCAGGAGATTAGAAAATAATAACTACTTTGATCAAGAAGTGAATTTCACATTTTAACTGCTTTAAAACAATAATAATGTATGATTTAGATACATCAAACAACCTGTGTATTGTTTGCTAAATATATGTTTAATATCATCTCATGAAAAATTTAAATGTGTTAACTTCAGGCAAATTTTTTAACTGAGGCATAGAATAATAAAAGCAGAGATTAAAAAACAAAAGAAATTATGAAGTTTTAGTCATTGAGAAAGGCCTTGGCTGATCTTGTTTTGTTAAAATTGAATCTGCTTTATACTTTGATCCAGCCTTCTGTTGCCTTACATGAGGCATATAAAATCTTGATGTCATTACAATATGTAATCATTAACACAGAGCATATAATTCTTAATATCATTGTTTAAGAATGTCTATTGTTAAGCTGGTCTCTGTAACAAATGCCATGAGCATTTTAAAGAGTTCAAAAGCTGAAGATGTTTTTTTATCCAGTAAATATTATGCTTCAATAAATACCAAAGTGAAAACCATAGACTGTAGACCATTAGTCTAGTGGTCTTACTGATTATATTAATACAAAAATAAGACAAATCTTGTCAACTTTCTATCATAAAATATATACAGATTGTTTTTTAATCCTTTGTACCCATGAATGGTGAACAGAGTCTACCAATTGAGTGCAGATTGTTATAAGGATTGATGTGCAATAAAAATGATGGAAATGTTGAGTCAGGTTACTGGTTTCCATAAATACATGGATCAGAATTATATACAACTGGCAGTAAACCAGACTTTAATTAATGTCACAAACTGCCATTGTAGTGCCATGGTAATCAAAGTTCTTATTACAAGTAACTATTCATTCTTTAAAGTAAGTGAACATGCATGCATAGTCAGTTCAAAGGTTCATACTGCTTATCACTTGTGAAAAACCACTCAGCACCAATAACATCATCATGAGATATATTCATGCAATGCTTGATTGACTATTGTACAATGGGTACCAAATTAAGTAAATTGTTTGATTGGAGTCACAATTCACAATAATCAGGCTGAATGAGGTCTTGTTTTGTTTCTGCTAATAAGGTTATATATATTTTGTGGATTAGTGAATTCTTTAAATATTGTAAAGGTTCACATTTGTGTTTACTTTATTAATCGTGCACTTAAAAAAATCTTCCAACAGTACCAAAAGTCCAAGAGTCTAAGATCTCATCATCTGTTCTCTCTTCAACATCTGACACATCTTTTTGTTTTTTAATCAAACTGATTATTTATACCATGGGTAACTTGGGATTTTTTTTTCCTTTTGGCTTCAAGGCAGTTTACTGAGTGTTATCATTGCTAATCTTATAGTTAAAGACAGGATAAGTATTTCTTCAATTATCTATTCAATTTATATGCAATTGAACTTAAAACATATAAATGCATGTATGAACTATGTCTTTTTTTATTGCAGTACAAAGTTTGTTTGAGTTGAATGAATAAATTATATGAACAATAATTGAGATTATTTTTCTTTCTTAAACCTAATAGAAATTTTACTCTGAAAATTTGGGCCACGAATACATATTTTTATTATCTTGAGAGACTACTATATATTGGCAGTAGGGGTGGTCTCCCCTCACAATCACTTATTGTAATTCAGATCATTTAGAACAATATTGACATCACAGTCATAAACCAATTTACATGCATTACTATAATATCAAAAGTTATGTTTATTCTCTCTTTTCCAGTATAACATGAATAATGCTCTAATGCCACCAGTATTCTCATTGATGGCTCTATTTTCAAACTCTTTTACTGGCAGATCCTTTACACATTTGGATGAAAATATCAGTGGCTTGAAAATGATGTGGGAGAAGGACAAATATTTTGATGAAATAATTGCACTGAGATTGCCAGGTAACTAATGATCATAATTTGAATGTATACAGGAATACCACATAATTCCACTATGTGATAAGTAGGGTGCATAAAATAGCATAATTGTATAGGCTAGATCAATTCTTCAAAGCAGTGGTCCTATCTGAAGTTGAAATGTCATGATTGGCAGGGGAGGAGGGACAGGCATAACTTACTTGTATTGTTTTAGAGACACTATACTTTGCAAAATGACTATTTGAAGATACAGTTTGACTAACAGAAGATGTCCAATTAATTGAAATCAAACAAATATTTCCTTTGTTAGCAATCCAAAGCAATACAGATGACTGCCCTTATGACTGAGTTTAGGGTTAATGTAACTGAGTTATAAGTTTGCTGTGATGTCGATTTTATTTTAGTATTGTAATAAAGTAGCTAATATCCTTCAAGACAATTGTTGGTCCATGAATTTTGTTGAGCATAGATAAAACATTTCATATATAATAATTATGTATACTCTGGTCTTGATAAAACATATTCTAAGAATACTTTGATGAATAAAAACATGAATAGATCACACTTCTGCTACTTTGCCTTCTTTACCTCTGCTGACTTTAACTGCCCTTAATAAAATTCACATCAGCAGAAATGATGTAGAAGTTGCATTTTCAGTTCTAGACATTAGCAATGTGTGGGTTCTGATGAGATACATCTTGGGCCCCTACAAGAAGGTACCTCTATATTATTTCAGCATTTATCAGAAATATTTAACTGTGCATTCCAAATTTTTCTGAGGTATGGAAACAGGCATTAGTCATGCTCTAACTAATTATAGACATATTTCTGTGCTAAGCACATGTTTAACTATCTTACAGTCAACAATCAAATTACTCAGTTGAAATCATGTTTAACACCTAAAAGATTCAGCAGTTTTACAACTGTTGAGTGACACTTAAAATACCTTTTGCAAAGCAGCTGATGAAGACAAAGAAATTAGGATCGCATTTTGTTATGTAGGTAAGGTCCTCAACAAACTCTGGCATGGAGGTTCTAATAAATAAACTAAAAAATATTGGAATTTGTGCTAAGTTAACTTATTGCATTCAATAGAACTCCAAAAGCTGTTATAGATTGATGCACTTCAGATCAACAGCATGTCAGGGATGGTGTCCTCCAAGGATCTGCACTTCAACCACCCTTATGTTTTAGTTATATTATTTAATGATATTTGTATCTGATGTTCATGTCTGTGCTATTTATAGAAAAAGGTCATGTGACATGAGTAGCCAATCAGTTACCATAATGCTCACTGACCAAAAGTGTGAAAATGGCAGATTGGTATGTATTGGCAGCGAGCGCACAGCAAAACATTGGAATAATGAAATAAATTGACCATGTCCTGGTTGAGTTGTACATGATACAAAGTAATTTCATGATATTGCTATGACTGACATGTAAAATGTGCACAAAATAATCATTTAAAGTTACAATACATACCCAATCTGTTTATCACATTTTATGTGTCAAAACATTGTGAGTTAGCATATTCCAATATACTATGCAGGTACCAATATTCACTTCCTAAAATGATTTTAGATGTGTTCTAGTTAAGTACATTATACATATTACCATACATAAAGCACAGCTCTCATCTAGGAAATGATGCATATTATTACATTGAACTTTGACGACGTAACAATAGTTCAAGAGATGTTTTGAACAAAATCCTACATAAAATGAGTTGGTAGACAGATCAGTGGTTAATGGATTTTAATCCAAACAAAACTGAAATAATGACCATATCCATGAAACTGAGGAAGGTACATCACCCAAAACTTTATTGACTGATATGTTTATCAAGAATATCATTTCTCAGCATAATGCTTGATGAAACCCTATCTTTACATACATTATGCGGGAAATAACTACAAAAGCATGGAAAGGATGAATATATTTAAAAGTTTGACTGCTAGACTTCATAGAGAATCATTTGAGCTGTTTTATTTCACTTTAATAAGATCTTGTATGAATTGGTGGATACTATTTTGGATATCTGCACTCAGTATCAAATTAAATAGAATAATTACAAAATGAAGCAATGTGATTGCAGATATAACCAAAAAACAAATAGATATTATAGCTGCCCATATTAGGGTTGATTGATCAGATGTCAGTTTTAATATGTATACTTTTTTTAGTTGGGTAAGTGTATAATGCCTAGTCCCCCTTCACTCTTTGGTTTATATAAGTAACTTATTGGTACAAAATGTAGTCTTTGTATCTAGATGAAGTGAATTATTTTCCCTTCAGTCATGTTAAACATGATCTGTGAGGTTAGTAGCCTGGGTGACATGTAAGTTAACTGTGTGTATATATTTTTTTTTAAATGCCCTGTTGGTGTTCTGTTTCAGTATCATGGTCTGTAATTTTGTTCAATGTTCCTGTATTGTTTAGGATATAGTGTATTACCTGGTGGTTTTCTGTTTTGAAATCAGTGTTATTTGCATTGATCTCAAAGTCATCAACATCAAAAAGTTGAGATTGGGTTATTATGCTGTCTTCCAGAACTGAATTATCCTTGGGGTTTCGTTGTTGTCTCAATGGCTGATTCTGGGAGTTTTTATTTCTTTGGAGAGCTCCAAATCCTCAATCTCACTCACTATGGTAATGGCTTCAGCTTAAGATTCCACTATGTTCTTGAAATTTGGTTACTTGAGGACTTAATATGGCACCTTTGTTTTTCAACAAATGTGAGTTGGTTTTTTTAACTCAGGAGATTTTTCTTCTGATTACTGGGTATCTGGAACCAGATCATTTTAATCACAGTTTTGAGCTGTGATTGGGCCATGACTTCTTGTTGGTCTCACATCCCTGCTGATTTTGTAATTTGGGGTGTTTGGGATTCCTTAGGGTCGGGTACTAGCTCCCTATCTTTCATAGAATCTGGTATCTCTTGGAATTTTGTTTTGATTAAGTCGTCTATTTCCCTAACTTTGATGCATATATGCTTACAACACTTCATTTTTGCAATCTTTTGGTGCATGCGTTGTTGTGCCTTACTTGGTACAGGTACGATGTTAATAGCAACCACAATATTTCAACTTCACTGGATATCCCATAATGTACATAAAGGCAGGGACTTTCCTAGCACATTCCTCAGCCATTGACAAAATTCATATTACTGCATAGATGATGGATAAGTCTCAGAAAATGGCCATTTTCTCTCTTCTAAACTTTTACCCCATATTTTTGTACCACTGTTATTTTGATTCTGTAATCAAGAGAAATGGCTCTCTACTGATTTTGCTTTACATGTTTTCACAAAGGGTGGTGTGGCTTGAATGCCAATTATTGTTCCCAATTTCAAGTTGTATATCATTTCAGAAAAGAATAATATCCTCACACATGTATAAAAAATACTTTCTTTTTCCTCAATTTTGCATCCCCTGTGTGTCACTTACCTTTGTCCCTTTAGCTGTGAGGTGCTGCAGTACATCAGTTGGTCTGGGCCAGTTGGTTTAAGGGAATCCACAAGAGATCTAGAACTTGATATCTTGGTTCATATATGTGGGAAGGACAGAACCCTCCTCTGTTGTGTCAGCTTCACTGTTAAAAAAAGGTTTTAACTTTTGCCCTTTCACTTCCATTCTCTGACTAAGAGCAAATTGTGATTTAAAAGAAAGCTATAATTACAGTAAAATAAGAGTACCACTCAAGGCATAAACCTTGAAAGCACTGTTTAAGAGAAAAGTTACAAAATACAAAATAAATAATTGCAACTCTAAAGAAAAATCACAAATAATGGAATAATATTATACCTTTGACATATGAATTTGGAAAGAAAATAAGTCCAATATCCTATTGTACATCCTGACCAAGAGACTGAGCACTTTTCATCACTGCTCACTTCATGGTTTTTCTCCTTCTGCTGAGCTGTGTGTGTCCAATTACAATAACAGGAACTTAAAAATAACAAGCAATTCACAGTGTATGATATATAAGTAACAAAGTATACTTTAATTCACAGAATACTGGCTATTCATAAATTTGGACCATTATTTATGTAGAGCTTTAGCTAAGATGGGTTCTGTAAGAGACACTTTGATCACACTATTTTTAAAATATAATCTAAAGATTGCCAAAATTGAACCAATGACAGTTGCGTGATATGATCAAAGAGATTCCGCATGGCATTGAACAAAGTGTCAGATTCATGGCACAATCAAAAGCTTGTTGACTGCAGTACTGTTTTTACATGCTGATCAAATTCATATTTGTTTAATTAGCATCAAAACATTGTGAATTGAGAAAACAATGTATGTTTGCCTTTGCAAACTGAGAGAATATGTTCAGATTTTTTTAATACATCTCACATTAAGACGACCCCTACTCTCCATTAATACAGTTTTTAGTAAAACAAAATTTGATGCAAGTATATATGGTATAGGACTTGTTTTTTTTATAGCCATGTCTGACCATAAGCCTCAGCAGCTGAAACCATCCAGATTCAGAATTATTTCTTTAATTACTCTCCCAAAGTATGTAAAGACTGTTCAGCATTATGATCTTTGTGGCTTAGTGTTTGAACATAAAAACTGTGCTAAATTTTACTTTCAACCTGCTAAGACATGTAATCATGAGGATTAAGACAGATACAAGGACAAAGAAATTTGTCATTGCTTTGTCAATAATGACAGTGAACAAGGCTAATTATAAACTGGAAGCTACAGGATGTTTTATTAATTATTGTTGACAATCTTTGCATCAGTATTTCTGATATTGACTGGTTGTGCATTAGGGACATATTTAGACAAAATTAGAAAAAAATGGAAGCCATGACATTGCCATGTTATGCTAAAACCAATTACTGCAGGTTTTCTCTGTATATTTTTAATATTTAAAATCTCTATTAAAAATTTATAATATAGGTGAATATAAGGAAATGTTTTTCACATGTGAAAATGTATGAAAAAATATGAAAATTATCTATAAATTATCTATATTTCACACTTAAGTATATAATACATAATTTTTTTTAGAGCCCAAAATAGAAAGAAAGAGCCAAGGACAGCATGAGATACTGAAGAATGCAAGAGAATACTTATGCTTGAAGGAAGAATCACAACTTGGATCTTTGGAATTGTCCTTATGCTGGGATGCTATTTGGGTCACAGCAAAACCTGTTATACAAACCAGCATGGTTTTAGGTAAACTAAACCTTGCCATGGAATATGTAAGCTTTGGGAAAGACAACCAAAAAGAGGAGTTGGAGATATTTGAAAGATACAGCAGGGAGGAAATGTTAGGTAAACCTAAGTGAGATTTTCATTCATTCTTCTTGTTAGAGACTTTAAGAAACTTTTATTTGAAAACTTATTTCAAAAAATTTTACATGACAATTTATTACTCTCCATAGGAAATGGTGTAAATTTTGTGATTTCTGTCAATTTATTAGTCAGCAGCTTTTAATGTCTGCCATTATTTCTCCTTTTATATCACTGAATAGAAATGAACACAGAACTTTTTAACATGATTGCCCATTTACATTATAACAGAATGCAAGAAGGGCAAGTGATTTAGTTTAATATACATAAGTTACTGCTAAAAAAAATCAAACTGATTTTTATCAGAAGTTTTGTATGACCAGAGTTTTTATCGATAAATCATGGATGACACAAGATTCATGTGAAAAGTGATAAAATTTGTATTAAAACAAAAATTGGCAAATCTGTTCAATTGATTTTTATATTACAGCTATCAAAGAATTTAAATTAAAGATTTGGGTAATGGGATCTTTTAAATTATATAATTTAATTAAGTTTGGGTGTTTGGTATAATCCAAAATGTCTTAAGTGTTGAATGTTGACCAGTCCAAATAAAATTTTGTGGGTGGTGGAGTCTTTAGAAAAAGTAAACTGTTCCTTTTTAATTCTCAAAAGACTTAACAGTTTTAAGGAATGGTACATATGCAAACAATTGATTAATATATCTTAAATTTCTTTATATTTCTCTTACTCAGAAAACCTGCCAAAATGTGTTGACTCTGTAGATAGTATATTGCCAGAGGAATGTACAAGGACTACTTTGAATAATACAGGTAATCATGTGACATGTATCTAACTGAATGCAGTACTCTCTCGAAGATGTTGCTTGTGGGAGCCATATAAATGACTCATGTTATATGAGGGAGTCCTATAGTGAGAAGCTGTTCCAGCAAGGCTGTTTCTTATACATTAAAACACATGCATAGAATATGGAATGATATGAAGTCATGATTTGTTTTCATGAATCAAGAGCTAAGACAAAGTAAACTAAATTGAATGGCAATGATAAAGCACAAAATTGGACAAATTTAATGGGATTTTTGACCAAACCTGCTGTATGAGAGGGGTAACAGTAGTGCTTAGGAGCTTTACAGAGAGGGGTTACTGTATTTAAATTTCCTAATTTTTTTTTTAAATCTTATGCATACCTTTATTACTTTTAAAAGTTGTTTGTCTATTTTTACTATGCTCCTGGTATATAATGGAGGAAGGGGGATAAAGCATTTTGTATGTATGTCTGTGAACAGTTTCAATAATGGAACATAAATCTCAAACAGTTTAAGGTATTTCAAAAACAAACTTGTAAATCATGTTGAAGATCTATAGAGGTACCTCATAGTACTTAGAAGTTTCTGCATTTAGATTTTTCTGCATTCATTTTTTTTGTATGTTACCATGGAAACAAAGTAAAGCAGCCACAATGGGAAAAGACAAAAGTGGTTATTGTTGACAAGTGCACCTCTAAAGGCAGGTTTAGCTCTCAAACATGGTTTATTATTATTAGCAGTATTAATATGCTACAAAGATACATGCATTAGTTTATCCATTCAGCAAAAAGAAAAAAAAAAGAAAATTTAATATGGTAAGTTCCTCACAAGGATACTACATCCTCACTTGGAAATTTTGACTTGCCATTGACAAGAAGTGTTATCTTCTCTCCTAATGAAATAATTGTGTGCATTTATCAGCAACCAACTTGTTTTGTCACTTAATGTCTCATAAAATCAATCTGATAATTTAAATACATCCCTTTCAAATCAAGAAAACTACAACTGTGTACAAATTCATTTATACATCTCTCTCTTTACCACTCTGGTGGCCTAGTGGTTAGAACATCCATCTCAAATGGGGTTGGACATGGGATCAAACACTATCCTAGTCATACCAAAGACTAGTAAAAATGGTACTAACAGCTGCCTTGCTGGGCACTTAGCATTAAGAGGTTAGTGTTAGGTCTGGTTGGTCTTGTGTCAGGATAATATGACTGGGTGGTATATGTGGCATGATGCCCCAGTGCTAGACATCACTATAAATTGTCACACTGCAGGCATCATAGTAATATGACAAAAATTGTTAAAGATATGTTAAAAGTCCCAAAGACACACACATGCACATTTTCTCTCTCTCTCTCTCTCTCTCTCTCTCTCTCTCTCTCTCTCTCTCTCTCTCTCTCTCTCTCTCTCTCTCTCTCTCACACACACACACACACACACAAACACTTATTTCATTATCAGTGGAAACAGCTCCTAAATAAAATTGCTAATTGACAGTTTACATATAATTAGGCATGAAAACAGGTGTTCACTCTTGAAACAATAGATGGATTAAGCATTTGCTCAAAGTCACTGAGATCAAAAGACAGTTGGTATTTATTTGCAACCTTTGATGATTAAGTCATGAAAGAAACTTCCTGGGTTATTGTTCCACCCCATTTTTGAATTTTCAGTATTTATGTTGGGGTAGAGTCAAAGTCAATTGCCTATTAAAAAAAATTTGGAATTCACAGCCACCATGATGGCAAATAGTAGCCACTTACAAGCAGACCTAACAAACTAGAGCAAGGTTACATCAACTCATACCTGCATCATATTGATAGGAAAATGGTAAATATTCTGAGAAATTGCTAGTATTATAATTAATGTAACAAGATAACCGAGTTTGGGATTTTCGGATTGATAACAAAACACCATTGATGGGAATACAATACAATGTATTTAATATTATATGAAAATATCAAATGAAGTATGATAGATACGTGCGTGAATGGGTCCCAATATGGAACTAATTAACATAATCAGCACGATTTTACTAATGCAACAAATACGGTACCAAGACAAATAAAGAAAGAACGATTCAAGGTATATAAAGAACAAAAATATGACTTCACAAAAGTAATATACAAATTATATTTTCGTTCAAAATAACGAATTGATAGTTTTACTCATGATAGCAAAACAAATGATAGCTTGTTCGAAATAACGGATTGATAATTTTAATCACAATATCTACACAATAGCAAACACTGGGTATTACAAAAACCCTACATTAGCCAACAGCCAAAATATTATATATCTGGAGCAATGTATATACTCCCTTAAAACTCTTTGCTACCAGTTCCACTAGACAAACAAACAAAGATTTGTAGTCACCTGACCACTATTGATTCCTGGGTTTGACAATCAGCACCCGACACTTTGGTCTGCAACGCCCGATTTCCCTCAACCCAACTGGCAACGTTGGAATATTCAAAGCACTCGAAAACATACGCACAGCACAGCCCAGCACTGCACACGCAGTATACGCAGCTCTAAACAGCACAGGCAGCTTTTCACAGATGTACACAGCACAGCTCAGCACTAAACTCTACAGCATAACACAGCACGGCAACAACACAGCACATCAACACCAACATGGCACTGCAACACCAACACAGCTCTACACAAACACAGACAGAATAGCAAACCACTGCACCAACACAGCACTGCAACACCAACACAGCACTGCAACACCAACACAGCACTGCAACACCAACACAGCTCTCTACAGCTGGAGATATGCAGGTCTCACAGTAGACCTCTGATCGACAAAACGGTTCGTAATGTAATGTCCTAATTTCGTTCCAGTTTGAATTATATATACACAATGTAGCTCAACATCGTCTGTGTAATTCATGTATTTGGTTTTTCCAGCCTGAAGCACTTCGCACGTGCCGAGCAAGGAAGAACCGAACTCACTAATTTCGAAATATAGAATGTACATTGATCACCCTCGGGTATCATTGTACACTAAAAGCGAAAAAAAGAAAAAATATTTACACAATTCCGTGACAATGCGTTGGCTAACGTAGCGTTTTTGTAATACCCAGTGTTTGCTATTGTGTAGATATTGTGATTAAAATTATCAATCCGTTATTTTGAACAAACTGTCATTTGTTTTGCTATCATGAGTAAAACTATCAATTTCGTTAATTTGAATGAAAATATAATTTGTATTTTACTATTGTGAAGTCATATTTCTGTTCTTTATATACCGCAAATCGTTCTTTCTTTAATTGTCTTCGTACCGTATTTGTTACATTAGTAAGATCGTGCTGATTATGTTAATTAGTTCCATATTGGGACCCATTCACGCACGTATCTATCATACTTCAGTTGATATTTTCATATAATATTAAATACATTGTATTGTATCCCCATCAATGGTGTTTTGTTTTTAATCTGAAAATCCCAAACTCGGTTATCTTGTTACAATTAATACTTATTTAATCTGTTGACAGGTGAGATAAAACTTCAGCCTTGATTGAATATGATTAGGTGCTCCCCATTTATTTTTCTAGTGAATGACTACACAAATCTTGCAAACTTACATGTCAGTGAAATCAGAGGTCCAGTACTCACATGATATCAACAACAAATGTACTTTCTAATGTTGTTTTGCAAAAATACAATAATATGTAATTTAAGTCACTTATTGTTTGTAAAAGAACAAAAGGACTTAATTCTCAATATATTATTATCAAAAAATTGACCAAAACCTTGTTGCTACAGCTGCATCTTGGAGAAAGTCTGATTCATCAAGAACAGTGTACATGTCAACAATGATTTTGATGTATCAGATGACTACCACATTGACATTTTCTGCTTGATGAATTTAGCTTTGTCAGAAACCTTTTAGTTTTATGGATTATGGTAAGTACAATCAATAGAAAAAATGTTTAAACATTGATTCAGATAATATACATTTATATATACAGTAACATGCCTAGCTCATCAAACAAAAGTTTAATTTGCATACTTGGATTGGTTACTGTCGATATGTTCTAGTGACTGGAAGACAAGGTGAATCCACAGCTTGCCACTGGTCACAGAGGACAGATGACCACTGATTACTTAATACAGTATTTATATTAGAAATTAGATGGGGGGAATAGTATAATGGCTATTGTGACCATGTGACTGCTGAACTTTGGTGACCATTAGGATAGTTTTGACTGTATTATGAATATTGAGGGCACATGATAATAGCTTCCAGTGGTAGTCTTAACATAAGCAATGAAATCTGGTGTCTAATAGAGTATAGGTATCACTATAATTAATGAAGATGACTGTGATAATAGAGAAATTCAAGGTGCAGTCTCATTGTTTCATTAATGTAGATAAAGATTTATAGGAGAGCTGTAGTTGTTTATGCATGTTTATTTTCACCATAGAGGATTGTGAAAATTTTAAAATTGCTTTGACATTTTGAGGTTGTAGAATACTGTACAAACTGAACATTAATGGATTCCACCAAGGTGACACATTTTTTTTTAAAATTACTATTGTTTCACTAAATCTGTATTAAATGTTAGCAGAGATTGATGTTTTCCATATAAAAAAACAGTCAAGATAATTTTTACCTTTGTTTTACTACAATGTATTTGCCTAAAGATAATGTTTAAATTTATATATAAAATTTAGTTCATTTAGGTGCAGAAAAAGGATCCTTTTATAATTGAAGCAAGAGTAGTACACTGTCAAAATTAAAAAAATGATTGAAAAGAAAATACATAAACATTTATTTTATTTTTTTTTAGCTAAATGTGTGTTAGTGAATACATATATATATATTTTTTTCTGTATGCTTGTGAAACATGGACACTCACATCAGATGTACAAAGAACGGTTCAAGCCTTCGAAATGAGATGCTTAACCGCAAGATCTTGGGCATCTAACTCATACATTGAACATGTAGCCATTGAAGAAGTCCACTACAAAATCTAATGAGCTGTTGGATTCTATGAACACCTTTTGACCACTGTAAAAAAGTGCAAACTGAAGTGGTACAGTCATGTCTCAAGATCATCTGGACTGGCAAACACAATCTTGCAAGGCACAGTTCAAGAGTGCAGAAGAAGAGGCAGACAGAAAAAGAGGTTTGGAAGACAACATTAAGGAATGGACAGGCGTGGGATTTGGAGATTCTCAATGGGCAATAGAGAACAAGGAAACATGGAGAGAATGGCTGTAAAGTCAGCTGTGGTGCCCTATGACCTCTTGGGTTATGAGATTAATAATGATAATGATGCTAGTGAATAAAATTTAGTAATTTACATTATTTTGACAATTCAAATATCAGTATTTTCTGCATTTAAAATGAAAAACTGTCAGTCATATCTGTAAAATAATATAAGTTTGGGAGGGGAAGATTCCCCAATTTTTTCTGCTGAAGTTATAATAAAACTTATCTTGAAAGATCACTGCTATAAGAGATTTCATATCTTGAGAGACCAGGTTCTCAAGGTTTAAATTTTTTTACTATTATAGTGTTATGACCTCTAAAGTGAGACCACCAGCCTTGAGAGATCTAGACATTTTAGCTGATGATGTTCTTTCAAAGCAGGATCAATTTTGCCATTTGTTCAAATCAATCCATGGAAAGTTGCTTAAATTATTGAAGTCTTATTTTCATAGATATCAGATATAGTTTATCATGTGTAGTACAAGTCTTATTTTTCATTTTACTTTTGTTCAACAAAATAATTTGCAGAATAAAATTGTGTTTATTCTATTTTTTCTCTTGTTTGTAGGAAAATGCAATGTCATTGAACAAAAGATATATCCAGACTGTGCACATTTTGACCCATTAAGTGATTTCCTAACTTTGAGATCATCCAGGCCAGTCACATCTGTGGATCAGGTGACAACCAAAGGTAGTAGTAATGGTTTAGGTTTTTCAACTTTACTACTTCTTGTGCAGTTTAAATTTCAAAAGAGAGCTTATTTCTTTCATTATGAAGAAAAGGACTCTCTTCATTTTAATTTACCTGGCTTAAGGTTACTTGTGCTTATGGCAGCCAGTATGTGTCATATATCATACAGCTGTCAATTCCATCCTGTCCCCCAAAACCTAAAATAAACTGCTTAACATGTAATGATCAAAGTTAACAGAATTTTTGGCATTTACACCTTCAGTGTGGTAGTAGTGAGTGATGCCAGTTTACCATTGATATGGCAGCCATTGCAAAATATACCTAAAACTTAGAAAGCCTTGGCATAACTAATTTTGATGAAATACACAACATACAGAGCTTGTTTGTTTAACCTGACTTTGGCATTGGTGTTAACGTCCTACTTGGATAAAGTTTATGGGCAAGTTATTGATCCTGCCTTTTCAAACAAAAGTTGAGAACATAGTTTACTGTATTTGTATTTTCTGTTTGTCCATCATCAAACTGTCACATTTTCATTTGATTAAAATGAAAAGGTATGAGTGAAATATTTCTCTTCGTTTCAAAATCAGTGGATTTCTGAATAAAAATAGGGTGGAGGATTCAACAAAAAAAATAGTAGAACATAAATTTATAGGCTGTTTTGTACATGGAAATCACTTGTACACACAATTTAACAGGCTTAGTCAAATTTAAATATATGAAAGATTTGTCTTGGGGTTTTTTTTCAGTTTAAATTCCTGGAACGCTTTGGAAAGGGTCTTTCAGTTGTGTACTTTGCTTTCTTTTGTGCTCACTGTTGTCAAAATTTATGGAGTCATCACCAACAGTTGCTGTGGAGGGTCTGAATTTGATCTGCTCAATTTTGAAAATTTTCCTTCTTTTTTTCTGTCTTCATGAATTTTGATATGCTGGGTTTATGACTGGATACATTCTATGAAGGTAAAGGCTTATAAAAACATAATTTTCCTTTAGGAGCATATCTTTTGTGAAGCAAAACAAAACTGTCATCTACCATGCTTATGTGTGCAACTTTAAGCTAAGGCAGGTTAGTTACATTACATAGTAGTAGAAAAATTGAATACATCAATTGCTGTGTATGTCAGTCAGGCATAAGCAGGTCCTATCAAATTTACCATATATGTTGAGACACTATATTAATTTCTAGAGTTATTTTTTGTGCACTGTATGTTCTGGGACAGATATTTATGAGTTTTAAATTTGTGACATATTTTCAATCATATTATAGATGCTTAGCTGCTGAAATGATTAATATAGGTATCAGTTATAAAATAATGAAATCATAAAATGGACATCTCCAAAAATGCACTAAAACTAAATTTTTATTAAAAATAGTATGATTAAGAAACCAATCTGATAACCCAAATTTTCAAGGTGCAAAATTGTAAACTCTACAGGATTGTAGCTTGCAAAAAAATGCTTTCAATTCGAATCTTTTTTTCTTATCATGCCACTATTCTCTTCAAGAAATGAATATAAACTATGGTATGAACTTTGTTTGTCTGTTTTATTATGGTAGTCATTAGATGATACTAATATCTATAATTATTGGGATTTTTATAATTTATAATAGTAAATTTACTATTTTTGCCACAGTGAAGTGTATATAAATGTTGCTTGACCTTGGGTGTTTACTAGTAAGTATATTGCTTCCATTTTTGTGCAAGAGAGAACAACTCATATTTGTATTATATTTTGTATCTTGGTGTAAAAATTTTTATGCATTAAAAATTATGCTTTGATTTATATTTGCCTTTTTCACAAACTAGGTCTGATTACCAAGTAATATTTCCTTTGTTTTCTGCCAGTGCAAAGTCATCAGCTGGTAATGTCAGCACTCCTATTGTTTCTTCAACCCTTTAATTGAGACACACATTTGATATTTGCTCAGTTAGAAGTAGTCTTATATTTTGTTAACAGTTTATTTTACATTCTTATGATTAATCCACACAATTGAAACCTCTTTAGATGCAGCATATGATTTAATATATTTCACAGAATGTATGCTCATAGTGTTTCTCAGAGATCCCATATTTGACATCCAGTATGACACCATAGCATCTCTCTTGAAAACCTTGTTATTGTGATTCATTCTAAATGGAAAGTCATATCAGCAATATTGTATCAAGTTGATCTTGATAAAAGTTTTACCATGTTATCGAATATGGCCACCACAATGGACATCTTGAAAATTCTGTTCCTACTCCTCCTAGATTAAAAGTCATATCAGCATTGCATTTCTACCATAATACTTCTCACAATGTCATATTTGGCACTGAATGAAAATGGAGCTGATCTGATATCCAGTATTGTTGCTGATGTGGCAGCCATCTTGAAATATTTCTTGAGCTTCTCTTTCTAAATGGAGAGTCATGTTGACATGGCATTTTCACTTGGAGACTAATTATGATATCTAGTTTGTCCTAAAATGAAAATGATGCAGTTCTGACCTCAACTATGACTGCCAGAATTGAAAAATCCTTTTTGCTCAAGAAAATGAGAAATGGTTAAAACACTCAACAGTTAAAAAAAGAAATTATATTACATGTATCTTGAATTCATGGACATTTCTTTCAGACAGCAGAGCATCAGTACCCCAATTTTTATCAGTTTTCAATTACCATTATGTAATCTGCATACTACCATCATTAAGAACTCATTAAAGTCTATAAAGTTTCTTTTGCACACATTTTAAATAAAAAATTCCCAAATTATTTGGTGTTATGAACAAAATGTTATACTAAACCTTAACTTTGACAGAATTTACAATCATTTAACTATACAGTTTTCATTGTTTTAGTCATATGTCACTTAATAGCATAACACAAGCCATTGCTTGAATAGTATAAGCTTTTTTTCACATAAAACTAAATTCATTAGTGTTAAGAGATCTGCCATGGAAATGGGGACAGAGTCTGAATAAATCAAATATTTTAACCTATTAGAAACAAAACTCTGACCTGTAAGGAAAAGTTTTGGATTGTTGTATTCTGAAACTTGAGGAAGAGATTACTTGTTCCTTTGATAAGTATTATATTACTGTACTATAAATAGATCACTTTGATATATTCTTTGCTTAAATTTTCAGTTTATGCAGAACAAAATAGTACTAAATTGATTGAGAAATAATTGAATACATGCATTTGTAAGAAATATAGGATACATGAGTATAAGCATTTAGTCTCTTTCTCTCTCACACACTCTCTCCCTGTCTCTCAAACATGACACTGTTCATTATTACCAATATTCTACGTCAAATTCTTAACTAAAATATCATCAATAGTTAATTAAAATATTGAAAAATATTTGGTTCTCTTGGGGATGGGGGTGGGGGTGGCTACTCATGGGATACAATCTGAATAACTGGTTCCCAATCAGGGCTAGGCTGATCCCAGCATTAGAGTGTATTCTGGTCTGATCTTAGCTGAAGTAGAATTGGTTCTAGGCTGATCTGTGTTCAATGTTAAAAACTGATTCCCAATTGGTGCGAGGCTGATTCCAGCAATATAATTACAGTGTATTCTGGGCTGATCCCAAATGAAGTAAAATTGCAATCCCATTGCAAAACAATGCAAATAATTAAAGATCATCAAGATGTGCATAAACTAAAATTTAATAAATTATCATTTTAAGGTCGTGTAGCTATCAGGAGTGTTGATCATTGATTTACTTTTACATATATTGATAATTTCATACCAGGAAAACTTTTGCAATGCAAGTGTCTTTTTGCAGTCTTTTTTTAATCCTTCAAATGATTGAGCACTTTGTAATTCCAATGAATAAATAATTTAAATAAATAAATACCAGCTCAGTTGACATACTGGACACAGCAGTAAGAATCATTTCTACTTCAGATGTTACTTAAGAAATAAATAATTTTACCCATAAAATTGTTTTATGCTCCTACCTGACCTAGGTCACCGTTAGCATTTTCTATAAATAAATAAAAAACGATTACCTAATGGATAAGTTCAACTAGAAGGTTCCAGATGTTTACAAGATAAACTCTTAGTTATATTCATCAGATCTATTAACTAAAATTATAATAAAAAACATGGTAAATGTAATGTCCTTGACTTGGACCAAGATAATAATGCTAATAATAAACCTATGTTGTTTACAAAACTGTCACTGATCTTGGACATGGTCAAATATTAGATACAATGATATATTACCAATAGCATATAATGAAATGAAAATTATACAAAAATCCTTACAAACAATGCAAGTTGCAAGTTAAATATGCATAACACTACAAAAACATTGCAGTTTAGGGTCACATTTCCCAGATTTAATATTATCTTTAAACATTTCAATGTAGAGATGCTTATGCAATGAAGCACGGCATGTTGTAATTTTTCATTAAATAGATCTAGTACAAAGAGTCATCAGCAGTCAGGAATCTACGAGAGCTGTCAGTAATACACAGATTGCAAATGCAGTACCAGATGCTGAAAACAACATTGTGTCAGTGAAAATAACAGGTGATTAAATTTATTGAAAATTATAAAACTTGAACATGATTAAATTTTTGGTTTAGTTCGTCTGGAACAGTTTTCTACCATTTACTCTTGCAAAGACTTACTGTATTTGATATACTATGCAGCAGCTTAGTTTTCAGTTTGAAATGCACAGAAATAAACTGCATAGAAAATTCTTCTGTTTACTATTGCTAAGGTCATGCTTGCAAGCTGTATGAGTATGTGATGATGTATTGTAGAAAGCAGGGACATCATTTTACAAACTCTATTGCTGTATCTTCTAATTCATATAATTTAGTATGATGACTCCAATGCTATTACACAAAAAGTATGATAAGCTACAGGTATTATAATTGAAGATAACAATATATTGCTCATTTGGTGTCCTTGTTTTCTGTACTACTATATGCAGATACCAGTTCATCCTTCTGCTGGAAGTACTTTCTATAGGTCATTGAAGTACCCCATTGAAAATAATGAGCAGAATATAAACAAATAAACTAGCAGAGAATATACTTAAGAATGTGAGAGAAATCTTGCCTGAAATGGTGGTTGAAATATTGTCTGAAAAAGTAGCTACAGGTCTACCCTGCTTAATGTCAAGGGTACATGCATCAAAAGTATTATGTATAATGAAAATATTTTATTGTCAGTTAGTGAGTTGCATGCACTTAAACAAAAAAATCAACAAGATTTAACATTCAGTATATGAACAGACAAAAAATTCCACAGATTATTATGATTGTAATGTAATTGAGTGATATGAAATTATTTTTAAGACATCTTATAGATTTAACAAATACAGTAATGTACATAATAATAGAGTTCAGTGGTGAGATGCAATCTGACTTCTGGAACTATGAATGCAGAACAAATATTAGGATATGCCATTCCACAGCAGCAAACATCATTGGAGATGCTCTGTAGACCTGTGCACATCTCTTGTGGCTGGTTGGGCTTGGACACAAACAACAAAATAAAAATGAATCATAGACAAAATATAGAAAAATGAGTATAAATTATTTGACACTGTAAAAGTTAAACAATGTTGAGCAAGTCAATGTGCAGTACCTTAAATATATTGGGTTGAAAATTTGCTGAAGACATTAACTTTTATCTCATGTAAGTGAACCTCTAATCAAGCTAGTAACTGAGCTTATAAATTGCTCTATACCTTGAACAGTAGCTGTGCCCAAAATCAGTAATGTATCTATATTATAAAAATTAGCTGCAAAAAAGTATTAAAAGGGTTAAATGTACAATTTTGAAAGAAATTATTAATGGCAGTTAGTAGCATAGAAGACCTGCCATGGTAGTCCTGGTAATAAATTCTGCTTGTTAACTCAAATAACCATGACTCTAAAAATCCTGACTCGAATGATTATGATGATACAAACTATGGGTGAAACATACTATTACTTATAGAGTAAATTAGCATCATCAGCTGCAAATGTTAATGAAGAATATGCTGAGGCTTTTTTTGAAATGCAATTAGCTGAACTAAAATCCTACAACTCAGATCTGAGTGTGAGTATAATGATGTAAATTTAGATAGCTTTGACAGCAGATGTGTTGATTGATGTTGAAAATATGGTATGTTACAAATGTAATAAAATTATAGTTCTATATATGGATGATGATAATTACATTTGATTGTGTTCTATTCAATGATTTATATTTGTGATACTTAGGGAAGTAGTTAAGTAGGAAGTAGAAATGTAGGCAGGGTCTTACTTAGATGGAAGACTTTCAGAAAGAGTTTTATTTTAAAAAATTTATTTAAAAAAAATAAAATTAATATTATCTAAATGGACACTAGATTCACACAGTTATCAAATACTGTTATCTTTCTCCTGAAAAACAATTTGAATCACCTGTTAATATTTCTAACTTACTCTAAACTCAAAATGGCCTGTGAATTGGACACAAACAAGTCTTTGTTTACCTTTATTTAATTTCATGTTCAAGAAATTGGAAAACATTTACATGCAAAATAATAACAGAAACAACTATTGTAGTTTAGAACAGTTTATTGCACTGCCTCTTTTTTCTCTAGTGGACAGTCTTTTGAGTATGAATTAATATTTGTTCATTGTTCAGTGTCATATATAATCCCTTGGCCATGTTGTGCAACTGACATCTGTTCAGTTGTGGCAATCCTTGGAGGAGATTTCAAAGACTGTGATTAGTGTACAGACGCCAGACTCGATCTTTATATAAATAATCATCCAAGTTTATGAATAGTCCATAAATTACACTGTCAGTTACAGCATACTTTGTCACTCAGACATCCAACTTCATGAATTGCTAAATGTATGTAGTTTCACCAGTATTGTGAAAATAAAATGTAATGTGTACAATAGAGCATTTAAATTAAAGGTTGTAGACTTTGCAGAGAAATACAGCAATAGTACAGCAGAACATGAATTTGATTTGTCAGAAAATGACTGGTGCAATAAAACGTCAGTTCTAGTTGAAGGTGTCAGAACATCTGAAAAAAATTTTATAATGGAAAACTCTTGTACAAATTGGGAGCTTGGTTTGAATGAGTGGATTCTAGAACAACATCCAAATAGACATGAAGTCACCAGAAATTCCATTAGGTTGAAGACCCTTCCAGCTATAAAGGCTGATGGTGATGAAAGTTTTTGCTCATATATGACATATAATTCAATGCATGGTTTTATTTTTATAAATGGATTAAAAATGTTAAGTGTAATGGATTTCATTACATAAAGATGGACAGATTGTAAGTTGTCATTTTATTTGTACATGCTCAACTCAACAGATGCATTTATTTACAATGGTTTGGTCTTTATTTGTCCTTTCTGTTTGTCTGCTAATTTGACATGTCAATTTTTTTCACATACGATACTCCAACTCAGTCACTAACACATTTCACCTCATGCAGAAAGATTTGACTCACAAAAACAGACTTGAACTAGGAGGTTCATAACAAAATACTGTTTTTGCAGCCTTAAAATGGGGGGGGGTGACTTATGATACAGTTGACTTATAAGCAAGTATCTACAGTAACTTTTAACTTCTAAGTTGCTCCTTTTACATAATATTATAATTTTACTTTATGTTTAAGTCTTAATGCTTTCAACTTTCTCCATTTAGCAACTGACTTTGTAATTTATTTAATTTATTATTAGCTATTCCATTCCTAACTTTCTTTATATCCTCAATATGTTTGTTATTTTGATATCTATTTTCAATGATCTTGCTACATCTCAATTTTGCAACCTTTTTAGCAGATCCTCTGAGTTCTTATGTTTTCTTCATCACATGTATACAGTCTGTTGGATATTTGTCTGCATCCTACTCTGATACAAAATTCATCTGTTATTGTTTCTTCTACTTGAAACTGTTGGTCAACTGGCTCTTTTAGATATATTGTTTTCATTTCTTTTTTCTATTTGTTATCAATTGTCTTTGTTTCACATTGGGTCATAATAGTTTTCTGTGTCCATGTCTATTCAATCTGTCATAAAATTCTTCTGTTATCATTAATGCTGGCAGTATTGAATAGTTAGTAGAGCTAGGTACCATGATACATTTTTTTTGCTGCAGTATTTCACAAATGCCATGATACAACAATATATACTGCAATAATAGGGCCCAACAATTTTATATTCTTGTGGATACCTAACATTTATTTTCCTTTTGTCAATAGCTTCAAAAACTGTATAGCAAAAAAACACCATACAATATCCATTCTATTATTTGAATAAAACATGAATTAATTATCTTGAGATAAAATTAAATGGCTCAAAAGAAAATCACAGCTCTCCCATAACAAAAAAACTAAATGGTCAGTACCTTACAGAAGATAAATGCTAATGTTAATTGTTATATATTTATAATCAAAACCTGTAACTAAAGTTAGATGATTAAACTGAACATTGTCACTGACACCCAATTATAAATTGAGTGAAACTTCAAAAATTTCATATATGCAGATGTATGCAGGCTCATAAATACATAAACGACTAGGCAAACTTAAAACCTATCAACCTAAAGTGTACAAGCATAGTATTAATAATGTGTGCAAATTCATGCACATACCCACAGTGATGAAAACACAAGCCTTAAGCTAATGAAGTAAAATATTATGTAGTAAAATACACATATAGGAGGTGAACATGGGAAGTATATTAATAATGCAGTACTATATATCTGCAAAGCACAATTCTTGATGGAGAAATCAATTGGAGAAAGTTCTAGAGATCTGTTTGTGTAGTAATGTATCAAGAAATACTATTATCATCATACAAATCAGATTAAAATTAAAAGAAAATCATATTTCGTTGTCAAAATATTGTGCTAAAACTATTTCCATAGAATTCAATTGAATTATGAAAATATCAACATTGTTTTAATTAGTATATTAGTCAAATTTAGGATGCTCAGTAAATAGATATTTTGGACTTGACATGTAATATAATACACAAGACTTTTGTAATTCTGGTAAGGGATGGGGAAAATGTCGCTGCATAATTTAAGTAGTTTGGTGATAACGTTTGGAATTGTATCGGGTAACACATATGCAGTTTGTAATAAGAATATTGAACTATAACAATATTTGCTGAACTTGATTGAAATATCAAAACTAGAACACACTATATTAGCATAGTAGTATAAAGGGAATTAACTCGCCAACTAGATAGTTTGGACTCCCATCTACATAGCAATTTGCCAAAAAATATTTGTGATTCATTGATGAAATTAATTGTCACTGTGTGACCATTTGAGATATTCTGGAAACATGCATATAAATAATGATATACCAAGAAATGTAGTTATTGTACAAATCAATTTACAAGGAAAAGAAAGTGGTATTTCATTAAAAAAACATTAGTTGGGCTAAAATAGCATCACTGGCAGAATAGTACCATTTAAGTTTTGCAGTGTTAGGTTTGGAGCAATGCCAGACATGCCTGAGACTCTCTTTATTGGAAATGACAGCCTGTATGCCTACTCACAACTCATCAATCTAACATATTCCTTTTCTAATTCTAGGATTTGGACAAAATTATATCAGTGTTCTTTTTTAATGATGTGGTGGTAATATATGGTGTAGGAAAGTTGTATAAGAATAGATTGTCATCTTTAGTCTTATTATTTATTTTTGTAGGGCTTTATTTTGCATTTTCTTATTAATTTTTTCCAACAATGTTATCTTTTGTACTGCTGGTTATCCTTTGTTACTTTTCTAAATCACCTTTACTTTTTTTTCTCCTATATCTTTTATGTATTATGAATGGAATTCCATTCTTTTTTTTTAGTACTATAACAGTTTCATTAACTCCTTCAACCCTTTATTGGTTTCTTTTATTTTCATCTTGAGCTCTTGTGTCACATTTTCAAGTAAACTACTCATCCAACAATTTGTTTTTCTTTGAAGTTTAGATATAGTCTTCCATTTTACAAATAACCTTTTTCTCAAATTTGTGAAATAATATTCTTAAGAAAGCATTCTTTTGCAATCCCGTATTGTCAGTTTTTTTATATCCATCATGAAGTGTTTCATCTTAAACTTTCCCTTATTGTACCCCACCATTATGCAGCTGCCATGTTGACAGTTTCATTTATGGATGATTGGGAGTTTCTTTCATGTTTTTATTCCAGGGCCTACTCCTGCTTCAAACATAGACTTTAATTATGTTCTTCAGCTCTAAAAGGCAGATAAATATTTAATAAAGATTTGATACTGTACAAATGGGTGACATGCAGTTGAACAATAGCCCAGTACTGGTTGACATGCTAAAAAAGTCTGTTCAAGGACAAAGAAATATTTTGTTTCTTATCACAGTGCATTACATCTAGATTTATTGTCATATGGCTATTTGCAACAATAATACAAAATTGGTCTTTTTTGTTGAGTCTTTTTGGCAGAGCAGCTTGAAATAATAATCATTTTGGCAGCAGTGCATCCATATATTTGTCCACACTAGATGTTCTTCATTGTTAAGGGTTTTTATTTCATTTTCTAATATTTTTTAGGAATAACATTCTATCTCAACCTCTTCAGATTTGGAACATAACTTTAGTATTCTCCTACCTTTATGGTGTGTCATCCTGGTTCATGGATCATCCCATCAAGTGAGAATTTTCCATCTTTTTCTGTGATAACATATTAGGCTTGTGATCAGCCATGAAGTTAAACGTTTTTTTTTTTTGTTTTTATTTTTATTTTGTTTATGCATAGTAATGTGGTCAGTTTCTGAAATACAGTTGGCCATGAAGTTGTGTTACTTTGTTTGTGGATACATCTTAATGTGTATACAACAACAGTTTATCAAAAGTAAGCCTGGGAGACCGCTTCCTTGATTTTTTATTTAGTTTTTTTTTTTGTTTACCACATTTTCTTAGTTACTATTGGTATGGGAGTTATACAACTTTTTGTATACATCTTCTTGTCTTGGTGGATAAAATAGCAAATTGTAAGAAATGGGTCAGTTTGACCTATATCTCATGCTTAAATGACTTTGTTTAATGTTTGTTTTTTAGTCAGTTTCAGAGTCATAGAAATAAATAATTCAATGTGTCTTGGTGAATACAACATACTTCCACCATAAGTAGGCTGTTTTAACCTTTACTTCTTGCTTCTTTGCTTTTGTTAGTTTCAGTTATACTGCTGTGCAACTAAACATGAATATGCACTTTGGTGAGTTTAACACCATTCTGTTAACATGTAGAACAACATAACCTGTGTTTCATGCATCGGTGACTTTCCTTATGTGTTTAAGCACTTTTGTAAAATGTAAATATTTTCTTGCTCAATAAATGCTGTCATTATTGAAGCTCAGTTGTGGGCTCAATATTCATGCCATGGCCTGCTTCATGTTTAGATATCTTGTCCAGCCTACTAAAAATGAGTATACAAGATATTAAACATTCTCTGTTTCTTTTGGGGTTTCTCATTTAGATAACTTGTCATACTTACTGAAAGAGTTGGAGGAAGCTGCTTTGTCTTCCATACAGACATTGAAAAACAGTGGTGGAATTTCAACAATGTACAGTTTTCACTCTTTGACACCAGATATTACTAGATTTTTCCTGAAACAGTTAACTCATTACCTCCAAGAAACTGAATGTGATGGTAAGTTTACATGTTCTTGTTATTGTTATATATTGTAACAAACATCCTTTTTGTTTTCTGCAATTTTTTTGTTTACTGAGTTCAGGTAGTTTAATTTGTTGCAGATTTTACTTTAATGCTTTAATTTTTGTTAATTATTTCAAATTACATATTTGATGTCAAATTTACAGATAAAATCTCATACCATTTTTGTATTATAGATGAATAAGCAATCTCTTTTGGCATCAGATATAGTAGTAAAAAAGCATGCAATGTCTGAGGAACTTATCTCATTATTTATTAGAGTATTTACCAGAAGTAACAATTGATGTAAATTTTTTTGAAATTCAATGATGAAACCATTGCTGTTTCCAATGAAAAAATATCTTCCTGTTTATATATATATATTCCTCAAGTCCTTCAAAGAGAATGAAGCAGCAAAAATCTTTTACATGTATGCATATCTGTATTTGCTTCATAAATTTCTGCCATCTACTGTGATTAGAAATTTACAAATTATGAAGCATTCCATTAAAGTTTCCTATCAGGTGTCATCATCGAAAATCTTTTTAATGCAGTATATATTACTAGATTAAAAGTAGAATTTCCAAGTTGTCACCAGATTTTGCTCTGAAAAATACTGGTATTCACAGCTATCACTACTGAATTTACCTTTTGGATCTATCACCTATTCAATTCAAATGTAATCATTTCTCATTGTTAGCTAGAATTTTCTTGAATAATCCTCCTTTTTCTTTGAAAGTTTTCTGTTCAAACTAATAAAAGCTTCATTAATTTTTGAATTACACATTTCTGTAAGTTCCTTTCTGAAGAAAATGAATCTGTTAATCTTGTATACAATTGCAAAAGTACTATACACTTTCAGGCATCAACATCTTCATTGTGAAAATCTGAAGACAGAAGCATATGTCCCTTTATTTCCAGTAGACAAGATGTGTTTTTTCTCTTTAACCGAATCACCATCTGAGAATAAACTTGACTACCATTAGTGATATTCACACCCACTAGCCCAATGTCCCAGGCTATTCATTTTACATACTTTACCGAATACAAGTGTCCTTACCTGTTATGAACTGATCAAATGGTAGTGATGACTCTTTCATTTTTTTTTTATTGATTATAGTAAAGTATAACTTACACTTGTGATATTGCATTTGAAGTGAGACAAACACTTATGCTAATTAAGATGCTGTCTCTGTTGATATTTAAAGGACAAAATATATATTATGATTACTTTAGAAATAGATATCAAGCAATGTGATTTTTTTCTATATGGATAAAATGAGTTTACTAAATTTGTTTTACAAAGAAGTAAATAAGGATCATTCAGAGAAGGAAAATTTAAGTGAAAGTGGAGGGATAAAACAATTAAGATTGCTATACTGTTTTTCCTCAGAAGAAAATAGAGCTCAGTATTCAAGACATAAGACATTGTATTATGTTTAAATACTGTTTTATTAATGAGCAAGAACTCTCTTCTAAAGTCGAAAAGCTATAAGAAATATATATATATATATATATATATATATATATATATATATATATATATATATAACAAAGTATGACCATTACTTTATTTCCATTAAACAAATGTAACTGTAATACTAAAGCAATCTGCATATGTCAAAGGTATAGGGTTCATTATGTTCTTTACAAACATGTAAAATTCAAGAATGATATAATGTCTATTATGTGCTCCCATACTGTTTCTGATGGTTATACCATATTATCAGTAAATGTAGACAGGATAAGAATACCCCTTCTAAAGGCAGTTATATACTGACATCAGTACAAGTAGGTAGATGAAATACCTAACACCAAACTTCACCTAAAGCCTTTGACCTTGATGACTCAGGCAATAAAATTAACACACACTCCCAGAGCCTCAGGCAATTACATGTTCCATAAATCAGGACCACTGCAGTGATGGCTTAAACCTTACAGATTTCTCCAGGTGTGTACATCAAAAAGAAATTAGGAACTTAGATGCCCAAATTTAAGACTTAAAACTAGTTACCTGCTATTAAGTCAGCACAGTGGACTATTAATCAGCAAGTACCCTCATGTGAAACAGCAATTCAGACAGACTCCCAAATAACAACAATGTCAGATTCTCAGACACAGACAATCCCAATACAAGCCAAAAGGAAATGTAATGTGACCATGCAAATAACAACTGGCACCCAAAGTAATCCTGCATTGCAAACTAGAGTACCCCTCTCTGAGTCATGTGTCACACCTGCAACTGCAATAAGAGTACACCCATGGCCCTCAGCTCAGAAAAGTCTCTTGCATGCACCAGCAAAGGCACTTCTCAGTGCTTAGACGAATGTGTCAGCTTCAGCTAAATTAACTCCCACAATGGAGACACCCAGTTCAACACCCCTTCCTCCAAGAGATGTGTCTGAAATACAAACCAGAGTCCAACAAAAAAAAATCACAAGCCTGAAAAGATAAGTCTCTAATAATTGACTCATCAATATTGAAAAATATAATACCAAGGAGACGTTTTAAAACATATACAGACTCTAAGAGGTGCAAAAATCAATAGCATCACGGAAAGAATAATGAATACTGACCTAACCAAAAACAACCAAATTATTATTTTAGTAGGTGGAAATGATGGAAGGTCACTAAGCCAAATCAGAACAGATTTTGAAAGTTTACTGTATGCTGCTAGGTATTGCAGTCCAGATACATGTAAAATAATCATATCAGGCCTACCACCTCATGTGGACACCAGGGTGAAAGAAATCCAAGGCAATTTGGAATGATAACTTTCTGAAACAAATGGAAAATGTTCTTGCACAGGAGAAAGAAAGAAATATGCTCAGTGATAAAAAAGGACCTTTTCAATACTCAAATTTATAAATAAGGAAGAATTGGACAGAATTTATTGAATCATAAGGCCTACTACAGATGGTAAATGACCCCACTAGGGTAACAGAAACATCAAGCACTCTTATTAATCACATATATACCAACCTACCAAACAATGTAACTTGTGTTAACATACCAAAAGTTGGTCTTAGTGACCACTGTAATACTTTTTTGACATTTTTGACAAGAAAGGTTAAATGCAAGAGAAATAAGAGAAATACACACAAAACTATCACTTAACAGATCATTCAAAAATTATAATGAAGAACAATTTCTCAATGACCTATATATTCTCAATGACCTATATAAAGTTCCATGGAGTATGATTCAAAATTTGGATGACATAGATAAAGCTCTGAGGGTGTGGACTGACTTATTTATGGATGTAGACTCTAAGCATGCACTACATAAAATACATCCAGCAAAGAATGAAATCCAACCTAATTGGCTTACAACTGAAATCCTTGATGCTATGAAAACAAGAGACCAATTCATGGGTATGGGAAACCATGCACAATATAAAGTATGAAGAAATAAAATAACAAGTATGATTAAAAAAGCTAAACAAAATTATTACCAATCATTGCTTGAAAACAAAAAGAGCGACAAAAACTGCATTTGGAAAGTCTTCAAAGAACTCACTGGAGGAACACACAAAAATCAGATAAATAAAATTCACTCATTTCTGGTGAATGACACCATAGTCACTGATGGCAATGACATTTCAAATATTTTCAATGTTTTTTTTCACCAACATTACCACAAAGTTAAAAGAACCAGTGATTGAAAACAACTTTAATGAACTTAAAAAGTTCTGCAGCAGCAAAATCTCTAAAGAGGTGTGTTTCTCTATCCCACCAGTATAAATTAACTTTGTTAAGAAATGTCTCAATGAATTTGATACTAAGAAAGCTACAGAACTTGATCAGATTGGTCCACAACTCATTAAATCTTCTGCCTCTGCTATTGTAGATAGCATAACATTCATAATCAATTTAAGTATTGCATCCTCATCTGTCCCCAAAATATGGAAAACGGCAAAAGTAACTCCTTTTCATAAATCTGGTCCTAAGGATGATGCTGATAACTACCTGCCAATCTCAATACTACCAATCTTGTCAAAATTGATTGAAAAGCATGTCCATGATTCATTCATATCACATTTAACCACTTTCTGTTACACCCTAATCAATCAAGCTATAGACAAACATTCATGTGAGACTGCCTTTATCTCCCTAACTGATAAATGGCTTCAAGCACTTGACCAAGGTAAAATAAAAGGTTTTGTATTTGTAGATTTCAGGAAAGCTTTTGACATGGTGGATTAAAAAATTCTTTTGAAGTAACTGAAAATTTACCAATGTGATGAGAGCAGTTAGATGGCTTACTTCATACTTATGTGAGAGAACACAACATGTTTATATAAATAATGTTCTGTCTGAACCTGGAACAAGGCTCAATTCTGGGTCATTACTGTTTATTTTATTTATTAATGACCTACCACTTGTACTAAAGGACTCGGTATCATCAACAGATCTCTATACAGATGACACAACATTGTCAGACATCCAAAACACAAAGCAAGAACTCAAAATTTCTCTACAGAATGCCCTAAACAAACTGGACAACTGGTGCATGGTGGTTAATACTGTAAAACTAAAATATTACTTATCTCAACACGGAACAAAAGAACAAAACTTGATAGTGATGAACGATGTCTGACATGGAAGGATAAAAAGTTGTAAATGGTTTGCTATGATAGTATACTTGGTGTTTTCGTTGTTAATAACCTATCATGGACTCAACATATCAAACATATCAGTAAAAAAGTCAATTCAAGTTTATGGCTTCTCAGTAGGATAAGACACTTTCTCTCGGAAAAGCAGAGAAAACTATTTTATAACAGTTACATACAAACCTATTTAGACTACTGTAATACAGTAGGGGTTACTTCAAATTTATCAATCACTTAGCAAAGCTGTCACATCTCCAAAACAATAGTTTTTGAGGTAATATCAATCCTGAAAGAAAGCAAGAAAAATTTAGCTGGTAAGTTAAAAATATTACCTATTAAAGACCGAATCTGTTTAAGAAAAGCCAAATTAATGTATAGGATAGCCAATAATAGTGCTTCTTAATATTTACAATCAATATTCAAGTACAGCTTACCTAGAAATACTCCCCACCTGTGATCATTGTCTACCAAACATTACAAAATTCCCAAACCAAATAAGGAATTAGTTTTAAAAAGTTTTCCATATTCTGGAACTTTGCTCTATTTCCTTTTTCCAAACCCAGTATATACAGTGGTTTCAGAGATGCAGCAAAAAAAAGTAAATTCCTGTAAATGAGGGTCTTTAAAGGTAGATTAGTACTTAGCTAATTGAGTTACCCTCTTTAAATAAAGTCATAATAATCTTGAAATGCACTAATAAATTTATGTCCATCACATGCCTTCATACTTATAAAAAACAATAGGGTACTTCTGAATAAACATCTACAGCTTGATTAAGTGAAGATTGTTATTAAAAGAATGTGAGTAATAACACACACTGGTTTATGATGAATGTAACACAAAAAAATTTGACATATATACCTACAGGACACATGGCACAGCATAAGGTTAATGATCATAATATCAGAACTATCAGCTTCAGTTGACAGTCATAGCTGAAATAAAATCTAAGATTCATTAATTAGAATTTACAATGGTACTCACACTGTGGTGGGCTTCAGAGTCAATGATATGAGCTGTGAAAGCATGTTCAAATTTCTGCTTGAACACATTATAACTAAAGGAATGGAAAACAGATCTTATGCAGAAGAGTTCATAAAAAGGGGGCATAAATCTTACAGTATGGAAGCTGTTCCAATGGTAACATCGTACTCACCTTCTTCTGCCAGATATGACTATAATGACAAACACAGATTTGCACTGCAAGTGTCAAATTCTTTAGTCTTTGTATCATTGCTAAATGAAACAAATCTATGTGTTGACCTAAGTCATTTTGAATCATGTAAATGGGAAGGAGTTGATCATTTCGCTGAAGACTCTTCTATTAATAAGAAGAATCATGCCAGTAATTGATCTCATGCAGATTGTTGGCTTGCCTTCTTTTATCACACAAACATCATCCTTATGAATTCAGTCATCTCTACCCTGAATCTAATTCACTATTACACCCACTGGCCATTCATTCCTACAAAGGGTTTTATACTTTAAGAGTACAAAGTCTCCTTGTTTAATGTTGGTTTGGTCGAGCTGCCACTTGCATCTGTTTTGCAGAGTTTGGAGATATTCATACCTGCAACAATTCCAGAATATGTCAAGCAATGTTTGCACACATCTCCATTGTACCTTGTATAAATCCTTTATTTCAATAAGCTCATAGGTTACTGTAATTGCACCTACTTCTAGGTAAGGAGCATTGAAGGATTGAGTATCACTGGAGACTCTGGGTTGAATGAAACAGACATAGTGGGGTGAGCATTGACGTTTTCATTAGAGCAATAGCTTGTGTGCTTGTAGGGAGTGATGCAAGTCCATCATCCACATAGAAATTCTGTTGAACAAACTCATGTCCACACCAAAGATCTTTTTACTGTTCTGTGCTGTTCTCCTTAATCCACAAGTTGCAACAGCAGGAGATGGACTGTTACCAAAAACATGCACACACATTTTGTATTCATCGAGATCCATGTCCACATCATTGTCACAATACCACAAGAATCTTAGAAAATTTATATGGTCATTCCTGACTAAGAAACAATGAAATGATGATCCAGTATGGCCCTCACCAATGACTGCAAGACTTCTACTTCAACTTCAGCTGCTGCAGCTTCCTTTTCATGTTCTGGAAGCCTCAGTTCTGCCTCTAGCTCTGCTTTCTGAGATATGGTTACTTTTTTCAAGAAGTGATTGTAGTTGGTGTATATCTGCTTCCTTCTTGACAAACTCTATATGTGTTCATGCAGCATTTACCTTTGCATGTAAACTGCAAAAGTGTTTTTTCCTGAAGGAGTTATAACTAAAGAAAATGAAAACAGACCTTATGCAGAAGAGTTCATAAAAAGGGGGCATAAATCTTACAGTACTGTTGTGCAGAAACTGTTTCAATGGTAACAGCACAACTGCCACTGAGTGTGAAATAACTATTTCTCCAAAGAGACATAAGCCAGAGCTTGCTGGCAACAAAAAAATGTCAAATATGACACTATTCAGAGACTGATACATTTACAGCTGCAATTAATTGATAGTTATTTTTGGCTTAACTGTTTTGACTTTGAAGGAAGAATGTGTTGTAGTTATTGCAAATAGTAATCCAAAGTGTCACACCTAGTTGCAAATACAACCACTACATTTGTCAATGAACTGAACTGACAAATTTTAGAATTGAACCAATCAAGTCTCATGACAATTCTGGACCTCACAAGGCCTATGCAGCACAGTACCTGGCATGTGCATGACACTAGCTAGCATGAGCAGAAAATCCCTGAGGTTAGGAAAGACTATTTCCAAACTAAATGAGCCTAGCCCATTACAGAAAACAGTTCTGATATGGAAATAATTATAAGAGCAGATTCAGAGCAAGAGACTTCATGTTCTATCAATCAATCAGATATTGAGAGAAGATGTTAATGAAAGTCTGGATTCCAGTAAATTCCTCTCCATTCTTTCTGAAGTACTGATACTATCATATCAGAATAAGAAATATTGCATATAATATTCCTGGACAGAAAACTTGTATGTAACAAAATGTATAATATCAACCTATGCTTTCGAGAAATTACATTCTTTTTCGAAATAAAAATGTACATTATTTTGTTCTTTGTACGGATTAAAGTTCATAGATCTCATTAAATCTTAACAAGTGATTTAAATTCTTGGACAAGTGAAAAAGTAAATGGGACAAATGAATTTTCTGAAACCACATGTCCTAGATACATGATCGGAAAAAAAATTTGCTCAGCCCATCATTACCTTTTTGCTTGGGTCAACTGTTGTTCCAGTAGTGGAAGTGTTTGTGGAGTGTTTCATGTGATCTAGTGCTTGAAGATGGGTTCTGAATGATGTCAGTCTAAAAAATGGCATTTTTTCATAAACCAAGAGCTTGAATTACTACAAAAGTATGTTTTGCTATAATGTTTCTTTACGTTTTGAAATGGCACTCAGTCTGTTGAAATATATATTTAAATTTATTACCATAAAGTAAAAGAGATTAAGAAATTGGTCATTTATTAGAGGAGCAGAACATTTCAAAATTAATACCAAGTTCAGCTTATTTTGAATTAAAATAAGATGGGTGTGCGATTATGTCAGATTTTGTTCATATAAATACAATAATGGTGGCATGGTTTAAAAACTACTTAGCATGCTAAAGCCAGAATCACACAAGTGTCACATAGGCCTAAATTAAACCACCAAAAAAACAAATATTGTCTTGAGCTAAGCCACAATAATCATGTTATTTCACCCCACAGCAAGAGGTAATAAAGGTGGAATATATTATCTAGATCACCCAGACTGAAGTATGATTCTCAACTAGTTGTGCATCATTTTGGCAAATATTTAATTAGAATAATTTGTTTAGAATCCAACTTATACACTTTGAAAAATGTATTATAATGGCCATCACGGTTGTATTGAGCAATGCATTCTTCAATGTGAATCTTTATATATTTAAGTGACTATGTCTGAAAATTATAAAGCAGCGGTCATTGTGCATGCTATGGTGGGAGCAGGTGATCTTCTTCTCAACTGCTGTCTAGAGTCAGCAATCAGCTTCATCTCTGTTGTTCAGGAGAGATACAATTCTATACTTGAAGGTAATACATATATTAATTTTGATCCAAGATAACTTTACATGATAGAAAATGTAAATAAAAAAGAAAAAATGTGTATTTTTAAAGTTCTTAATATGAAACTGAAAATTTATGCATTGCTGTTTTTTGTCAAGTTTTTATAATTTTTATATCTGATTTATAAGATTGGGTTTTTTTTAAATGTGCAAGTAAGCATATCAGGGAGCTATTTTTCTCTTTCTGATAATTTTTCCTTCAAGGGAAATCTTCAAGTTCAAAAAAGTATAGTAAAAGTTGTGACGATTGCTTCTTAAAATTGCACAGTTGCATCTGGGAACACTTATGAAATAATGCAATTAATTAGAATATCAGATATATGGGGCTGGCAGTAGTTAGTGAATAAGCCAATAATTCAGATATTCCACTATGTCATTTGATAAGAAAGCACATTTATATTAACCTAGTTTGTATTCAAAACTTGTATGCTTTGAAGCTCTGATTGGATGATAATATTTTAAGGCTGGAAAAATGAGGTGAGTTAATGGAATCATTGCAGGCAGACTTCAATCAGTAAGGCAGAAGTTATGTGATACTAGAGTCAGTATGCATCAGAAGCAGCTACATCATCCTAAAGTAGTGGCCTTATGTCGAGAGCTTGATGGATGGTTCAAAAAGCAGACTAACAACCAACTAAAGGTAAAGTTGAGACTATCTGGTAAATCCCTTCTAACTTAACAAGGTTGTTGACTGTTTCTTTAAATTTATCAGAGGTTTACACAAGCTTTTTATAAGACATACATACAGCTTATGATGTGGGTAACAAAAAAAAGCTACTCTTACAAGAAAAAAAAGGACACTTAGATAAAGCAAGAATGGTCGAAAAGCTAATGAAATTAGCAAAATGGAATTGAAATGATAAAATCAAAAAGACAGATAACCTAGTTTTATATCATTGGATTGTTTGTGTTATTCATGGTTTTAGATAAAGGAACCTTTTGAAATTTCTATTTTTGCCCTTACAAAAACAAGATGGTTGCAAGTTTATTTTGTGTTGATGTTGCAAAGAGTTTAATGTGTTGTATTTGACACATGGCCTGTGAATAATGATGCATCAGAAAATTATTAGGTTGAAGAAGTGGAAAATTCATATCTTATGCACAAAATATAATTTGAGCTCTGTATTAATAAATTATGTGAGCACTACATAACTCATTTGTTTCTCAATCTAATTATGAAATGAACTTAAATTTTTAAAACTTTGTTTTGTATTTACAGGCAATAGTGTTGTTGAAGAGAGGCCTTCATACTCTGATGGAATGCCTGGAAGCAGCTCTGTGCATGGGAAATACTATAATTCCTAAAATTATAACAAGCTGTAACCCACAGTACATTTTGCAAAAGTACATACTAAATTTTTTAAGAAGAGAAAACTTAAATTTAAGCTGGAACTGATTTTCTCTTATTTTTCAGTATTTATAATCAATATACTGTGTACAGTGATTCAGCTCTCCACTTAATTTTCATATAGCCAGAATGTGTACTTAAAATTAACCTGTAACTCTAACTAGCCTTTTCTGTATTCAGTCAGTATCAGATAACATATTACTAACAGTTGTAGCACATATGAAATTATCCATGCCTCTAATAAGCCATGATTATAACTGGTCCATGTTAACTATTGTATTTGGTAACAGTAAACAGGACTGCCAAAGTTGTCTTTTGCACTAAAGCCTCTCCTGCAGATCAGCAAATTTCTCCAAACACACCTCTCTGGTCATACAGGTACATGTAAGCAGTTGCAAATGCTTTGATTTATTCCTGTCCAGGTGTTCCAATGCAGTCTAACATACATTATCTAATCACCAGAGAGAAAGCAATAATCACTAATTTGCATAATGTAGCTGTACATACTAATAAGATCTTTTAAAACAATTCACGTGGTTAGAAAGCTAGAACACTGCCTTTTACACTTATGCAACTGAAAAACAATGTTGATTTTGCAAAAAAAGAAACAAGAATGATAAAGTCTCAAAGAACATAAAGTCAGGTAATATTTCCAGTAAGGCATGATTGAGTGTTTGTCTGTGTATGATATACCTGTACACATTAGATGGTTTGAAATTCAAGAATACAGATCATGCTGTGTGATGATTGTTTGTTCAACTTGGACTTGGACTTGTTGCAAACAGAAAATGTGCTGTGTTTTGACATTGCATTTCAATGGATTACATACATATAAGTAGGTATATTATTTTTTGCTTTAGAATTGCAAATGGTGTGCTGCACTTGGTGTGACATATCATTCAAATGCTGATCGGCATATGCATCTGATGTAACTGGTGCATTGAACTTAAGATGAGATATTGTTAAAATTACTTGACATTACTCATTATGCATTTTTATAGATTAATATCTAGACATTTATTTACCTGCAAAATAGGTTTATAAATGGTCAGAATGTGATTTTGTTCACTTAATTATTAAAAAATTATGTTCTTAATATCAGGACGCATCACTTGAGAATTTTCATGAAATAAAATCACTTTAAACTTAATGGCAATGAAGCTTTATGTTAGAAGTGAAGATTGAAAAGTATATAAGTTGAAGACAGGTATTTAAATCATTATTTTAATGATACTTGTATGATTATTAGCTATCAAATATATGGCAGTATGGGTTGAAAGAAAACATATTTCTATTATTTTCATCAGTCATGGCATATACACTTATATAATCATCAGCTTAAATGAATTCAGTAAAGAGATTCATGCATTTTAGTAGAGTAATCTTACAGGTGATTGATTGAGATTGATATTGTTTTTGGAGTCCATATTTTGTATTTTAATATCAAAATTTATACAAATTTAATAATTGAGATCCACATGTACTAATGAAGTGATCTTATATCTAATTGGCTGAGCCTGTTACCACTCCTGAAACCATATTTTTAATCCAGTATTTATAAAACTTTAATTATTCCCTTATATCGATATGATCTCAAATGTGTTTGAAATCAGCAAGATCCACACATAATGAGGAGTACTTGCATCAAAGTAGCTGATTTTGTTAGTTGTCTGGAAGTCATAGTTCTGATAAATTTTAATCAGTTGTGTAAATAAATAAGAGCTATGAATAATAATGAGATGTTCTTGTATCTGTTGGGGTGAGCATGTCATCACTCAGGAGACAGAATTTCAGATTTTTTACTTTTTATTAAACTTGATAAGTAGGTTTTTATTTAGATCTCAGATGGGTACAACAATTTGTTACATCCATGCATACTAATGAACTCATCTCTAGTTTGTGCATTATTTCTGATTTTATGTGGACTAAAACCAGAATATTTTGTTTTATTTTATCAATATCTACTGAGGTTAAATATGAGTAAAATCCAATGATCCAGGTGATCCTTTATGTAATTGGCGGATGAAAAGTGAATACTGAAAGGAAAATCCTAATGTGATATAATGCTGTATTTAATGAAATATTGCAATATTATTGGAATATATTGATAAATTATTAGAAGCAGCAGATAGTTTATATAACATTACTTGTATCAAACAATCGTTGGTTTCAAGTTATGTTTCTAGCTTACATCTTGCATCTGCCATGTTTCATTTGTCCCTTGGTCATTATTTATTACCATTTTTAACTTCAACAGTTATGCTTTCAAAATTGTTTTAATCACGATTGCAGGTTTATGGAAAAGATTGATACAAGATAAAAACAAAATGGCTTACAGCAGTAGCATTTATAGAAGTAAACAGTTTTATTATTTTTCTTGTGTTTTGAAAACTGACACACATCTCACCCAGTTTGTGACTTCTCATTGTTTATGACATAATTTTTCTTTCATCTAGATTTGATACCTATAAATTCTGAAGTGTTCAATGAGGATGTTGTTGTTCAGAGTATTTTGTAACAACCTTTCTAAATAATTAATAGAACAGTAAGATTTAGAGGTGCTTAGTATTAAAAGATTACCAATGTATTTGCTTCTGCTGGTAAATACCACCATACTTTTTGGCTGTACTGGTACTAAGTAGTTTTCATCAGTAATAAATGTATGAAAATTTGTGAGTAAACCTATTATTAATGTTATATTCAGCTTTTTTTATTATACATGACAAAATAACTTAAAAATATTATTATTTTTACCATACAGTTGTATTTGTCATAAATTAATATTGAATATTACAAACATAATTGAATTTATTTTATTATCTTTTAATCACATTTTTGATATTTGGGAAAAATCCAACATTTGGAACAATATTAGATGAAGATAACAAACTAAAACATGTCATTTTTTTTAGTTATTTACTAGCTTATGTTAATGTGTTAAGTATATAATATATTCCTTTGTATGAGTGCAAATCATCATATGTTCAGGAAAGTGGCTGTTTTGAAGTCAACTTAATATTTTGTTATTTCTTGAGTATGTTTGCTGGTCCTCTCTGGTAAATATCTTTCCAGGATGTTGGCATTCCACTTAGAGTTCTCTACCTATTATATTCATAGTGTAGGATGCATAGGCAAAAATCCTGTTTTTACCAACATGCACTCTGAGACCTCTACTATGTATTTCACAGGTTGTCAGCTATACACTAAACTTAATTATCCAAGTTTAGTTGTATACACAGAAAATGTATCTACTATAAGGTAGCAACCATTTGATTTTGGGAGCAGTGCTGCAATTTTCATTTGAACAGAGATATTTTATTTTTGTTTATCTCAAGATAATTATAAAATTTTTCGAGAAACTAATGGATATAATATGATGTCATTTTATTAAAAATTGGAGGCAAGATATCTTTATCAGCTATTGATTGATAGAAATTTTCACAAAAATAAGTATTTGGCCCTTGCACCATAACATTAAGTTAAGTTGATCCCTAATATAATTGTTGTATACCATGGTATGAATCATGGTATGTGCAGAAACACTGCTCTATACCAGTTACATAATTTTTGATGGTATCTAGCTCTAGTTGGGTGCTGTGAATGATTTTCTTTCCTATTGTTTGTATGTAGCATGCAAACATCATGTTGATAGATCATATTAATAACAAAATGCATTACTGATCTGGATACAGATAGTGTAGGGCAGGAAATTCCTTATATATATTTTTTTTTTCCTAAAATGGAGACAGGAGTTTTCAAGCATTGGCAAAATGGAAGGTGGGTAAGCTGATACCAGAAGAACAATGCTCTCCTGCTCAAAAGGTTTACATGTTCAAGATGTTCTATCATATTTAAATAAGTTGCAACTTGTCTGGTAAATTTTTATTTGTAATTCAGGTGAATTTTAATAGTGTGATGGCATTTTGCAAACGTATTGCCTCACTCTTGTCCATTTTCTTTTAATTTTCTTGTTTTCTTACAGCTTGAAAGATTACAACTGTCTGCTGATCCCTTGTGAACACATTAATGAAAACTTTCCCTGGGTACAATTTTCTCTGGTGGTTGAATATGAGCATCAAGATCAATCTCCATGGGAAAGCATCTGTTGGTCATACAACATTTCCTGGATATGCATGAAGATGGACCACCAGATTGATCGCAAATACATCAGTGCAGGTACCTAATCAAAGTTTGAAAAGTTAGGTAGGAGTAACATTGATAGCTCACTGTTACAAATTAACCATACTTTATTTTTTTGCCTAAGATTATCAGATGTCACTAAAAATGAGACATGGTCAGTGTTCATCTGTCTGTCTGTACCCGGCATAACAGTTTCCAACGTTTGCTAGAAAACCTCGGACAAATGTTCCTAGGAAAAACTTTGGAGTATTGGTTACTGATTTTCTGAGGTTACAGTGACTATTTACAGACAAAACTTTTGATAAATGTCTAAGGTTTTTATACTCAGATGTCCGGGGTTTCCTCGGACATAGTCCAAGTTTCATCGAACATAGTCCAAGGTGTCCTAGGACATTGTCCGAGGTGTCCTAGGACATACCATCCTTTGTGTCCTAGGACATCGTCCGAGGTGTCCTAGGACATACCGTCTGAAATGTCCTAGGACATATTGTCTGAGGTGTCCTAGGATAAACTGAACGAGGTGTCCTCTTACATCGTCCAAGGTGTCTTAGGACATACTGTCTGAGGTGTTTTAGGACATCGTCCGAGGATTCCTAGGACACTCCTGGCAAAAAATATATCAAATCAACAATTTATAATGAAGCAAATGATTATTACAATAATTTATTTTTAATTTTGTTCATCACAAATGAAATTTTCAAAAATATCCAGAATGCCCATCATATTCCTTTAGTGCCAAATTTTACATTTCAGTCTGAAATATTCATCCATTTTGATACATACTAATCCTAGAGAGGTATAAGTAAAACAGTGTTATTTAGGCATATAAAATTTAAGCTATATATTACATGCCAGAATTACAGTATGTATGAAATATATTTTCACTACTTTCATGGTTCTGCAGCTGGTCAACATTCTTATCACAATGGGCAAAATCCACAGGGATTAGAACCAGAATGCAAATGAAACATATACTGAAAAATTATTTATATTCAGCATTCACTTCAATTAGTACACTTCTGTAACTTTTGCTGCATGATTGTGAACTTGAAGTTTGTAATGATCATGGTAAGGTGCTCAGAGTGCTGTATTTCATGACTCATATTATTCTTTTTCTTATATATTAAAAAAAATTATACAGACATTGTAATTATGACATCCAAGGCAAGAAATATGGGAAATAATAATAATAATAATAATAATAATAATAATAATAATAATAATAATAATAATAATAATAATAATAATAATAATACTTTATTTTAACTCAGTTACAAAGCTAATCTACCTTGATGCCTTCTGTCTGTTATGTACAATATATACAGTATATACAACATGTGAAGAATCTGGCTTGACCTTAAATAATTGATTTTAAAAATCAAGTATTAAGTCTGGAACATATGCACAGGTATCTGTGAACACATAATCGTAAAATATTATCATGCATTGAAAGATTCAACTGTGAAAAAGATGCAAAATTACAGAAAAGCATCCATTTGAGATGTTAATTATGAAAAGAATAAATGCAAGGAGCCTGCCTTATGTCACTGTTGTACCGCAGACTTGATTTTTGATTAATATACAAACTGGGATTTTGTTGTGGTGTCTTGAATTAGTCCTTTTTCCATAAACAATCATTTTACAGTGAATTCTAACACACCTACAATATTTTGATAAATACAATAGCATCACTCATGATATTGAATGATGATTCTACTTATGGGCAAAAAAATTCTGCAAAGATATGGCTATCTTTGATAGACATGGGTAACAATATCAACAATTCCCGTTGTCCCTTCTAAAATTCTGGAAGTTAATCAGTTTAGAGTTAAATAATTTCGAAATCATCCTGGTTCAATTCCTTGTTACATTTAGCATGTTAGCCACTACTGTAAAGCTCTTTAAAGCAAAATGCTAGTCATGGCATTCAGTTTTCATATAGACTGACCAAATACATTCCCATCGACTTTGCATTCAAGCTATTCTGACTGCCGCACAATTTTCAAATAGTTATTAAAATTCATATCCCGATCAAAAATTTGAATTGCCATGCTAGGCAAGCATGCTTATTCCCATCAGTTTCCGTTATGCAATGATTCAATTGGCAAGTACAAAATTTTGACCAATCAGAAAGCTCTTTACAGCAATTATCTGTTAAATAACAAAAACAGAACAAATACTTGTTAGAAATCTCATTGCGGAATGGGACCGGATAGAGCATTCTTGCATAAAAAAAGTTTCTGAGACGATATAAAAAAAAACAGGTCCATATCAAGGAAAATCAGATTCAGGTTAAGAGAAAGCAAAATTCTTATTTAAAATAGAAAACAAGTTATATCCAATTGAAGCTAAACAGAAATAGAATAACAACAACAATTGTGAAAAAGAAATATAACATGAAAATGTGTGGAAAGAAATTATTGTGTCCAAAATGAACAATAAAATAACAGCTATCAGAAACAGGAAATATAAATGTTGCTGAAAATTATTAAGATTGTACAAGAAACAAAAACTAAATTTTATTATATCTTATTGATATGTTTTATTAAAAGTCAGTGATATTACAATCACAAAATATCACTATATTTTTAGAATTTTTGACAAACTCCTAAGTGAAATTTAAATCACAAATTCTCATATATTTTCAGAAATATATTAGTAGTCAGTGACATTTCACAAAATTTCACTGACATTTTTAATGTATGAGATGATGTCCGAGGTTTTTTTGGTCAAATTTTCAAGTAAACCTTGGAAAATGTACAGCAGGGTATCATCAACTTTAGTCAGCATGTTTATATATGCAGTGTAAGGTGGAATGTTACTTATTTAACTTTTATGTTGGGGCACCATGAATTGATTTTGAATGTAATTTGTTTTAGTGAATCAAATATTCAGTGTTATGTATATTTAATTTCATTGTTTGCCTGTTAGTTTAAATTTTTTTATTTCAATGCATATTATTGTAAACATTGTTTGCAGATCTTGACTTTGTCCAAAATTGAGTTCATTTCTGCTTGACGTGGTTGACTTTTATTTATTTTTTCTATTTCATCAATGTAAACAACTAATATAGCTTCATTATTCTCTCTGTGTATGATCTTATTATCAGTGTTATTATTCAGGTAAACAGGAAGAGGTAAATATGTTGATCAGGGTCAAAATTTTGGAGATTTCTGAGTGAATTTTGTCAGCTATTATGTTGTTGTAAATAAACAAGACTCATTAGATCATTCCAAAAGGTTATTTGCCATTATTTTTTAATACTCTTTTTCTTATCATGACACTATTTCCATCATGAAATACATATAGACTTATGATATGCACCTCATTTATCTATTTTATTAATGTGTTCAGTACACTGTACCAGTATCTACTTATATTTGGATTTTAGTAATTTTAAAATATTGAATATTACTTGCCGCAGAGTGAAGTGGCCATCATTGTTATTTACCCTTTGATGTTTGCTAATAACTATATTGCTTCCATTTTCGTGGAAGTCCAACCAGCTTACATTTGTATTGTATTTTGTGTTTTGCTTTACATTGTGTTTAATGCAATAAAAATTATAATTTGGCTTCTATTTGTCATTTTCATAAACCAGGTTTAATTCTCAGGTACTGTTTCCATGGTTATCTGCCAGCAGAAAGCCCTTAGCTTGTAATGGCAGCACAAGCTTTTTTTTCTCAACCCTTTGATTAAGGTGCAAATGTGATACTTGCTAGTGCTAAATAGTACTATATTCAGTTAACAGTTTATTTCAAGTTCCTTTCATAATATATTATTGAAATCAATTCAGTTCAGCATATACTTTAATAGATTTCACAGATTGTATGCTCAAAGCTTCACTTGCAAGGCCCAACCGTTCTACTATTTCAGTTTACTTTCAAAATTCTATTGAATGCTGGTAAAACGAAAGCAAGGTTGGCTTCTCTAGGTCAGCCTGCCTTGTGTATAAAATATTGAGATACTTTGAAAGAATCTAAAGTCAGCTTCTGGAGTTGTTTGCTTTATAAATATAATAATGTCTGTATTTGATAGCCCAAGTTGAAACAATTGATTTGTTTCTCTCTAACAGGTGTGTTTAGTCTGTTATCTCCCAAGCATTCATTGTTTATCATTTTGTTATCATAACTAATACAAACATGCATTGATGTCTGTTTATCATCTTGTTTCCATAACTAATACAAACAGGCATTGATATCTGTGGGGTTAAATTAAATGCATACACAGCACTAATTGTCTTTACAGATATGAAATACTAAAAATTAGATACCTTTCCATATCAAAAATATTTTAGTCTCCTTAGCATTTGACCTTTACACAAGGTCATCATTAGAGGAATGAAGTCTGTACTGGAGTCACATGATCACCTGAAAGACTCATTCTGTACAGTGGTGATAGTTCCAATCCTGAATCACAGTTCAACACTGGCTTCTCCTCCATAATTTCCATAGCTTTCATTATATATCTCTTAGGACAGTGGTCTCCAACCTTCTTATTGCCATTGACCGGTCAACGTTTGATAATTTTACCATGGACCGCTGAGGGTAGGGGACAATAATTGTTTATATTTTAGATTGTTTTGATTTAATAATTTTAATTTAAATGTATTTAAACATGCCTTCAAAATAAAATACATTTACACCAAGAAATGAATATAAAATAACTTAGAACGTTAATTAATCAGAACCCTGAACTTGTTTCTTTGCAGCAAGATGGTTCCATCTGGTGGTAATAGGAGACAATGTGTGTTGCTTATACCAATTTATTCCGTTGTTTTATTTTGGTTGCTGTCACTGCAGAAAACCCGCTTCACACAGATAGAATGTCAGAAATGGCAATAAGGATTTAAGTGCTGTGGTGGCAATCTCAGGGTATTCCGCTATGACTTTAATCCAGAACTCCGGCAAAGTTGTTGTCTTGAACATAGTTTTAAGGCTGCCGTCATGTGCAATCTCCAGCAGTTGATCTTCTTGCACAGACATGCTAGATTCGCCTTTTGTGTTGACAAATGGGTCGCGGATCCTTTCCTTACCAGTTCATGGGTCTGTTGTGGTTGGGAAGTAGCACTCGACCTCTTTTAAAAGCAAAGACAGGCGATCATGCACCAACTGAGAGAATGAATGCTCAGGCTCGGTCTAACCAAAAATCTCTGATAATGTCTGATACATGTCCAAAATGCCTCTGTTCATGCACTGTCCCCACAACTCTAGTTTGGCTTTAAATGCAGCTACTTTGTCTGCCAACTGGAAAAAGGTCATTTTCCCCAGAAGGGACAGATTGAGTTCATTGAGCAGGCTGAATATGTCACACATGAAAGCTAGCTTTGCAACCCATACCTTGTCACTGAAATGTGCTGCCAGAGTTGACTTCTTTTCTGAGAGAAATCTTTGCAATGGCTCTCGTAATTCAAATACTCTGGTTAGCAATTTTCCTCTGGATAACCATCTTATTTCTGTGTATAATAGAAGGCATCTGTCCTCTGCTTTCATCTCCTCACAAAGCTGATAAAAAAAAGGCACAAGTTAAGGACATGTGCTTTGATGTGGTTAATAAATTTAACAACATCAATCAATACGCTGTTAATTAACAAGTGACATTTTTCGGCTTGCCAGCATTTCCCTGTGAATGATACAATGTGTAGATTCATTCTCATGTGCAACTTCCTTAATCCAAGCAGTTGAACCAGAAGTCTTCCAGTCATAGCAGCTGCTCTGTCTGTGCATATGCCGGCACAAAAAGACCATTTTAGTTGTTCTGATATAACCATCCAGTGACATGAACAGTTCTGCTCATGTGGTGTTGGTTGACAAAGAGAGAACACATAACATACCCTCATGCACATCGTCCTAATATAGATATTGAATATAAACAAGTAGTATTGCCTTGTTGTCGATATCTGTAGATTCGTCAATCTGGAGTGCGTACCACAGTAATGTATTAATCCTCTCCAACAATTGTGTTTCAATGTCTTCGGCTATTTCCTCAATGCGCCTAGTTGCAGTGCTAGCCGACAAAGCAGCCTGTCCTAGAAGTTCATGGCAAATGTCTTTAGTGGTGAGCAGGATCAATTCTTCACCAATAGTGAATGGCTTTTTAGCCTTAGCAATATGTTTAGCAACCATATATGATGCTCTCAGTGCATTCTCCTTTATTGATGTGGTGGCCCTCAAATATTTCTTCTGTCTTTCGTGTTCCCGAACTTTTTTTTAAAAAATAAATCAGGGGCTTGTATTTTAATCCAGGGTGTTTGGCGTTCAAGTGGCGAAGCAGTTTTGAAAGTTTCATTGCTTCATTAGAGAGCTGGTCGCCGGAAACTATGCAGAGTGGGTTTGGTATGTAGGAATCACCTGTCTCGATAAATCCATATTTCAAGTAGGACTCAATGTATTTTCTGTTAAAAGTTTTATGTTTCTTTGATGTTGAAGGCTCTTCTTCTGTCTCTTCACTGGGCTTTTTCTTTTTCCCAAGGAAACTTTCTAATGACATCTGTTTCATACTCATTTTTGCTAATTTGTGGGTTAAATTTGAGCAAGCACAATATACACGTACACCAAGCACTGTTAAACAAGTACCGGTGAACAGGAAGAAGATTAATAAAACCTTCTCTTCACCAAAGCTGCTCATTTCCAGACATGACCTAAAACCGCTCTGATATCACAATATTTTGTGCACAAACAGTATTGGTTCATATTTAGGTGACCTCTCTCAGCTCCTGGTTAACCTCTCATCCATGGCAAGTCGCACAAACCCATGAGAAATTCACCACAGTAAATAAAATGGAACTAATTTAATGTTCTTTGGGCAGCCCGGTGCCATTTGATCCATGTCCCGGTACCAGTCCGCAGCCCAGGGGTTGGGGACCACTGTTTTAGGGTACTGTTCTCTCTACCATGTACTCAGCTTTTATCTCAAGAAAATATATGCCTTGGTTCTTTGCAATGTACACCAACTGCTTTTAGAAATTCTCTGTTGGTTTACAAGTGTTTTTTCTGCTGAGCACCCTTTTTTTTAAGCATACCTGCTGACAAGGCCCTGTTTGTCATCCAGAATATACTCTGGAATGATTCAGACCTACCCCTAGAAATAGGAGATGCAGTCTCATCAACTGACATGTATACTGATAACTACCTGAAGTTGAAAAAAAATAAAAACTGCTCTCAACAAACTTCAAATATAGTGCAAGGAAAATCGTATGATCCTCAATGCAGACAAAACATAAGTCTTGTTGATAACTACACGGCAGTAAAGAGCAAGATTGCAAACTTATATGCTGCATATTCTCTGTGATAACACTGATCTAAAAATGACGTGTTTAGATATAATTCTTGGAATATTTGTAAATAATAAGTTATGATCTCATCATGTAAATTATATTGCAAAGAAAATAAACTCTTACATTTGTCTCCTTAAGAATATCAAGGCCTTCATTCTATTACATTACAGAGTTACTTTTCACAAAAGTTGCATTCAACCTCATCTTGACTCCTGTAGTATAGTTTGGGTTAACACAATTGTTACAAATATGAGAAAATTTCCAGACCCTAGGAAAGAGCATGTAAAATAATTCTTGATCAGCAAACGGAAAATATTAAGACTTAAATGCTTATATTCAAGGCATTAACAATACATGAAAGAATATTTTTGAGAAAAACCAAAATGATGTACAGAGTTTTTACAAAATATGCCCCCGCTTACCTAAACACCATTCTCCAGGAAAAAGAATATACTGGTACCACAAATCTAAGATATCAAAGGGCAGAATTTCAGAGTTCCCAAGCCAAAAAAGAAGCTATTCAAAATTAGCTTTCAATTTACAATTTTTCTCCAATCATCTCATTCTTCCATAAAAGGTATATTAGATGGATGAAATCACAACAAAATGGTGTACTTTTTAAAATGTTACACCATAAACCTCATGTGCTTCATTTTCATTGATGAAGCAATGTAGTATTTATATACATGTAAAAAAATTTTATATACTGTGTGTGTGTGTGTGTGTGTGTGTGTGTGTGTGTGTGTGTGTGTGTGTGTGTGTGTGTGTGTGTGTGTGTGTGTACACATTATTATAGAAGACCTCAGGGTACATTAGTTTTTCATTTGCAACTAATTGAGTTGCCCTCTGAAAATAAAGTCTGTATTATTATTATTATTATTATTATTATTATTATTATTATTATTATTATTATTATTATTATTATTATTATTATTATTGATGTGGATGCTGCATCACAGCCTGAGCAAATGATTTTGGATAGTGATGATTCTTTTGCACATATTTTGCTTAAAAAGAACAAAAATAAAAATAAATAAGAATATGCAAAGTTAGTTTCTTTCACTGTGTAATCAAATAAGCATTCTGTTTACCTACTTTATTGTGACATGCTGGGGTGACTAAACACAATTTGTTTGTGTCAGTATGTTTTGGGTAACAAAATGTTTAATCATAATATATAGGACAAGAAGAAATCATTTTTTTTTTATTTTTACCTTTGATATATGGTGATTTCATTATTGTGTTATAAAGGCAGTCTGTTGGTATCTCTGTTCCCTATTCATTTTCACACAGTAACTCAGCTTTTTCACCATTTGTCATTATTAAACTTTCTAAATATGATTTACTTGGGGTAAGGAAGAAACATATCAACTTTGCAATAAAACTGTCAAGTTAAGCTCACAGTGACAGAAAGATCTGCACAGTGATATAGTTCTACATCACAAACCTGAAATATGCTTTGTAGTTGGTTTGCACTTGGTGTAAGGGAGAAGCATGTCAATTTTGGGTCAAAGGGTAGGAAGTAAAGTTTACAATAAAATGAAGATACATAGTTTATTTGCAGTAACTAATGTTAATCACAAACCAGAACCAAACTTTTTCAGTGGCAGGTAATGTAGGCAAGGAAGAAGTTGAATGGTTTGGAAGCCAAAAGAGTTCAAAGGTTAAAGTTACTATAACACAAGGAAGAAAAATAATTTCTGCACAATGACTATAGTTCGATATCACAGATCTGGACTAAACTTTGTGGGTTTTTTCACTTGTAGTAAGGTTGAAGTCTATTAATTTTGAAGGTCAAAGGATTAAACAGGTATTTACAAAGTTTACAAAAATCAGATTACACACTTTGTGTTTTAGAATTAATCCCTGTATTTCTTCTTTCAATTAAGCTGTTGACCTTTGTAAATGATTATGTTTCTGGATGAGATAATTGTTTCCTTTTATTTCATTAATTGTTGGATAATCAATGTATTGATTTTTCATATTTTCCCAAAGGCTCCACAGAGAACTAATAATGTTAACACCTAGTACTTTAGCAACAATTGACAAGCCTTCAACTAAAAAGAGACCTACTTTAGAAAAGAAGAAGATAATTATTGTTACTGAAAAGTGAAAATAAAGCAGACCACTCACAAAAGCATTTTAAACTTCAGTAAAACAAATTCAGGGTGTTATGCAGGAAAAGGAGGAAATCAGAAACGATTTCATATACTAACTCATGTACATGTGATCTTCAAATGTAAATGTAATTTCATGTTTAACGGCTGAAGGATATATTTTTCAATATAATTTTGTTTTCAGATGAATGTATACAGTATTTTAGCAAGAACTATTAACAAAGACTAAAATATAGGTACAGTGATTGTGGTTATTTTTTCCTTAAGTTGTTCAAACCTGCTATGAGAGACCACCAGTCTTGAGAGACCATTTTTTTTTGTCTGCAGAATTGGCAGTCTCCTATAACATGTTTTACTGGACATATATGACTGATCATTATATTGGAAACAATAATATGAGCATCTGTGTTCATTGTTTGACCTCTGTCTATTTTCCTTATTTTATTTATAGTGTGTACATAAAACAGTTCCAAGAAATTAGACAGATTTCTTTAATGTGAACACACATATTGTTGTAGGGTTTAATGCTGTTTTTCAGCAAGAGATAGGTCATACATGGCAGCCAGTATAAATGGTGGAGGAAGAACCTGGGAAAACCCCAGAAAGAACCACCAACCCATGAGAAGCTACAGGTAAGCTTTCTCACATAATCACAATTGGATCCAAGACTCAAATCCATATAGACAGAGGTGAGATGGCAGTGATCCATAATGGTGAGCACTTTAGACCACTGTGCCACTCCTGGAGGCCCCAAAACCATGTATTACAGATTCATCCTATTTTGATACCACATATGTAGTTGATCAGTTCAAATTGAAAATAAAGGACCCAAGACGTCACAATAAAGGTTTTTTTATTGATGGGACTAATGGATGTTATATAACTAAAATATGTTAGTGGAGAGGGATTTTGTTTTACTTAAAAACATGTTCCATCCATGAAAGGCCATATCAATAGCATTTTAAAAATTTTGAAATAAGTATTCAACAGTAATGTAATACAAAGTCATTATTTGTGGACTTTAGGACTATTTTCAAAAGTTGATGTGACATGTAGACTAGTTAAAGTGAGTATTATGCAAATATATCTTATCAATTTCTTTTGGATCTATGCTACTAATCCACATGGACTTAGCCAATTTGTGGAAAAAAATTTAGCTGCAGATCCAGGTAAGAAAAAAAAATGTACATTTTTTGATAGTTTTCTGTAATTATGGCATGTAATATATAGATTGCTCATTTTATGCTCAGATTTTGCTCATTCTGCCACTTATATTAGTAATAATTATGTTTATACCTCACTTTAAAGGTTGGCATGTGTGAACCTACAACAAAGCAGTTCAGGTTCACTTTGAACATTTTCCCTTTGATCACTACCCAAATAAATGATCATTAGAATTGACAGGTACCCAGTAGAAGTCCTAAACTTTTTACATCACTAGTAGCAAAACATCAAGTTTATACAGTTAAACTTAGTTGTGCAAATTCTGCTAAGGGCAACCACCTGTAATTTACATACCTATCAACTCTCCCAGCAAGAGAAAAATAAAATCTGATTTTTGGGATCATTTCACACCTACCTTCTGATTTCATATTATCTCTGGATTCTTGCATAGAACTCCCAATTATGTTTTTCATTAGTAAAGAGAATGTTAAGTTTAAACATTAGTCAAGTAAATTTATGAATGTTTCTAACTTTTAACAGTACTAAAATCAGAAAAAACCCACAACAAATCACATCAATTAAATTGTCAGCAATTAGTTTCAGTCCCAAGATTGATCAATATGATGCTGTATCATCTTCTTTCCCACCAAAGAATCTTACACGCATGTATGCAAAATGTTAATTACCATCATAAAATTAAAAGAAGGAATAGAGAAACATACCATGCAGCTTATATGCCCTCAAAAAATTATTCAAAATAAATATTATTTAGCTAACAATGTTAAATGCATTTTGAGGTGAGAATAAAAAGGGATATAAAACTTGCAAAAGTAACTTGCCACATGTATTCAGCTTGAGACTGCATATTTAGGTAATTAGTTACAACAATATAGGGCATCATTTATTTGCCAGTCAATTTGCTGGTGCTTGTATGCATTGTAGAACATGGTTTCTTCCAATTAGTTGCAGGGCCATTTCTTTTCACAAGATAATTGCAATGATAAGGATTGACTGGGAATTAGTCATGCTGGCTTTCTTGTTTTCACACAAACCTTTAGCTATTGTGTAGTTTGGTCACAGCTGACCTGAATATCAAAGAGGGCAGGTCCTGGGAGAAAACATTGCATGTCACAGGGAGAAATGGCCCATCCTATGAGAATTTCACATGTATTGTACTAATGGAAGATTAGTCAATATACAGATGATACTACACTGTCTGAGATGGGTAAAACCAAAAGGGTACTTGAAAATAACTTACAAGATGCTTTCAACAGACTTCAAGTATTGTGCAAGGAAAACAGTATGATCATAAATACAGAAAAAAATGAAAGCCCTACTAGTTATAATGCAACAAAAATGAACAAGCAAAACAGCGACAAATTCCAGGTTCTGTTTGACAGTATGAGCCTTAACATGACCTCCCAGGATAAACTTTTTGGTGTATTTGTAGATAACAATCTTACTTGGTCTATTCACATTAAACATATTTCTAAAAAAGGTACATTCTTATCTTTGGCTACTAAAGAAAATCAAAACATATATTCCTCTTTAATACAGGGTCATCTTTTATAAAAGTTATGTTCAGCCATATTTGGATTATTGTAATGTAATTTGGGGTAATACCTCTAATTAAAACATAACAATGCTTGCCATTTAGTTCTAAGATTAATGCAAAAACAATTTCCAGAATGCAATGAATAATATAAAAATTTTAACAATACATGAAAGAATATTTCTTAGAAAAGCCAAATTGATGTATAAAGTATCCAGAAAAGCCATTCTTTTTTTTTAAGCAATACCTTTCACCAAAGAGATGCTGATGGTACTCCAAATTTAAGGTCCATAAGAAGTAAAAGTTACATTATACCAAGGCCAAAGAAGGAATTGTTTAAAAACATTTTCAGTATACTTGTCTGCTGATATGGAACAACATACCTGGTGACATAAGGCAGGTTCCTAGCATTCCTTTTCATAATCAGTGTCTCAAATGGATGAAATCTTTAAAAGAATTGAACAGTTCTAGCACAATAAATCCACCAGTTTTTCTGTTATTTTGCATCATTTTCACAGTTGAAGTTTTCAATGCAGGATGATATTTTATAGATTTTATATATGTTTATGTGCTCCAGGTGCCTGTGTATGTATTTCAGGCTTGATACTCTGACTTTTAAAATCACTTAATTATTTAGTGTCAAACCAGATTCTTCACATCATGTTGTATATACTGTATATATTGTATAACAGATAGAAGACCTAAAGTTAGATTAGTTCAGTAACTGAGTTACCTTCTCTAAATAAAGTCATTATTATTATTATTATTATTATTATTATTATTATTATTATTATTATTATTATTATTATTATTATTATTATTATTATTATTATTATTATTATTATCATATGGACTAGATAAGTAAGGTCTTACCTTACAGTTCATATGTCATAATGCCAAATAACTTAATGCAAACTTTAGATCAAAATTTTTATGTTTATGATCAGTTTGATTCTTTTTCATGACCTGAAATGACTCAAATAAATGATAGAATAAATTTCAAAAGACAGTACTGTTTCGACCCTGTAGTTTAATTGTGTATGTTAAGGAATCAGTTTTGTATAAATCTTTTTATTTCATTTTATTTCATTAAATGTAATTATTAATATAATTATATTAATATCAGTGTAAAATATTTTTTAAAAAAAGTGTTTACTTGAGTCATAGATGTGACTCATCTGAGCACGTGCTGTGTATGATAACAAATTCATTACAAGTAAACATTCAGGAACAGCCATGAAAAAAATTGGTTGATACTGGGTCAAGCTTTCCTAATGTGTCCTCGTGTGTGTGTAGTTAAAACAATGCATTAGCTTCATTTATATGTTTGAGATTTTTGTAAGTTGTACACAGTCACGGACAGACAGTCATAGTTGAGAGTTGACAGTCACAGACAGTCGTAGTCGAGTCTTACGCATCATAGAGTCGTGAAGTCAGTGATACAACTACTATTATCTTATAAAAGGTATTTTTATGCAAGAAGAAGTTGTCTGTTCGTATGTCTATGTAAAACAACATGTTTTGTTAGAGGAGCTTTTTTTACTTCGTTTTTATGAATAATTGTTTTCCTGGAGAACAACATTACTGATTTTGACATTTTTCCGAAAATATTCTAAATTGGAACGGGACAACACAAACTGTGCTTTATTGTGTAAATTCTGGAATTTTCTGTTAGCCTTCATCAGACATGGTCATCCGCCATTTTGTACTGTACTTCAGACACTTCAGACTGTGTTTAGAACATTTTACAGGACTTATATTTCTATTTGGAACAAAATTTGGATCATTTCTGTAAACCTAAGTCTTGCTTAAATTATTTACGTTATTTCATGTTTTCTAGGAAAATTAATTATTTTTCGTTAAAATTTACAAAGCTTGTTGTCTTCAGTCTTTTTTTTTATGTTACCTTGAATGAGCCGATATGTAACAGTACTCATTACAAATATATAAATTGTAATGTGCCTGAATATATGAGAGAACTATTTACTGAAATTCAAGGGACATATGCTTTATGGTTGACCTCACATGACAACTGGAAATTAGCCAAACCTAAGACTGAACAATTTTTATGTAATCATAAATATTCAGAGACAAAGATATGGAATTATTTGCACATATCAGTTAGATCATTAACTTATGTTGAAAGTTTTAAACAAAAATGTCAAATACTTTTGGAAGGATGGTCATTGTGATTGAAGGAGAAAAATTGTTTTTGCAAAATTACATTAGTTATATATCCCAGATCGGGACTAAACATTTTGGATGGTTTGAACCTAAGGTAATAATGAAACCTAATGTTAAAATAATGGAAGGTTAGTTGAGAACCACATATCTTGACCATAGGCTTGAGTCATTGAGACAAATGATGTCCTATTAGTGCCTAAATAGAAAACTATTAAATAGTGGGTGAGCATATAATATGCCATTCATAGTAGTAATGTTTTAAAGTGCAATATCTCCTGTTTGTATTAAAGGATCATTGTCCGACTTTACACAAAATGGCATCAGGTTAAGATGGCCAAGGAACTTGAATGTCAGGGCCACAGGGATCAGTTGTTGAAATTTTAAATTGGTTTGTAATGGCTAAACTGTTAAATCTGGCAGTATATATAGTGTCAGTTATTGCCCTCAGTGAATTAAGATCAGACACACTAAAAGATCTTTACCATTGGACACAAATAAAACATTTGGTAATTTAGGTTAAAAGTCAAAGGTTTTGATTGTAGGCTAAATATTAAAATATATTGTTTGTCTATGGAATGGCACAAGACATTCAGTTAGATTCACCAGTTTTTATGTTGCATCCAAGGAGATAATATATAAATGGCAAGAAAGGTCAAAACCACAGGGTTAAATATTGTTTTGTTCAATATTTGGGTAAATTGTTATGAGCTGTGTGAAGTGCCTTATTTTCTGTTTCAGTATATATTTTGTTATCAGATTTGTCACTTATTAGTTAAAGTATATGGAGTGGTTAAGAGGTCAGTGTCAGGGTTGGTCATTATATGTTACAAGGACTGCAGCAGCAATGTAGGCAAAACAATAAATGTACAGCTTTTAATTCAAGTAATTATTACTTACCCATCCCACAAAACCTTTGCCACCCACAGAGTCAAAACCAATTTTTTTCATCTATGAAGTGTCTTCCAGCAATGACTGCATATATAAAGTTTAATTAAAAGTAGTTGAAAACATTATTGAAATTCAATTTTTTAAATATATTTTATCTTTAAACCCCTTCTCAGAGGGTGTGCATATGGAAAAAGATAATTACAGTAAAACATTGATTATCTGGACCTGGCAAGGGAAATAGATTTTTTCAGGATAAGTGGTTATTTTTATTTACTTGGATAAGGCAATACCTTTGATTGGAGCATTATGAGTCTTTAAATATGCTTGATTAGCTTTGGATTTTATCTGAGAAAAATAGATTAAAAAAATAAATTCACTTAGTCTTGTGTAAGAATAAATTTTCTCTTTTTGTATCTCCCAAACTCACACGTTTTAACCTAATTACATTTATTGTTAATTTCAGAAAATAATTTGCTGTTCATTATACCATTATAATTGTATGAAATTATATTGTTGCTTTTGTTTCTGACTTTAGTTACTTTGTTCTGTGTAGGAGTTATATTCAGCAAATCAGTTGCATTTATTTATACATGTACATTTTAGTCAGCAAATTTTTAAAGTGGGACACAGTACATCTAGTACATGAATTATAATGAGGAAAATAATTCACATAATCAGCGACTTTTGATGAATTTTCATTTGGGATTTTATGAGGAGAGATGGTGAAAGACAAGTAGATAGGCAGATGTGGTAACAAACAGATACATTTATGGATGGACAGTTGGAGGGTTATAATATCCTCACTGTTTAGTATCAGGTATGGGGCTAAAAAGCATGCATATAGCTTCAATGCAGCCATCATTGCCTGCCAAGGTTCCAATAACCCATTCAACACCATGGCTGATCCAACAACTATATTGGTGCATTGTCCTAGCAACATCCATTTCATTTCATGTGTTGACTCCCTTAGTATGTAATGCCAACTAATCATTAGCATGGTGCATTGTAGGTACAATGGCCAAAAACTGTAGTGGCAATTGACCTAAAAAGGATAATTGGTAAGATTAACATCAAAAGTATTATTACATACCAGAGGGAAGTCAATACAGGTTTATTTGAGAGAAAGGTATTTGAACAAAGACAGACTGGCAATGGAAAAGTTCATATTTATCAGTCCATTCAACTTGTGTGTTCCCATTGTCTTGATCACATACGAACAGTGTTCAAATTTGAACAACTTAATTTTAATTGGATGTGGTGGCTTGCTGCTGTATCCAATGAAATTCACAGATCCAAAGCACAAAAATAACTGTTAATATACCAAGGTGTGGATAGGGTTATCTGAACCTTCGCTAGCAAAGAGGCAAAGTGGCTTATATCTCTGCTTTTCTATATTTATACATCTCCTTTTTTTTCCAATACTATCCATCACCTGTCCTGAGGTGGCTGGATCAAAAATTCTATAACTATTGTGTAAAGAACCTTTCTCCAATAACTCCTGAAATTGTGAAGCACCTTTCTTATTGTGTAAATGTTAACAATTGCTCTAAATGGGAAGGTTGTATGTTTTATGTAACTTCTTTTTGCAGAAAGTACCAAGAACCAAATCACAAGAAACCAAGCTTTAAGGAATGAGATCAAGCTAATGGGGTCATCATCTTTTCTGTCTTATACAGAACTACTTCAACTGTTGGAAACAAGGTATAATCATTTTATTAACTTATATTAACATTAAGTACAGTACAGTAATATTAATACTCATATAAAGCTGCATCTTTTGTACATATGAACAACTTTCATGCTTTTTTTCAAAATTAGTAACCCTGTACATGAATATGCATTTAGTTGTTAGTGTCATGCAGGAATTAACTGTTCCAGTTGAGTTATATATTCCCACAGCTCTGCTAAATACCAGTAAACTGTTTATTAAGATTTTTCTGTTAATTATTTCTGAAATAATAATAATAATAATAATAATAATAATAATAATGATTTCTCTATCGAAAGAAGATAACTTAGTTATATACATCCAATCTCCCTTAAGGTTTTCAATCTATCTACACACAAACACACACACACAACACACACACACACACACACACATATTTACAAATAATGCAATTTTTTTTCTTTATTGAAAAAATAACTATTTATAGGTAAACAATGAATAAACACAATACAAACATAATAAAAGTTTGTTTTAATTTCGTATATACATTTTTGTTTCATCTCTTCAATGACTATGTTTTGAAAACGACTTTCATCAAGATCTTCCTGTATACATAGCAGTTAATGATCCCTTCTGCTTAGTTATACCATTATGCTATTCTGCAAGAATGTGGCATGTAATAAGTGTACATCAGTATTATATTGACTCATAAAACAGTAATAGGTACAAAAGTAGAGAAACATAACAAATTCAAACTTTAACATTTTCTAGTTTGTTCATTAATATGAAGGTTTGAAATATTGAAATATATTTATCTTAGATTTAACTGAATTAGCAGGTCAAATATGAGCAGGATTCGAGTTCCATATTTTTGCCCTGAATGTAACTGCAGACTTCTTTTAAATTGGTCAATGCAAACTTTTGGTTTTTATAAACTGTTCTTAAAATTTGATCTCAGATTATAGGGAAAAGATATTTTATAGAATAACTCAGTCAAGTAGTTTGGAATATCTTTGATAAATTGAAACACCAGAAATGCTTTTAGAAAATTTATTCTCTTGTCTATTTTTAACCACTTTAATTCACTGAACATGTCAGATGATGAAGATACATACATGGAAACATAAAAATGAGCTGAGATGCTCATTTTTGAAGCATGTAAATTCTATCTAGTTGGGAACTAGTACCATTTCTCCATATGGTTGAACAGAAGTCAGTCATTGGAAATATATAAGCATTATAGTACAGAATGCTGGAGTTCTTTGTCAGGCAATTTTTTATGTTAAGCAATGAAATTATAGATCTAAGTGACCTACACACATTGTCTACATGTTTTTTTTTTCATTTAAGACTTCTGTTAAAAATTACTCTTAATGTCTTCTCAGGGTTTAAATTTTCACCTGCCTTATTATTATTTACATTTTCAACTGCCTTATTATTCATCTACAGTGATATGTCTCTCCATTTTGATGTTTTGACTTGGCAAGAAAGTTTGAGTGTTATCATCTAAGTGGCATTGCAAGGAAAAAGCTGGAATTAATAAGATTTGGTTGTATGGCACATTTTCCAACACAAATTGCATATCAGGATGATTTTCTTATAATGCTGACATAAATGTCTTTTAAGTTTATTAATTTCTTTTGTAAAGCATATTTATTAAAGAAACATTTCAAGCTTGTAAGCCACTGAACAGTTTCTTAGCAGTTGTAGATCTTACAAAGCATAAAAATGCATGTGTGCAGTTAGTACATTAAGTTTCAGTGTGTGTGTGTGTGTGTGTGTGTGTGTGTGTGTGTGAAAAACAATATCATGATGATCCCAATGATGTTAAACCCAAATTGTCAAATACATTGGACAAAGCCAAACTTTACAAACTCAGTCCTGTAAAAGAGGTAACATATGTTGAATTTGCAAATGTTTTTAGATTTTCCATCCATCATCCATATATAAGTCAATTTGGAGTATAAAAGGAAGCCAGATCAATAACTTGGATTCATCTGTTTTGCTAGTAACATTCAGCTTCATGAATATTAATGACTCTGCTATTTCAGATTAAATTGGAAATTGCAGTCACTGTTACTAGCATGCCTTTCCTCGGTTTTATTTTGGAGAGAGATAGAGGTTTCAGTTTGGTTGTAATCTATATTGTTCAGTTTCCTGATGATTGTGATCTTCCTTGAGTACAAGTGCACTTAAACTATGTTCATTATCAACTGGCACTTCAGAATAACCAATTCAATCATGTTGTAATAGCTCTCAGGGGTGTGATGTGGTCCCCCTTGCTTGGTACTTTGGTTATCATTATCTAGCCAGATTATCAACAACTATTATTGTTGTTGTTGTTGTTATGGGGCTTAATGCCATTTTTCATCACAAGACAGGCTCTACATGGTGGCCAGTATTAATGGTGGAAGAAGAACCATGAAAAACCCCGAGAAGAACCACTGATCCATGAGAATCTACTGGCAGGCTTTCTCACTTACCCACGTTAGCGAGTCTGGAGTCTGGACTCAAACTCATGCAGAAAGAGGTCAGATGGCAGTGATCCAAAATTTTAACACTTTTATTGATTTCAGAATAATTCTCTCTACCTTTATTAATAACTATTCTGGAAAATATCATTTTATGACACCTAGTTCAAATAGCTCAAGATTTACCAAAATGTTCTCTGGCTTGTCTTAATTTTGTCATTTTCACTACTTAACATTTCATTCAAATATATGTCTGACCATTATTCAAATGGACTCTAATTAAAATTCAATTATGCCCCCAAAAAAGAAATTTTACCCATGGCAAGCTACCAATTTATTGTGAGCCTATCGCATATGTCAGTCTTAATGGTTAAGTGTCATGCTGACCATGACAGAATGTACTGTGAAAATATCTGCAGAATTTTGTACAATCACAATTATCCATTATCACAAGAATAATGTGGTGAAGCAGTGTCATTTACCTGTTAATTAATATGCCTAGAGCTTTACCAGGTTATTTCAGTTGATACCTGTTTGAGGGCAAAATTCAGCAGATCAAGTTATTGAGGCTACCAATAGTGAAATGAGACTATCCATAGGAATATGAAAAATGTAAAGATAATTAATGATAGAGAAAAACAGAAATGTCATGGAAATCATATAAAAGAATAAATAAAAGTCCTTACAACAACAAACACGTTGCCATTGGCTGATGTTCATTATTTTTGTCCAGAGAAGACAAAGGGCATCATTTCTCATAGTTCTCAAGCAACTCACTATAATTGCTGTGGAATAATGCTAGAGAACAAAATGGTACCAGCATTGCCCATTAACTGTACTCAAAGCCAATATTAGAGTTTATACAGTTACAGTAACTGGCTTTGATTCATGTTGAAAACTAAAGACCAATCCATCAATTACCAGTATAATCAAAGAGAGATACCAATACAACAGCTTCTTAAGAATGAATACAGATAATGTGTTGACAATTTATATTTTGATTCAAGTTGAAATACAAAAAAGCAGAGCTTTAATGACGTATTAGCAGTCAATCTCCATTCTGTATGTTAACCTACATTTGGGATGTCTTTGGTGAATATATGACAGTATAGTGAATATATGATAGTTATGTGCTTACATTAAACATTCAAATCATTAATAAACAGTATTTTATAAATATTCATTGAACACTCAAATCATTAATATACAGTATTTTATAAATATTCATTGAACATTCAAATCATTAATATACAGTATTTTATAAATATTCATTGAACATTCAAGTCATTAATATGGATTACACCCTTTGTTGGATCAGTAATGAAAAGATGTGCTGGGTAATCACTCAAGTGCATAAAATAAAATACTGGTAGATCAAATATGGCTAAAATTTGATAAGGAAGAAAAAGGTATTCTGAAAGAAAAAGATGAATGAAGACAAATCCATTATTATATTCATTTTTCATTTTTTGTTTTGGACCATTCCAATGGCCTAAGAGGTTAGAGTGTCTGCCTCAGATGCAGAAGGTCATGGGTTCAAACCCCAGCTGAGTCATACCAAAAACTTTTAGAAATAGTACTAAAAATTGCCTTGCTAGGTACTCAGCATTAAGAGTTTAGTGATATGACTGGTTGTCCGGTGTCAAGATACACTACTCCCTTAATAACTTGCACACAGTGGGGTCCAAAAACATGTTATAAGCGAGGGCACAAGTTATCGAGGGACCTATAGCAAACAGCAAAACAAACAAAGGGATTGACATAGAGGCAAAAGGGGTTGGTGGGTTGGGATGGCATTTTATTGTTGAATACTCAATAATTGTGCTATGATTAACTGTGATTAAATATCTCTTCATAGTGGTGTACTTTGTTTACTTCTTTCCTCACAGAGTAACACCATGATCACGTTGCTGTGTGAACCATATGTACACCGTATAATCTAATTCATTTGTAATCCATGCTCGTTTTTATTTGATGCTATTATCTGAATCAACATCATGTAAATAAAATCAAAGTTTTTGCTCATCCTCAAACCAACCTCTAAATGTCAACTCAACAATTGTTTAATTCATTGCAAAAATTGGATTTCACTTCACCATTATGAACCCTATCTATGATGCATAGCTTTTCAGTCACAGAGTACACCTTTCTCTAACTTACTTTGCTCTCCATGGTCACATTTACAAATGATTAGGATATATTACTGATATCGTATACTTTAGTGATGTTAAGTACATACAAATGTCAAACTATTTTCAACGGGTCAAATAAAATAAATTTTGAAAACGGTAATGACCTCAAGAACTTATGCTGCTATGGGCATGCCTTTGCTATTTTTTTATTGTACTTCTCTTGCTAGATTAAATCCAGAAGACATATTCAAAATGATAAAACAACACAGGTCTCATTTAATTGATTTTTTAATGCAAAAAACACTTCCCCAAGTTGTTAATCAAACTAAACCAGCATTTAATTAGATTCTCACTGAAGTACTCATGGGTTTCGATGTGACGGTCGATCGACTCTTTTCGTTTTTTTCATAGAAAAATTATATGCGGTCATAGTGTTTACACTGAATCGAAATTAAAGGATTAGAACGTGAATTTCTCCTAGCAAGACATTTTTTTGGTGTTTATTTCATTCTCAGTTGCCACCTGTTAGCATCAAATTTACCTGAATTTTTCATTATTCCAGTTTTGCCAGACTATTTTTTTTACAGAGTATTGACAACTATTTTTTCCAAAAATCTTCAAACATAATATGAGACATCTTATTAGAACTTGAAAATTTCACAATATGGATTCTATCTTTATGGCAATAATCACCATTTCTGATGATATAATGAGCTACCGTATTTCATGTATTTTTTTTGTACCTTTTAATTTTTCAAAATAATATCAATATAATAATTAAATGTATCATAAATACTTGTACATATCAATAATATCAAAATAATAATTATTAAAATGTATCATAAATATTCCTACATATCACTTTATATTATTTGAAAAATTGGTTAAATTATCAGACATAAAATTTCCACTAGAAGGATTTACTTTTGCAAAAAAGATCAAAAATACTATATTCTCATTTTCTTGTTACAAAAAATAATGATTAATAATTATTTTTCAAGTGCAAATAATTACATAAAATACGGTATTTATCAAGGTTCAATTTACTAATTCTTATCGTGATTTTTTCACATTCAACACATTTTAAAATATATTTTCTTTGGAAAAAAATTTGAGAGCCATTCCGGACACCTCGTTATAAGTGGATTTGCAAGTTACCTGGGTGCGAGTTATCAAGGGAGTGGTGTAATATGACTGGGTGAGACATGATGCTACATGGCATGATGCCTCAATGCTAGACAACACTATAAACTGCCACACTGTAGACATCATATCAATATGACTGGATAATTCTTATGTTAAAAAAAAATCCAAATCACATGTAGTCTCTTTTGTTTTTAGGAAAAAATTGTTTTGCATAAGTAAATACGTAACGAATAATAAACTTGTACCATGCAGCCCATAAATTGTGAAATCTTGTTTCATCAAATACAACCACATACAATTGTATACAAAATAGTGATAAAAATGATAAAAAGCAGCCATATTAGTTTATAACAATTTCATGACATGGTAATTTAGCAAGAACTGAAACAACTTTGTGACCTGATCATTAGTAATTTCCCATTCTCAGAGCCTAAATACCTTAAGAATTCAATTTTTTGGCAATATCCCACTGCCTTCATCAGCAGCTATTTGTGACTTTTAACAGCCATGTGATCCGAGGAGACTGGTGCAGATGGGTGGTAATTTAAGCCCTTTGTCCCTGCTTATTGTTGGCCTACACTGTCATATTTTGATTGCTTTCTTCACCTTTTCCAGAGTGATTCCAAGTCTGTATTTTAATGTTTGCTGGTAAATGTCATAAATTTATTCATCTGGCAGAGAATTTTTTAATTCCATCTCATACACATGCTTAAGGAACTCTTCTACTTTCTTTAATTTTGTCAAGGGCAATTCCTATTTTAATTCTTTATTAAGGTTTAAATTTCTTGTTGGATTTTATTGTACATTAAGGTGGCTGGTCTGTAGCATTCTTGTAGCAATTTCTTTATTTCATGGTACATAATTTGTTGTGCCTTCCATCAATGGATAAATGTTTTCAATTGAATGCTTTTGGGTATGACATTTGTGTGGTGGCATCAAAGACTGAAATGGAGATGATCTTTCCAATAGGCCAATTTCAAATAACCACCCTTCAAATATTGCATGTGTAGCAGGACTTCATGTCCAAGTTGACTTCAGGATACAACTTAAAAGGTTGCTTCCTTGCTTTGGATAATTCATGATTATCAGTAATTTACCATGCTCAGAACTTAAATGTCTTTAGAGTTCAAAATGTTTGGCAAGAGCACACTGCCTTCATCAATGTTATTGACAAAAATCTTGAACTCTTAAGATATTTGTGCTTTGGACATGAGAAATTGCAAATGATCATGAATTATCTTGAGCAAGAGAATAACCTTTTAAACTGTAGCTGTGAAACCTTTTTTTTTTTTTTTGATCATTACATCTCAATAGCTTATATAGAAATAGCTGTCAATGATAAGCTTAATGTGTTTATTGTAGGAAAGGTTGAGTTTTAGTTAGGATATACTGAATATCAATTTAGAAATTTTGATAAATATTGTTCACTTCCTTACTTTTATTTTTCAGATAATGATTAATTAATCTGACAGTGACAAAGTTCATAAATATATAAGGCAAATCTTTTTTTTTGTTGAATTTTTAACTTATTATTTAGAGTTTAGTGTATTAGTTCACCAGATCTTGACCAAAAGACCATGTGAGTTTTATAGTTTACTTTGTACATTTGGTATGCATCATCTGGTATACATTATTCAACAGCTATAGCCTTCTCAGCTACTACTAAACCATTGGATCATTTTCAACCAAACCCAGCAGACAGCATTTTGGCCTAAAGGCCTTGCATATTTGTACAAATGATTCTGATCTACCATCAATATAGCCACCATTATAAGGAAATAAAACTTTTAATTTCTCATAAACCAATGAATAGAATACAAAAAGCATCATAGTGTAATGGATTTTTTGTTAAATTTTACAAAATGCCAATTCAAAATCACTGTTACTAAAAATATAAAAACATTTAAATGACTTCATATAAAAAAAAACACTGGAGAGAAGTTAACAGAGAGCATAAAGGTCTTTGGATGCTGATCTGCCATGAGATATAGCAATCATTAAATATAGAATAAGCTTTAAATGACTTCTCAAAAACCACAGAACGTAATTTGAATAAATTGGGAAAAAAGCACTCAGGCATCCAGACCTTTTATATTTTTTTTTTGCATATGGTGCAGATTCACATTAAATATGACCATCATTATTATAAACAGATAAAACAACTTATTACTTACAAATGCACAAACCCCTGGAAAGAATCCTGGCCTGAAGACATTTTAATTTTGCACAGATTATGATGACACTGATCCACTATGGTAATCAAACTGGCTATTGTAACTAAAAATAGACAATCCTTTACAAAATAAGATAAACAACCTACTGAAGTTAATGACATTTTACAGAAAGTCTCCAGGCTGTAAGGCCTTTCAAATTTGCACAATGTTTAATAGTTGTCAATTTTGGTTGCCCTTAAAAAAAATATTAAAACCTTAAAATATCAGAAAGGATCAACTTGAGGCTCTTGTTTGTTTATTTGTTGTATTTATTTTTAATTTATTGTGAATCAATTTATTTCTGTATGTAGAAATAATTAAAGGTAAACATTAGAATTACAAGTTTTTTAAGTAAAAAAAAAACATTTGCTTATTATGAAAAAGAAATAGGTACTTTTTACAAACAATCAGAAAATGAAAAACATGATTTACATGGATTGATGTGTATTGCAAATAAAAGATGGCAGAAAGTTATCAAAGAAACACTGAAAATAGTTTTGTGTGACCTTTTAGTAGTTTTAAGTTCCAGTATTGTTCTTATGGTTATGAAAGAATACAAAATTTGGTTCTACTTTTAAATGTTACAGATACAACCTGCAGTTTCTAGAGCGGGACTATACAGCACTCATGTGTGGGAAAAAAAATTATTTTTCTGACATTGACATAGATGAGAGAAACTGTGTGCTTCTATATTCTTTACATGAAGTCTCTGATGAGTCACAGGTGGAGAGACTCACAGAGAGAGTCCTAGCTCTTAGTCTCAAGTACCAACATTGCTGGATGATACTTATGGCTATACCAACCTTGGGAAGGTGAGAATAGATTGATCAGACAGGGCACAAGACTTTTCTAGTTCATTCTGCATAGCATCATGAATGATATCTGCATCTTTTCTCATTTCATCCTCATGTCAGTGTCTTGAAATCTTGCTAAAATTACCAAATTTGTTTCATGCATGAATAATATAAACATAATTCATATTGATGTACAACTCAACACTATTCATTTGATACATGCTGTGAAAGACTGGTATGTGTACATGTAATCCACCATGTTTGTCCTTTGTTCTGAAAGTGTCCATTTTTGATACTTCAAATAAATCAACAGGAGACAACTACATTATGGCCAAATATAGCTGAATAGGAAAGCTGATCACTCCATAAGAAACATATCAGTTCTTCCACAGCATAAAAAAATTTGATATAAACAGACCACTCTGTTTTAGCATGTATTTCATGAGATGTGTTGCACTAAATGTTGATTTGAATGGTGTTGAAATACTTTGTGAGCAAAATAAATTAGTATCTTTTAGGTACATTTCATGATGCCAATCTGAAAATTCACTGAGCTAATGAGTAAGATATTATGTGCGATTCTCTTCAGGACAAACTACAGTCAGTTGATTTGAGGTGAAAAATTATCATGATTTGACTGCAGATTTAAAAGTTATATTATTTGAACATGGTGTCATTGAAGATGCATAATAATGGTTATTTTTATGCATTCATTAAAGGCATTATATATTTCATTCAGTTATTTAAGTCGTTATATTACTTTAGCTAGAAATGTAACTTGCTATCACAGTTTAAGCAACTGGAATATTTTAATTGTACATCACATAAGAAAATTGGAAGAGCTGTGGCCATGTTGGCCACACTGGTGGTAACATCATTATTAATAATAATGCTTGCCAACTGTAGTCCATCTGATCACATTCACATTGGTTGACAGTCTGACACCCACATTGTCAATGTGATTTCCTCAAACTTTATTTGAAGCATCATCCTGATAAGGGTATGTATGATAAATATCTTTTGTTTGTTGATACTTACAAGACAACATGTATCTGATCCATACAGTCCTTCTTGCATTGCAAACCTTGAAAAGAGGCTATACATTGACAATATACACTGACAAGTAGAACACATCCTTGTTAAGTGTATTGACCTACACCCTTTGAGATGGAGCTTTTTATAAAAATGGTTTTTAACCAAAATTGAAGTGGAGAACAGAATTTGCAGATATATGGTTATAAACTAATGAAGAAACATCTCAAAGTTGATGATTGATGGCTATCACTTCCAGCCTTCCAAAGTATAAAGTCCACCTTACACAATCAGTACATATGTGTGTTTGTTTGTGTTTGAGAGAGAGCACGAGAGAGAGAGAGAGAGAGAGAGAGGGGGAGAGAGAGAGAGAAAGAGAGAGAGAAAGAAAGAGAGAGAGAGAGAGAGAGAGAGAGAGAGAGAGAGAGAGAGAGAGAGAGATTGTCATAACCACTGGTAAATTAAACCTAATTTCAACATGGGATTTTAATATTTGGAATCACCTCACAACATTTTTTTGTAAAGTCTCTTATTAACATTTTATTATTTCATTCAGGTATCCTCTGCCCAGCAGTGTGACAAACAGTCTTTTCAAACTTGAAGCTACACTTGTAAACTTTGCTAACCAGGCTTCAGACTTTGAAATTCAGGTATTTGAATGTATTATATGGAAAAGGTTGGGTTTATTTTCATCAGGCAGATAGTTTCTACCTGATGACTCTATCTAATAGTAATTTTCCTCTAAGTCACTGCAAAAAAAGCTTCAACATTTATTAGGTTATGCAGGGGTCACCCTACCAGGTGTAGTTGGTGATTAAGTCACCTAAAAAATGTAAACTTGTCACCAAATGTATTCTTAAAGCCATCAGTAGCTAGGCCTAGTTTTGATATCAATTACACTTGCAAACAACCTCTTGCACATTCACAGGCATGTGTTTTGATAGCTGAGTGACCATTAACCATTTCCTGAGTTGGCAACTAAAGCTCCCATCACTACCAGATTTACATATGTTATCCTTTGATGCTAAAAACATAAAAACTTATGTTTTGAAACTTTAACAATATTATGTATATAAAATTTGTGTTTTAAGAATAAAATCAGTGATCTGGATATTTTAACTGCCTCATGTACACTATTTCATCATAAAATAAGTTTGAAACAGTAAGTGTGCCAGTATGGAGGGGGTGGCAAACATTGCTAAGTCTGAGAAGTACCAGTTTATTAGATTTTCTGTTTTCAGAAATCATCGAGCAAAAAAATATAGAAAAATACACAATTCATAGAAAGCAAAGCCTAGATATTATGTTATTTAAGATTTAACTTTAAATTGCAATTATTTATGTCAGAAACAAATGAGACAAAATTGTGGAATCGCAAGAAGCATTTAAGGTCAAAGTTTTTTTCTGATGTGATTCATATTTGTGAAAATAGGCAAAAAAAAGCTGTGAAGCAGATAATATTTAATCAATGACTATAATTAATACAAACATGAAGACAAGTAAATAAACCATAAATTTGCAATTCTATCATGGACTGATGTAATGAAGCTATATAAAGTGAGTCATTACGAAAACCCCTCCTAAAAATAAAATACTCACATTTGTTGATTCGTTTGGAAAGAGGGGTTTAGGTTATATACTGATTGTAAATGAGCTATGTCTGTATTTTTTGTATTTTAGTGTGTTATGTATGAATAGTTAAGGTAAAGTTTTATCTGCAACAAAGAAATGATGACACTTGTGCATTTTCCCTTATGTACATGGTACAGGATTGTGTCAAACACATTTTTAAAATCTTGGAGAGAGCCATTATTGTGAAAAGTATTTAAGAAAAAATAAATACAAAAATATATTTTAAAAATTGATTAAGGTTAGCTAATCAAGTATTTTCACCAACTTTCAATTACAATAATGTAATCAAGTTACTCAGTTAAATTTTGTTACAATAATTTCTATTATTCTCTTTTTGAGTCATATGGCCACAATAACTAAGAAAATTTTCTACTAGAAAAAAAAGTATTGCTTAAATCTAATATTAAAAGCAATTAAGAAAACACACTATATCTATCTATCTATCTATATAAATATATATATATATATATATATATATATATATATATATATATATATATATATATATATATATATATATTGCATTTCTTGCATCATGTCCACTTCTCCCTGTTGAGCTTTTGCTTCTCCCTGTTCTATCCAAAAGGAGATGTCACTTCTCCCTAAAATTCAAGTCTGGTCTGGTTAAGTATATCTATAATGTGTGCTTTAGTTTTGCCTGTAATTGAAGGTTGTAAATGGAGTTTTGACTGCCTGGCTTTTGTCATGATTGAAAGTGGTAAAAAATTGTTTTATTAAAATTTGAGTTCAAGGTCTAACCTTGTTTGTGAGCTTTGAATGTTCTGGAAACAAACTTATGTACAATTTGATGGATTTTTCCAACAGAAATTACTTAAATCTAGGGAATTCAGAACATTTTATTGCATTTCAGGTCCAGTAAAATTTATAAATATAGAGTTATGGTAAACAATTATTATTTTTTGTTTCATATGAGTCTATGGGAATGTCTGCTCTGAGTACATAGTTGTGCTTTGATATAATTCTAGAAGAATTATTTATCCTAATTATTCATTGGAATTATTAAAATGCTCATTCATTGACCTTTGATTTATACACATCTTTGGGATTATTGTGAACTCATTCAAAGACATTCATGATTGCAGCAGTACATTGAACACTATTGGGATTCATTTGGAAAATTGAAGAAATTTTAGATTTGTGATAGGACATTTAGGAGTATGAAGGATTTAACACTATCAGTGTCTCTTGAATTTTTACTTTTTATTGTAGATATATAATACCTTCTTGATTTCACTTAAATTATTGGTTTCACTTCTTGTTGTTGTTGGTGTGTGTGTGTGTGTGTGTGTGTGTGTGTGTGTGTGTGTATGTGTGTGTGTGTGTGTCCATTCACTGTTATCTTAACCAGTATAGCTCTGCAACACTTATAAAAAACTGAATGCCATTTTGTATTCAAATTGCCTGTTATCTGTATATTTGCCTTTTACAGGTATTGTCAGTTCATGTCCATTATTGACAGAATTATTGTCCTTCTCCGATCAATACCATATCTCAGTTAACCATCATTGTTCAGGAACTCTTCAATATATTTTAATGCAAATTGGCATGTACATTGCTTCATAGCTTTAGATGTACTTTTATCTAGTCAACTCCATTTCAGATAATTAATGGCCTATAGAAGTGATTTCATTTCTTTGAATGAGATGTTGCTTGTATACTGCATAATGTTTCATCTCTTACACGTAATTAGATATTATTTGGTGGAGGAGTTGCATGTTATATGTAGATGTGTCTTGGTTTAATTTTAAGTTATTGCCCTTTTTTTATCAGTATCACATCTCAAATTCAGCAGATCCTTGTAAGGGCTGTTCCATTTGAAGATATATGGTATCCATGGAAGGCAGTTTTCAAAAAATATATGCCAAGGTACTCAGATTTCACAGAGTTCATGTTAAAATGATAAGAAAATTCTAAATTGCATGGGTTAGTAATCCACTTTCAAAGTATAAAGTCCACCTTACACAATCAGTGCATTCTCTGGGTCCCTTGTATGTTTTAATGGAACAGCACTAACCAGCATATTTTAGGAACATAGGAACAATTCAACATATTCTGATGCAGTTTCATGTGTACATTGTCTCATAGCCATCAAAATTCCTTTCATGGATTTTGTGTCATAAATTCATTTTAAATAGAGTTATGGCAGTTGACAATTAACATCTTATCTTTGCATAGGATGTTGTTTATAACCAAGATAGGTCAACAATCATTCAACTACTTCGGATTTCATATAGTATGAACATTGTCTCATAGACTTATGAGTTTGTTTTTCTCAATGAGAATGGTTATTTCTTTCTGATCACTGACCCTTCTAACTTTGATTTCTGCAAGATAACTTTACCAAAATATTTTGCATTTCATCCAGATTTGTCATTTGGCTTAAGATTGATGAGACTTTGAGTTTGATCTCCAACATTCCATAACATGGACCTGATTGCCTCTCATAGATTTCTGCAGAATAACTTTAGATTTTTGTTTCATTTCAATGAAACATAGCATATAAAATTATGTTGAGGAGACTAAGAATGAATTGTTTCAGGTGTGTCCACATTATCATTTAGCAGAGTTATGACCCCTGATTACCTATCCTTCTAACCTGCTTTCTGCAATGTAACTTTATGAAGGAGTAGTGCATTTCAGCCAAGGTTTTTATGCACCTTTATATTGATGAGACCTTAAGCTAATTGAATTTCCAGCAGTTCAACAAGTAATTTAAAAATAATATGGACCCTGAATACTCATCTTCTCAAGACAGTGGTTTTCCAACAGAAATTTTTCTGGTTAGGCCCTTGCCAAGTGAATTGTAGAGAGCAGGACCATTTGGAATGCACATGTTGCTACTTGTTCTAGTGTCATAGAAAAATTACAAGAATCATATGACTATATAAAGTCTGTTAATAATTTATTCTTATTTTGGTTACATTTTTACAAAAACATCATTTATTGATAGAATAAATTTGAACTATTTAATTAGTAAATTTAATGCCAAAATGTTTTAATCACATGTTTCATATCACAGCAAATTGTAAGACTATATATGTTTAGGAATATTTATGATAAAATTGACCAACAAACACAGTTTTGAAATTACTTTTAACAAATACAAATTACATAATCAAAAATTTTCAGACTATTTCTCAACATTCATTTCCACAACTTACATCATCTTACTCAAAGTAAATATGCACCCCATCCCCAACCCCAACCCCTAACTTTTTGTATCCAGTCTGTTAGAATGTAACATGTTTCTGCAATCAATATTTTTTAAAGACTGTCTGATAGTTTTACAATATTGTATAGACAAATTTCTTTAAATATTTCATTGGAATCAAATTTTGTATTTATCTGTTTGTTGTCTTTCCTTATCTTGTTCAGAGCATCTAAATAATTATTATTGTTAATGAGAAAATAGTTCCAAAAAAGCTTAAGTTTGTTGCTTAATCATCTTTAACTCTTGATTTGATACATTTTGTATAATTTCTTTGATGATGTCTGAAACACTGTCTAAACCAATATTTCAGGTACTTGTTAGTTTCAAACTTAATGAAATTGCAAAGCTGATTTGGATAATCTGTGAAGAGTGTCTTCCAGTGACTGCAGAAATTGATTCACCTATACACAACTGGTTGTCTGCTGAAGTCATAAAGGTACTTTAGTCTCAAGATTTATTGACTCTTCAAAAAGAATTGTTTTAATGATAATTACAATGTAGCGATTAGATTCTGGTATATTAATTGAATAATATTCCCTCAGAATATTCACCTCACCAAACACCAGACAGTTATAACTGACTGAATTGTAATTGTAAAGGACTAACTTGACCATTATAGAGGAGACCTAAATAGCCAAATCTCCTTTAAAATTGCAATTTTTATTTAGGTACTCTGAGGATCAACATTTCCCTAAGCTTTACATACCTTCATTGATGAATAAAGTAATTAATTATTGTATTAGTGTAACTACAGATAGAAAGATTGGTCATGTGAGTGTTTTTTTGTGCACTGCTGGTCAGAGATCACAGGAACTTATGGGATGATTTATTGTCAATTGTCCATCCATTTGCACAAGTTTGTTATTCCTCCTAATTATATGAAGGACGGCTATGAAACTTTACACACATTTATTTCATGGTCAAATTGATCCTAAATGAAAATGATGCTGCTGCTTGGACATCCAAGATGGCCATTGGTGGCCATCTTGAAAACTTGTTATTGCTATTCCTCCTGAATGAATGATCTTATCATCATTGTGGTTTTCACTGAAAGTTATATTGACATGGGATTTTCACCAGAAGACATCTTATGTTGTTTAGTTTTTCATAAATGTATCAAGCTAATGTCCAGAATTGATTTAACAGTAGCCATCACGAAAATATTTTTATCCATGCTCTTCCTAAATGAAAAATAATATAGTGAAACCTCTCATGCCAACAAAAAGTGGTTTCTCACAGCAGATGGTCTCTCATAACATGTTTGTAAAAGATTACCATATTTCAAGGTGAGAATGCATCAGATTTAAGAAAGGAAAATATCAACAATTCCTTTACATTAATTTTTTCATTATTCACAGGTTTTGTCAAAATACTGTAATCATTTCATCTCAAAGTAATTTTTTTAAAGCAATGAAGAGATACATCTATCTATAACATTTGCAGTTTTATCTAAAGATAACATGTACCTGTAGGTTAACATATGAATTGCAAAATTAATAAGGTTGAGTTTATTTATCCTGTTCACAAGTTAACTTAACATGCCCATTAATTTCAGACTCACTTCAATTGTTGCATAAGAACTGCACAGTTAGCAATGATAATACTTACTCATCCTGTGCATGAATTAGTGACTGGGTTTAGGTATATATGGAATACATATGTACCAATGAATGAAATCAGAAGACACAATTAACCCATCAGAAACAAAAAAATACAAAATCAAAATGCTTAATTCACTGATGACATAGAGACTACCTCAATACATAAAGGGTGTAATATGGACTGCAGTCAAAAAATAGTGACTTGATCTAGGTTTTAGTAGCATTAACATAAAAAATTAACAAATTTGTTGAACATTTTGCAGTGACAATTGAATCTGGATAAAGATAATCATTTATTAAAAGACAAGGGCAAAGGCATCATGCACCATAGGCATTATTCATTGACTCCAAAGACAACAACATACTCAACCACTACAATGAAGCTCTTTCTAAAGAGTTCTTATTTGGGCATTTTCAGACTTTGCGGTTTTTCACAAAAGATAAATAAAAATACAAAACTTGGAATAGTTATTCCTTATAGGGATTTATAGGACTTTAGCACTACAATAATGGTTAGTGATAAGCACTTTAGTATGGTTTACAGTGTGAGCAGTGGTATTTATCTGTTTTTGTGATGTGGTCATGCATGGCAGTGTTGTTTCAGGACAGTCTGCATGTTGCAGACACTCCTAAGTAGTCATAGTACTGTAATAGTCAATTAAATAAACATAAGCAGTGTTCATTTGTTTTTGCAAAATAGTTATTCATAGCATCGGAAAATTCTGGTTGCAGGTGATTGCTAATATGTGAGTTTGTGTAATAAAATTCATCCATAAATGATGACAGCTTGTAAATGACAGGTTGTTGCTTATAGCAGAGATTGCTTAAGACATGATTTACTGTAGTACCATGGGATTTTCACATGAGATTTTTTTTATGATTAATCATCATCATCATCATCATTAGTCCCTTATGCCAAGAGGTCATTCAGGCAGTCCACATTTGACTTTGCAACCAATTCTTTCCATCTTTCCCAGTTCTCTACTACCCTTTTGGGAATCTCCAAATCCCAAGCCTGTCCACTCCTTTATGTAGTCTTCCCACCTCTTTTTCTGTCTGCCTCTTCTTCTGCACCCTCACACTGTTCTGCCTTACAAGATTGTTTTTGCCAGTCCAGATGATTTTCGAGACATGACTGTACTACTTCAGTTTGCATTTTTTATAGTGGTCAAGAGGTCTTAATAGTCTGTGATGGCTTATTGGATCCTGTTTTGGACTTCATTGGTTACATGGTCAACATATGATATACCCAAGATCTTGCAGTAGCATCTCATTTCAAAGGTTTGAATCCTTCTTTGAAAATCTGATGTTAGTGGCTGTGTTTCACAAGCATAAAGAAAGATGGATATGGCAATTGAGTGCATCAGCCTTTTTTTGGAACCAAAAGCAATGTTGGTATCTTTCCATATTGCTCACAACCTTGTTATTGGTGCTGTTGTCTAGGCTATCCTGCAAAGTAGTTGTGGTTTGGAGCCCTCATCTGTGATAATTAATCCCAAGTACTTGAAGCTTGTGACTCTTTCTAACTTTTGGCCATGGACTTTTATTTATGCACTGATGCCATTGGTGTTGTTTGTCATCAGTTTAGGGGGTTTTTTTGCACTAATATCCATACCATATTCTTTTGAGGCTGTGTCAAGGTGCTCAGCCAAGTCAGCCAGTTCTTCTTCATTTACTGCCAAACCAACAATATCATCTGCAAAGCAAAGGTTGGTGATTGTTCTTCCTCCAATGCTGACAGTGCCCTTTTGGTGCTGCAGTCCTTTCCAGAAAAATGTTGAATAGTGTAGGTGACAGTATACATCCCTAACTGACTCCAACTGTTGTTCAAAACCAATCGCCTCAGTTTTCGTTAATGAGGACAGCACTGGTGGCTTTGTCATAGGGGTGCTCAACAACCTGCACCAGGTTTGAGCTGATGTTTTACTTCCTCATAGTTGTCCATAGTTGCCATACCCTATCAAAGGCATTTTTAAAATCTATAAAGATGTGGTATAGATTCTGCTGATGACGAAGGTATTTCTCACAAAGCAGTCTGAGATCAAAGTGTTGTTCTGTGGTGCTCCTTCCTGCTCAGAATCCTGCCTGCTGATCACCAATAATTTTCTCTGCTTGAGGCTTTAGTCTGTTGAGACTTATCTTCAGCATGACTTTGCTTGTGTGACTGATCAGACTGATGGTTTTGTGGTTTTGGCGTAGCTTTAGGTTTCTTTTCTTGGGGAGCACAATGACCAATGATTGAATCCATGTGGAGGGCCATTCTCCAGTCCGCCATATTTTGTTGCAGATTATTGCTATCTTTTCTTCTCCTGCTTGAATGAACTCTGCTGGTATGTTGTCAATACTTGGCTGAATTTCCTTTAGTGACTTAACAGCAATTTCTACTTCTTCATGAAGAATGGGGTTGTCATCAGTTTCTTTTGCCGGAGGGCAATTTTGTTCTGCTGGTTCTCCTTGGGTCTTATAATTGTACAATTCTGTCCATTGCTTTGAGGATCTCTTGATCTTTTGTGAGTCATTTTTCTGATTTGTCTTGGATGGTGGTAGTTTTTCCTTGTTTATGCATTATTATTAGTTGTTAAAAAAAATTGGCGCTGATATGAAAATATTAACATTACTCGTCCTGTATTGATGGTCATATCAGCATGGAGATTTTGCTATCAAAACACATTATAATGTTTAGTTGGACCTGAATGAAAAGTGCCATTCATACATTCAAAATGCCTACTACAACCACCAACTTGAAACCTTATCACTATTTTTCCAGAATGATTGGCCCTATTAGCATGGATTTTTACTAAAAGACTTCTTATGATGACTGTTAAATCATAAATGAAAATGGTGCCCATATGACAAATAATATATCAGCCACAAAAGCCATCTTGAAAATCATTTTTTAGCACTATTTCTTCTAAATGGCTAGTTATACCAATATTGGGCTTTCACCAAATGACATCTAATATATCTAGTTGGTACTAAATAGAAATAGTGCCAATCTTATCTCCATTATGGTCACAATAGTACCCATCTTAAAAATCTTGTTATCATTATTTCTCCATAATGGAAAGGTTATGCTAACATGGGGTTTCCCACAGAAGACTTCTCATAATATCATGTTGGTCTTTAAATGAAAATAATGGTGCCAGTCTTTAAACATGCATTACTGAAAGCACATCCAGGAAAATATGAAATTCAAATTAATTGGCTTACAACTTTAATCTTATATGACATGAAAACACAAGACCAGTTCAAGGCTATGGGAAAACCATGCACAATATAAAGTATGGATGAATAAAATATCATTTAGGATTAAAAATGCTTTTAAAACATCCTTGTTATCAATCAATGCAAGAGCAACTCAAATTCTGTTCTAAAAGTATTCAATAAACTCATTGTGGGAAAACACAACAATTTAAAAAAAATATAATTCATTCACGTTTGGTAACTTACACCATTGATACTGATGACACTGATAATGCAAATGTTTTCAATGATTTTTTTTTCCATTGGCATTACCACAGTATTAAAGGAACCATTGATAGAAAGTAACTGAAAAAGTCTGTCACAAATCCCCCTACACTTAGCCAGACACTGTAAGATAGTGGAGGGTGAATGTTTCGGATAGGTGATAATTACTCAAAAGACAAACAATGAACAATATACAAATAATAGTACATTTGTTGACATATGACATTAATAATGCACACACACACACACACACACACACACACACACACATTCCCACTCTCACTACCTCTCATGATGATAATAAAATATTAAATGAAATGAGATTAATAGAAACTGATTCAAGTCCTGTTATTCAGGTCTCTTTTGTAAAGCTAGTGAAGCAAATACTATTTAACCAATGCATGTCACTTTTGAGTACATAGGCAAATAATAAAACCACAAATTTGCAATCCTATCAATGGATTGCTGTAATGAAACTGGAAAGTGAGTAGCTAAGGATTCCCTCTGTCTAAAAATAGAGCACAATGGCACATTAATTGTTTTTGGTAAAGTTTATTCGGTTGGAAAGAAGTATCTAGTTCAATCATATGTCGACTTCAGTGAATATAAAACAGCTAAATGTGGCCACAAATGAAGATTATTCACTGTTCCAATTCTTTGCCTCCATGCTTACATTTCAAATTTTCTTCCACTTGCCAGGATCTTGGTGGGGTCTTAAGGAGACATGCACTCGCACACCTATATCTCTGCCTTGACTGCTTTATATTCCATGCAGCAGGTATCTTGCAGGAGCACATGCTTCTCCTTAAAATTAAAATGTCAATATATATCACTGGTTATACCTTATGTTCACTTTTGGCAATATGTTTCACTCAAACTGTTAATTTGATGGCTTTGTGTGACAAAGAAGGTTATGTTTTTCTATCCAACTGGTATTTAAAAACATTCTTTTTAAAGTCTCTCGAAAGCTATAAGACATGAACAAACACAAACATCTGCCTAAAGCTATTTTAAAAATAACATTAGGAATTAATTTAAGTATTGCTCATCTGTCCCCAAAATATGGAAAACTACAAATGTAATGCCTATTCACAAATTGGGTTGCAAGGAAGATGCAAATAACTACCAACCAATTTTGATACTATCAAGCTTGTCAAAATTGATTTAAAACATGCCTATAACTCATTCATGTCATACTTAACTAAACACTTGCTGTTATACCCTGATCAAGCAAGCTTTATACAGGAACATTCATGTTAGACTGTCAATCTCCCTAACTGATAAAAGGCTTCAGGCACTTGTTCAAAGTAGAATTAAAGGATCAGTATTTGTAGATTTTAGGAATTTAGCTTTTGACATGGTGGATCATGACAGTACAATTAGATGGTTTACTTCATATTTAAATGAAAGAACATGTTTATATAAATGATGTTCTGTCTGAAACAGGAACAAGTATATATGGAGTCCCACATGGCTCAATTCTAGGTCCATCACTGTTTATATTATTTATTAATGACCTTCCACTTTTACAGTGAGCTCAAATTCATCAGCAGATCTCTGTGCAGATGACACAGCATTATTATACATCCAAAATACAAAATAAGAACTGGAAATTTCTTTACAGGATGCCCAAAAAAACTAGGCATATGGTACACATCTGATGGCATAGTAGTCAATACTGGTAATGCTGCATAAAAGAACAAATCTTGAGCATCATTAAATATACTACCCATTTATTTGTCACTATTTGCATATTGCATGTATGTTGTTGTGGGTTCAGTATGTATGGGTGAGTATCCATCTATGGAGAAAAAGAGAAGAGGGTGAATATATTGTTGTTTTTACATGTACATACTGTTATGTCTATGTATGCATGTGTGTATATGTGTGCAATTGCATATAAATAAGTTCCTTTGCATGAGGACCTTAAAGCAGATTAGTTCTTCAGCTAATTGTATTTAATCATCTTTAAATAAAGTCATTATTATTATTATTATTATTATTATTATTATTATTATTATTATTATTATTATTAGTCTGACATTCAGTTGTCCATCACAGCAGCCATGTTGGAAGTCTCGTTATTGCTGACAAATATCAGAAATGGTTTTAACATTGAACAGTAAAAGGGGAGATAGGGTCTTTTTTATAAATCTTGGAAATTATTTTCAGCCTGTAACACAGTCATTCCAAGGTACTCCTCTTTATTTTGCTGTCTTTCATGTTAAAAACATGTTTTTCAGGCTGAGCAGTGTCTGATGTCGTTTCCTTGTTTTAGCTCCCACTGGTAAGATTTTGTAGTATAAAATATACTCTATTCCAGTATTCTCATTCTGCTAATTTTACTATCAGGAAAATCAGAATGGTCCTTTAGCAAGTAATATAATTTTAAACATGCAATCCAATAAAAGTTTCACTCATGGATATTGACATTGGACTATTGGTAAATTTAATACACTTTTTCTTAGTTGAAACAGAACTATTATCATCATGATCATTAATAATTTCTCATACTCAGAGCATAAATGTCTTAGAGTTCAAAATTTTAGGCAATATCACGCTACCTTCATCAGTGACTAATTTTTATCACTTGACTTTTAATGATTATAAGTCACATGATCAAAATTAATTGTGCTGTAGAAGGCAGTGTTATATTGCCAAACATTTCAACCTCTTAAAATATTTATGCTCTGAGTATGGGAAATTAATGATCAGGACTTGCCCAGAGCAAGGAAGCAAACTTTTCATTTTTATCATCATATTATGCTTCATGAATCTGCAATTTACCATGGGGGGGGCTGTTCTTTCATTGCCTAATTATGGTTGATGTATTATGGCATTAAAAGAATTAGTCTTTTTATTGAAAAATAGACTCTTGTTGAGAACTATACAGGTTCACATTGGCTAATGGGCTTCACATTAGCATGCATCAGATTGAAGGATAGTTTAATTTATTTGTAGTAATATATTATCAGCTAGTGTGGTGTTGCTTTCTGAGCTGCTAAGTTCCATGTGGAAGCTAAATATTCCCTCCATCAATTATTCATTGGAGGACCAGAAAAGAATAAATGATGATCCCAGTCTGATTCCTGAATTCATATACACAATATGAGATATGTTCTTCTTTTTCCTTGGATTTTCATGCTCATATACATGTCAGGATATTCAACAAAATTGGCCATTGTTGTTTTTAGTTTCTTTTCATCAAAACATGTCTTTTGTAGGGTTTGTTTAAGTTATTTTCTTCCCAATACTTGCTTTATTTGTGTGCATCTGCATTCCTTTAAGTTATTTTTAAGAGTTTTTGCAGCTTGCATAGCAATATGGTTTGCCTCAATAAATTGGTACTTTTTCTTAGGACTGATATCAGAGTATGTGTCTGCTGCCCATATTTAGTTCATTTTCTTTCAAATTTGATAGTTATGTCACAAAGAGTAGGTCAATGAGAACATAAAATGGTCCTATTGGATACTCACTTCTTATGTGTATCATTGACACAGAGTACACATACTGATGATTGTTACATTTGTTACCATGGGGAATACTCATTGTGGGACTGTAATGCAAATCACAGCAGTTAAAAAGGTAAGAATGATTCATCTTCCTCCTCTTCATCTCAGGACAACCTCCAACTTTTTCAGGAGAGGTGTAGGTCACATCTTTCTTAGGGAAGTCAACACCTCTTGTAATGGAGGGATCAGAAGTGCTTTTTTAGATTTGGAAAAAGCCTAAAGACATCAGGTCACTGACACTTGAACCAATGCTGTCAGCTTCTGTTAGGGAGAGATCCTTGACCTCTTGCATGGAAACAAAAGTGCTGCTAGCCAATAAGAGTGTGACACCTTCTTGAATGCAGGAAAGAGCAACAGCTGATGCTGGTTCTAAATCTCCAGATATAGATTTTCTCATCAGATGATCATCACCACACTTTTTTTTTACTGATCACTGATTGACAGGCAATGGACACAGGGTGTCAAATAGTGGGTACCAGATACTGGTCAGTCATCTGGTATATGGCTCAGACCAGTCAATAGGAATTGCTCTTCATGAAACTGGACATAGGATTTTAGGTTGAAGTGCTGCTTCTCCCCACCCTCCAGTTACTAATTTGAGGAGGTAATATTTAGTTTGGAATCCTGGAAAAGGTAAGAATAAATTAATAGGTAAATATTATATAATTAAATTACATGCATGAAACCAATATGCTTTTAGCATAATCATTACACTTTTCTCCCCACCAAATTGTTTTCCAAGAGACTGTATATGGATTACACCTTTTTGTTACATTAAAAATAAAATTAAAATAAAGCAGTGAAAAGTTGTTTTGTCATTTTATTATCATTTCTTTAATTTCACTAATAAATTGGAGAATATTCTTAAAAAAGTGACTGCTGCTTAAGAATAGCATAAGAGTACTTCCTTATCTGCTATTTATAGTAACTGTATGTGACACATTTCCAAGGAAACAGATGGGTTCCTTCAAACTTGAACTTTGCCTAACAGATTCATTTTATTGGTAATCTAGTCAGTTAGTGAACCAATTCTATATTTTTAAAGAAAATTTTGCCAGATGTTTAAAATGAAATGCTTTGTGGTGTGAGTTGTGGATGTAAATGATGAATAAAGTTAGAGCGCTTGGATATTTTCACACTTTAAAACATGTCAGCTCAGAATAGTAAAAAATCAATACTGCTTTATAAACTTTAAAAGAAGAATTGAAAGTAATGAAATACAGCAATCTGAGCACCTGATCATGATCATTGCAGAATTCCAGGTTACAATCATTCAGCGAAAGCTATACATGTAGACTAGTTGAAGTGAGTGATGAATATAAATAATTTTGCAGAATATTTTTTGTTTGAATTCTGGTTCTAATCCATATCGATTTTGCCCTTTATGACAAGAATTTTGATTGGATGCAGAACCAAGTTATTTGTAAAAATGTATTGTTTTCATATGTGCTGTAATTCTGGCATGTAATATATAGAATACACTGTTTTGTGCTCAACTTAAGCTTTTCTGCTACTATAATAGTAATAATTGCACTTCGCAAGGTTAGGGTGTATGAATTTTGGTTTTTACATCAACACACACACACACACACACAGACAATTACACCTGTCTTGAAGTATGGAAAATATTGAATAAAGTGGGTTTGTTGTGACAACAGAGTTAAGCAAATTTTAATTAAAAAGATTTAAGAGCTCTTGGTCATCTATTTTGAGGTAGGCAAATTAAAAAGTTTTGTGATTTTGAAAAATGAACATGCCCAGATACATGTATAATGGTCTGTGAAAGAATTTCAGAAAAAGAAATTATTTGAATTTTGCAAAACTTGTTGCTATTCATTCTTATGTTACTTAGTTTAAAGCTATAGAGTCATAATACCTTTAGCAGCATGATCTTTTTACAACACTGGTAACATATCTCTCAAGACTATTAACAATATGTCCCTTGGACAATTATTATGAGGATTCACTTCTTACTATCCATGAAACCAAGGTACTTTTTCACCTTGCTTAAAAATTTTGACTAGTTTTTTTTCAATTGGATAAAGACATTCATAAAACAAGACTTTACATGGGAAACAATCGAACCACTAGCTTATCCAAATGAGATTAAGAGTGGAACATATATGTTCTCATTAGCAAGCATGTTTATCTTATCATTAAGGTAAATGTCATGTTTTATGTTTCATTTTACAGTTATACTTACCTTTCCACTATAATACTTGATCTATTTGAGATGAGACAATGAAACTTGGTAAAGCTATGTATCAATACATAACAGGTGTACCACATTTGGGTTCCCTTCAAGCTCAGGATCACGGGTAACATTTACCTTCTGCTTTCTAACTTGAGAGCTGTTTAATATAAATGGATGAAGCTTGGTATTAAGATTTTGTTTAGCTTTATATCATTATAATTGTTTCGGGTATAGGTATTAACCATAATACTTGTATGCTTTCAGTTTGATGACATCACATTCAGGGTTTTATATTCAATGTCAAGTAACTTGTTAGTATTTTAACCCCTTTTCTGCACTTTTCTTTGAATTTTGTTTACTTTTGGTGTCTGCAAAGCAACTTCACATATCAGTCTTGAAGGTCATAATCAGATGGCATAATTATAAATTTTTGTGATCTCACCATGGTAGATAATGACTGAAATTCACAGAAGTAGCTTTTTTTTCCTTTGCTCTATGACAGCATTTTTTTTTCATGCAGAACTTTATAGAATTTAACATTTCATGTTTCAGTGCTCAGTTGCTGTTGAAGAAATTATCTTTGCAAGAAATATTTTCCAAATCACTATCAGAGTTTCTAGAAATATTTCCAAGTGTTCCATTGAAGGTCTTCAAGGTAAAACATTTCATATCAGAAGAAAAAGATTTAGTTTACTTTTTAATTGTTCTATTGTTTAATTTTTGTGAACCCAGGTTTAGTGGGACGTGAAACATAGCAGTCATCTTTCTGCCTTTTGTTGTCTAATCAATTTTGTTATAGTTTTGGTTAAAGTCATTCATTTTCATATATTTCCTAAACCCATTATAGATTTTCATCCTATTTGCTATAGATCATTATGAAGCTGAGACATGTTTGCTTGCATCTTGGGGTAAAGAAAATTTGGGTCAAGGTTTTGGTTTAAGTTTTTTTATTTGCTTACATTTCCTAAACCCCTTAACAGATTTTCTTCATACTTTAAAGAAGATTTATTATAAATCTAAGACAGTTTATTTTGAGATATTTCTGGCTCAATCTTTTGACCTTGGAGTGAACATCACACATTGTAGATGTGGGTCGATGCCTTTCTATGATATTTTGTTTTGAATGGAACCATTACATGTTATTAGCATCCCACGAGAATACTATTTTCATAGACTTTTAGTCACTTAGAAATTAAAAAATATTCATTGTGCAAGATGTCAGCAGTCACTGGTGTGAACAATAATCCAGAGTGTCCAGATGCAGTGAAAGAAATGCTTTTTCAGACACAGGCCCCAACTCCAATTCCATTTGCCTGAAAGAACCCTTTTTTATAATATTTTGGTACAATGGTTAAATTGCTGTACTTTAAGTAGAAAAAGAAATATAAAAAAAATAAATTGATTTATATGTTTATTCACATTTCAAAATATTTAAGATAAAGCAATGTTTTCCTCCAGACTCTGATGAAAGGCACTGGTCTCAGCTCCAGTGCTCAAGAAAGTTTTCAAAAGCAAACCCAGGACAAGTCGATTTTTTAAAAAAGTCACATGCCTTAACCTTAAATCAACTTGCCTGAGAATGACACATATTTTATTATTATTTTTACACACCCACAACATTCAGAAAAAATAAATGGTCTTTATACTTGTGATAGTGGTCACAGAATCCGCATTCACGTTATGCTGAAGAAGGACTAATATGAAATAGTACTTTTGCATATTCCTTGGTCACATACTTCATTTTGTACAGACAGAGTACATAGCTTTTGATACAATTATATGGATTATATGCATTGCTTTTGTCCTTATATGATGTGCAAACTTTTTTATATGCGGTGCTTTCATCCTTATATGATGTGCAAACATCTTTATAACTGTACTTTTGTACTTATATGATATGCAAACTTCTTTATATGCGGTGCTTTCATTCTTATCTGATGTGCAAACTTCTTAATATGCTGTTCTTTCATTCTTATATGATGTGCAAACTTCTTTATATGCTGTGCCTTTGTACTTATATGAAGTGCAAACATTTTATATGCGGTGCTTTCATACATAGATGTTGTACAAACTTCTTTTTATGCGGTGTTTTCTTATATGACGTGCAAACTTCTTTTAATGCAATGCTTTCGTACTTATATGAAGTGCAAACTTCTTTATATGTGGTACTTTTGTACTTATATAATGTGCAAACTTCTTTATATGTGGTGCTTTCATCCTTAAGTGAAACACTTTTATGATGAGAAACTTCCTTATGAGAAATTTCCTTATGATGATAAGTAGCGTAACTTGCGCAGGCGCGCAAAGGGACAAGCAGTATCTTGACAAAAGTAATTTGGTCGACTTAACTCTAGGCTGTGTTATTTATCACCCTGTCAAATAGATATTTCACACTACTTCTAATCTAAACAATGTTTGCTACCAGAGAGAGAGAGAGTTTATAATGACAAAGATATCTTGCTACTGATAATAATAATCACAAAATATTATGACTATCATTTAATTACATAGCAATCTTTGGTTAATACAGAACCTTACCGACATTGTTAAATATTTGACTTGGTAAGACATGACTTTTGCTTGAAGACCCTTTAAATATGACTAAAAACTATTTCATTCACTGTCTCATTTACTAGCCATGATATTGATGAACATAAAATGTTTTGAGTATTTGAAGATTTTATATCAAGTCTTTCATCTGTGTATATTTTCTTTGGCTTGAATATACTATTTTTTCTCTACTGCACCAAAACAAACATGTAGTGGTCAGCCATAATAGTTTACATATGTAGACCAAAACATGTTTAGAGGTGACATCAGAGGGTGGGGCATATGCATACACACTTCTTCCCCTATGTGCAGACACCTATACTTTTAACATGAAGATTAATTTGTTTATTGATAATTATAAAATTATTCAGAGTAGTGAGGGAGGTCACAGACATTGCTAATTAAATTAAATGATGTTTGTTGATGCAGGGACAAACTTCAATCTGTGTAATCAACATAATAGTTATACTTGAAAAATATCATTAATTTGCTGTTTAATTTTGTTTTATGTTAAGCTCTTGTATCACCGATTTGGTGTTAAATGTTGGTTCTTATACATGCCACTAGTCCCACACCTTCTTTCATCCATTTGGCGTCAAATGTTCATTCTTGTCTGTGCATACTAATTCCATACCATGATATCACCCATTTGGTGTTAAACATTGATTATTGTATAAATGTTAATTCTTTTATGTCCAAGTAGTCCCAGTCTTTTATCACCTACTGTTCTCTGTTTATAAGCATTATGAGAAATTTCTTATTTAAATAACCAAAATGCTAATGTACAAAATTATATATATATATATATATATATATATATATATATATATATATATATATATATATATATATATATATATATGTTGGCATCCGTCCGTCTTTGAGAGACGATGGTGTAGCTCCCTGTCTTGGTGCCTTATCTGCACTGTCGCGAGTGGTTAAAGAGTCTGACCCTTGCGTGACAATCTTTATTGCACTTGCTGCAGGCGAAGATGGATTCTTGTTGAGGCTGATGTTGGTTCGCCTTCCTCTTGGCTCTCTTTGTAGCGAGGTTTGCTTTTATCCCTTCCTCAGCTTTCTGAATGCATTGTCTCACAGCAAGTCGCCACTCGTATCAGTTGTTAGCTATGAATGACCAAAGAATCCATGATTTAAAATGGATATATGCCTCCAGCCCTAACATTGGAGGTATCTTGTTACAAAACTGGTGGGAGAAAACTTTTAACATTAACAGTTCTGACATGGTGATGATAACAGAGATTGAATGATTTCGCAAATTGAATCGACCAAACTATATTGTCTCACTAGACCGGTACACCACGCACTGAAGCAAGAAGTAATGGCTGAAATTTTGAGACAAATTCTGGACAATCTTTCACAAAGTTCTTTATTCCAAAATTTTGTGAATGAAAAGCTCAATAGAATAGAATCTTGTGTGAATCTGACAGACATTGAACTTTCAAGACTTGGAATCAGTACCATTGGGGGCAGAGTATGCTTCAGAGAGAAGATAAAAGAAGCAGGTAAGTTTAAGTAACATGAACTAAATGGGTAACTAAAGTTTTCTCATACTATCAGGTTTACTTGTACCACCCACCCACCATATTTTAAAACAAAATTCATGAAGATTATATAAAAAATGCACAAAACTTAGTAATTTCATTTGTTATTTTATAATTTTAAACCTGATTGTCGCAAAGAGGTCATTCACACTGTCTACTTATTTGCATTTCAAACTAATGTAAACAGGCAGACGAACTGCTCAATGTACTTTCCTTGTTTCAATAATAGTCTATTTTAGTAAAGCCTGTCTTCTTACTCATATCTGCAAAGTAGCAAAGTATAGTTTTAATATTTCTAAAACAAAAGGAACAAATAAAAAAAGAGATACTCTTTGTATAGTGGTGTAATGCTAAATAAAGATGTGAGAGAATGCAGTTAAGTACTGATGAAAAATATGTTACTCAGATGCAGGGGACATTAGAGAGCATGAATAAATTAATGTAACTAAAAACTTTGCAGGAGTTATTGAGATTATTTAACACAGTGAAATATATCACATCTGTTGGCTGAAAACATATACCCACCTATGCAATTATGGTGACCATATTTATAAAGAAACATGGACAGTGACATTTGTTTATTTAGCAGATAGAAATGCTTGCAAGGTTTCATCGACCTCTGAAAAGGTAGTGCTCCATAGGGCAGGGCTTAGCCAAAAGAAAATAACATTCCAAATAATTGATTCAGAGATAGAAGTACATTTAAAATTGATCAGTTCTAATGGATTTCCACAATTAGCAACTGCTGGGAGATTTGAACTGTTACATTGCCAAAATAACTGCAGGCAGATGGATGTACTAAAGTGCAAATGGACTGTGGGTAGCTTAAAAGCCTAATTGGGAAGCCAGGCCAAGATATATGTTTTGACCCATACAGAAAAATCTTAGCACAGAACCAATTATTGTACCTGAAGAGACTGCTGTGAAGGAAAGATATGTTTCATGCAACAATAATTACTTGATTTCTGTTAAATCATGTGTCCCTTTGCATTTCTCATGTAGCAGATTCTACACATCAAGAACCTCTTCAAGACAAACAACAGATAGAACACACACAAGCTGAAGCAGTGGAACTTTCAGAGACTGAACATGCTAAATTTAGCCAAAAAACAATGCAGAACACAATGAACTGTTACAAGAAACAGTCGTTTTGTTTTGAAAGTTTGGAACATAATGTACAAAATATGGAGGAAATTGTAAAAAGCTGTGTTCAGTATCCACAGATAATAACATGCATGATCTAGTTGTAACGGGCAGGAAATTGGAACTGGAAAATGAGGAGTATAGGATTGAAGGCAACATAAGTTTCATTATTGTAGATAGAAACAATCTCATTGAAACAACTTTGGATGAAATAAGAAATGGAGGTCAAGTTTTATGGAGAGGTAATTTATTTATAATGTGATGCTACATTGATAAAGTAATTGAAGTAATGAAGTATTTAGGGCCAGATTATAGCCAGGCCTCATTTTAAATTCCTGCTAGTAAAATATACCTTCCAACCTGAAAGAAAAGGATCAAATTCAATACAGAGGTTGATCAAAAAGTACATTAACAAGGATATGGAGTACATTAACAAGGATATGTAGACTGGTGGGCCCCAAAAGGAATTCTTTTATATGGTATTGCCAGAGATACAGAAAGCATATTTGGACCCATTGAGGGAGTGGTCAGATGACTATGATGTAATTGGAAAGATATTTGGTAAATCATTTGTCAGTGTTTATTTAGGTAACTGCATCCATTACACTTATGTTAATGTCAACATTTAAAATTATGTTGCATTTTATACAGGACATCTGAATGTGAATGTGGAAAAAGAAGATTGTGATAGTGGGGTCTTAGTACAGTAAAATATTTATGCACAGATAAGGAACTGATTCAGCTCAGAAGCAATGAACGATTTAATGCTTAAATAACACTGGAGGCAACCTCTCTTAAAGATTTTTATTTTAAGAAGGGTCTTACAGCATGTACCTGGAAGATATATGGGTACTGAACTGTTATATAAATATTGTACTATGTATGTTTCCTTCTTCCCCCATCCCCTTTATTATTGTGACAAGAAGGGAACTTGCCCTTTATTAAAAAAATCCCGTGAGCATCCTTGAGTATTTAATTCACAACTTACACTCAATTGACACATACATTTCTTAATACATGTATTTTGGCTGTGTGACTTAATAAGCTAATCAGAAGCTATACATTGTAATTAATTTTCACTGAATACAGTAACAAGATTATGGTCTTGTAAAGTTGGTAAAAATGCTTAATAAACTACGACTTGATTATTTTATTTTCTATATGTTTTGTGTAAAATTGCAGTCAAAAAGATTTCTAACATTCTTTGAAACAGCATAGGAATAAATGTACAAGTGACTTTAGACCATACTGTTGGTCCTGATTTCAATGTTCCCAATAAAACATTAATGTAACTATTCATAGACAACACACTGAAGCACTAAAGTTGCTATATAACTAAATTGGATCCTTTTTTCCCAAACCAAAAATTTGTATTGCACATTGCGAATGCATCTATCTTTTGAAGAAGGGCTTTTCTCATAGCTACTCACTGTCTTGCTTAGTTACAAAAATCCATTAATAGGACTGCATATTTATAGTTGTATTATTTGTCTACATGCTGGTAATAACAACATGCATTGCTTAAATATTTTTTACTATATTACTATACAAAATTTTGTATTTTGACAGTTTAATGAAGTGGCATATCATGTACACATCGATGTCTGCCATTACAAGTTTATTTACTGTTTCAAACTGATTTTATACAGAAAATATGCAAATACGGCCATTAAAATCTCCATTTATTAAATAAGTTTAAAACACTTTTCACTGATCATATTTTTAAACATTTGTTTAAATTTTAAACAGAATTTGGTATAGTTTCATCATAGCACAATAGGCCCAACTTAATGAAATCAAGTAGTGATATATTGCTCTGTAAAAGTTTTAATGGTCAGTTAGTTATTAAAATGTGCATATGAATGTGCAAGAATTTCTTTTTCACCATAAGCAGATTGGTATCTACACCATGTAAATACATTTGGCCTTGGGTTAGAACAGTGCCAGAATGTACTGGCTTCAGTGAGGAGGCATCTCAAAGTTGTAATCTACAGACATATTACATCCAAAAATATCAGAGGGCGAAATCGTTTTCTCTTACTAACAGAAGAAGGCAAAGTTTATGCTTTTAAAGCAGCTTTTTCACCCACTTTGCCTGGTAGCATGACCCATATATATATCATCTGCCATGCCGTCTTGTTGCTGAACTGCAATCAAACTAGTAAATGAATAGTGCTGATACATATTGTCAAAACATGTAATTGAGAGAAATAGCTTTTTTTTTCAAAAGGTTTATTGTATGTGCATAATTTCCTTTCTTATCTTCAAGTTATTTAAGGAACAGAAGAGCTTTTGGGATGGCATCTTGTCTGTCCATTAGTTAATTTGTTATCACCTATTATCGTTAGCTAATTTGGAGAATTGTCATGACACCTTATACACCCATATTCTTTCTATGTTCTAGTTGGTCATAAATGAAAATTGTGTCTTCGACATTTAATATGGCTACCACAGCAATCATCTTGAAATCTTAGTTTTGCGGCTAGCGAATGTATTGCTTTGTCTTAATGAGGTCTACAATGAAGGATTCCTTATGCTGTTTTTAGTTGTTTCATATGCTGCTCAGAAATGCAATATGATTACTGCAGTCACCATCTTGATAATCTTATCAGTTATCCTCAATGAACATGGGGTTGTACTGAAAGATTCGTTTTAATGTATTGAAAGTAAATGAAAATGGTGCAGAACAGACTTCCACTATGGCCACTGCATTGGCTGTCTTGAAAATTTTGTTATGGCAATTTCTCCTATATAACTGATATTGTGCTTTCACAAAAGACTTCTTATATTGTCTTTTGTCTCAAAATAAGTTGTAGTTGTTTCGAAATCAACATGCTGCCAATGGCTGGCTTGACAAAATTGTTATTGCTGAACAATATAAGGAGTTTAAAGGAACAAATAGTGTTATCTTAAATTCCTGAACATTATTTTGCACCAGTAGCATGTCAGATTCTTACAGAGTGACTTGTTTCAAGCACTATAGAGTTCTAAACCATATATATTTGTATATTGTTTCAATATAATTAAAATTATGATTTAATTTATCATCGCTCTTCTTGTCTTGTAGCATCTAGTTTCTGCAAGTGAAACAGGTTGAGGATCAAAATGTTCAGTTTAAAGACGATTCTCAGGTGTAGTGTTCTATAATCCTAATAACTTCTTTGTAAATGTCAATTCCATAATTGGACAATGTCCATTTGGTGGGGCACTTTAAATTAAGTTCTTGTTGACATTGTTCATCCATTATGATTGATTGGCATACAAATATTGGTCTCTGATTATCTTCCACAGCATCTGAGTCTATAATGCCTTCAGCACCATAATTTTCAGCATCTGCCAGTGGATTGTCAATGGGTTTATTCATGAGCCCTGCTGTATACAGCCTTATACGTTATGAACTGTCTGTACATACTCTATACCCATGCATTTCACCAAATGTGCAGCTTCTCATTAATTTTTGAAAGAAACATGATGAAGAGCAAAACTATGTACATCATTCATAATGTCCAATATCTCCTCATCTTTCATATACATCTCTCCATAAATGCTCAATTCGCTGTTTATGAGTACTTTTGCCTGTAATCATACTACCATGATTTGGTCCACAGTTACTAATCATGTTAAGTCAGCTATTTTAATGTTTTCCGTGCCTTTGTCAGACCAGACCCTTAACTGTAGTCCAAACTACTGTACAGCCATTAGGAAACAGTTTAAGAGAGTTTCAGATTTTGTTATTATCTGTACATTCAAGGAAGGTGATGAAGTGACTGAAGCCATCAATGCCTTCAACAATGACAAAATGCCATCTAATCAACTTATGCCACAAATGATTAGCTCCAGCTATGTTATACACTCTGCAATGCAGTCATCTTCTACTTCTGTTTTGGAACCCAGTTTCATCCAAACAATGCAAACTGTCTCTAAGGTGTGATCTTGGTACCTGTTTGAAAAGGATATTACAATGTACACACTGGGTATACCAAAGCTTTGACAAAGTTAGTAGGAATAATGCAATAAAGGACATTGATATTTCTTTAAATACTTAATATGTAGGAAGAACATGTTGTCAGACAAAAATTACCAGCAACAAATCATTTTTGTGTTCTCAAAAGAATTTGAACTTTTAGCAATACCTTCTTATAGGAGAGTGGTGTTTATTTGGAATCTGAATTCAACATTTCATTTATTGGTTTAAATCATTTCATTTTTATGCTATGTTTACATCATTTTACCTAATACCAAATCATTTGGAGTCTAAATTCATGATTTCATTTATTGAGTTGAATCATTTCATTTTAGACTACATCATTTTATTTAATGCCACTTCATTTGGAAGCACATATCATCATTTTGATTTGTTCTTCAAATCATTTCATTTCTTACTAAATCATTTCATTTAATACCAGGTCATCAGGAATCAGAATTCATTATTTCATTTGTGGGGTTGAATCATGCTCATTTCATATCTCACAACATAATTTGGGATCTGAATTCATCATTCCATCTTTTGGGTTAAATCATTTTATTTCACACTACATCATTTCATTTAATACCCCATCATTTAGAATCTGAGTTCATCGTTTCATTTCCTGGGTTAAATCAGTTGATTGTTGTTGTTGTTGTTGGGCTTAACGCCATTTTTCAGCACACGATAGGCTATTCATGGCGGCCAGTATTAATGGTGGAGGAAGAAACCGGGAAATCACTGGAAAGAACCACCGACCCACGAGAAGCTACTGGCAAGCTTTCTCACATATCCACATTCACCGAATCCTAGACTCGAACACTCGCAGACAGAGGTGAGATGGTAGTGATCCGTAACGGACAGCGCTTTAGACCACTCGGCCACTCGGGGCCCCTTAAATCAATTGATTTCATACTACATCATTTGAATAATGTAATTTTAGCGGTGATGGCTGCCCATAGATTTAATTCTTAATTTTAATTATAATGTATTGGAATGTCAAGAAAAGTTACCCAGAGGCTCATGCCTAATCTGAAAAAGTATTATGTGGTGGCCATTAATTTTAATCTGCAAACAACTTTTCACAAAAGTTTTAAATGAAATTTAGGAAATAAAACATGGGGTCTAAATAGGACAGCATAGGCTGAAAAAAAAAAAAATAGATATGTTAATCTACTTTTCTTGACAGTATACCTTTTACAATTACCGCATGACCACCATTTGATTTGATATTGAATTATCATTATTACCTTCAATAAAATGTACTTGGAACCTTTATTTTAGCTTTACATATTTCCTGTTAAGCAAACTAATTTATGTTGTTTTAGATACTAAATGACCAAGATACTAAGTCTTTTAACTTTTAAGGCAATGCAAAACATCCTTTGCAAATTGGTCTGGGAAGTAAATGTTGTGAGTTAATTAATTCCATCCAGGTAGAACAAAGCACATGATTTCCTACCCAAGGATGAATATGGCAAGTGACAATGAAAGCAATTCATTCTTTGTCATTGTTTGAGGTAAATAGATTTTAAATATTAAACACATGGAACAGTTTACTATAGAGTATCCATATTAGTGTTATAAAAATATAATCAAAACTATATTAAATAATAACATGAACCTTGATATTTCTATGATACAAGATTTGTCTTATCATTGCTTCACCACAATGTGGGGATTCTCTTATTATTTCATTAACGGAAAAGTAGCGTTTCATCACTAATAACTGAGAAATCAAATCTACTGAGGTTATATTGTCTCATTCTTTGATATATAGTAGTTTCTGAAACAGACAGTGTGTTGCTGATATCCATAATTGTAAATCCTGTCTTGAGAAGCCCTTCAGTAATAACTTTGGTATACTAAATTTATGGAGGCTGTTGTGATTGCTGATCAAATCTGGTTGACAGCTTCCATATTTGACTCATTCTATCCGCAGCCTCATAATTGCAGACCTGTTGACTAGGCCCAAACAATGAAAGTCATACAGTAATAGCTTGCACACAGTATCAGGAGAGATTTTCTGTTCTTTAAATATCCTGATGTAAGAATCTAAATTCAGTCACTTGAGAACATTAGACATAGTCTACCATATTAGCCTCTTTCACTGATGTCACTACAAACATTATTGGTGTAGTAAGACATCCCCTTAGGTCTCTTTGCGCATGACATTCCATAGAATATAAGAAAGTTTCGGCATTCCATTTCTTTATTCATGTATGTAGATATCTTGATTCAGAAACTGGTGGCGAGCACTGTTTAGATTAGAAATCTGCTTGACAGGGTGATGATAACTGAGCCTAAATATGATTACTCAGTTTAAGTCGACCAAATTGCTTTTGTCAACAGATTGCTTGGACCCTTTGTGTGCCTGCGCAAGTGCTGTTTGCTTCTCATCATAATGAAGTTTCTCATCTTAAAGAAGTTTCTCATAAAAAAGTTTCATATCAGGATGAAAGCACCGCACATAAAGAAGTTTGCACATAATATAAGTACGAAAGCACTGCATACAAAGAAGCTTGAACATCAATATAAGGACAAAAGCACCACATATAATGAAGTATGAACACCATAAAAGGACAAAAACACTGCATATAAAGAAGTTGGTATGTAACTATGAAAGCACCACATATAAAGAAGTTTACACATCATAGAAGCACAGTATATAAAGAAGTTTGCACGTCATATAAGGATGAAAGCACCGCATATAAAGAAGTTTGCACATTATATAAGGATGAAAGCACTGTATACTGTATAAAAAAGTTTGTACATCATATAAGGATAAAAGCACCACATATAAAGAAGTTTGCACATTATATAAGGATGAAAGCACTGCATATAAAGAAGTTTGTACATATAAGGATAAAAGCACCACATATAAAGAAGTTTGCACATATAAGGACAAAATCACCGCATATAAAGAAGTTTTCACATCATATAAGGACAAAATCACCGCATATAAAGAAGTTTTCACATGATATAAGGATGAAAGCACAGCATATAAAGAAATTTACACATCAGATAAGTATTAAAAGCACTGCATATAAAGAAGTTTGTACATCATATAATAAAAGTTGTCATCTTAAGACAGTTCAGACATTCCATACAATTAGGCTGATGAGCTTTAAAATGTGGAGGGATTTACTGATGGCACTCAGCAGGGAGAATTAATAATATACTAGTGTCATTGAAAACCTCTTAAACAAAAATACTTTATTTCATCTTTCAGTAAAATTAAATAACACTTTTTTAACAGACCCAAAGGACAACTCACTTATAATATTATGAGAGGTGCCTAATCTATATACATGTATAAGTCTTTGGATTAGCAGATTTCTTAGATTTGGGGTGATACTGTGAATTCACAATGATTCAGGTAGGGGAACAGGTGCATCATGCATCTGTAAATCCCTATTAAGATGTTTTGGTTCTCAGATAGCATTTTACTTAGCAGCAGTAGCTGAGGTTGTAAATAGTGTACAGTAAGTTTTTGGTATTCACTGGATATGTCTTCATTTTATAGAACTCTAATTTGTGAGACACTGTGACATTGTCATAGTACTCTGTTAGTGCTTCTGTGCTGATAATGCAGAAAGACAGTTGTAAGTTTTTTTTTATTAAACATTGGTGGTCCTATACTCACACTGTTGTCTTATTATAACTATCCCTCTTAAAAATGTTAGTAAAATTGTAATTTGATTTTCTGAAGTTCAGATTAATTTTTTGACTCTAGTACTTAAACAGACTTTGATTCAGGTTCATAGTTTTGTGTCCTTATTTCTTCTGTTCATTGAATGCAAGTAACTTAACATTTGAATCATTTTCCAAAATCTTGCAGTGAAGTTAAATGTATACTACTAGTGCATATATAGAAGTAAAGATTAAAGTAAAATGTAGGCTTCACCATTACCCATATGAAATGTTTGAGGCAGACTTGATGTGGATTTCAAACAGGTCTTTTAAAGCATTTTCTACCTAAGCCATAAACTGCTTGTATTAAAGAGGTTTAGGTGAATTTCAAGCAGACTTTTGATCTGTTTAAGTTGGAATTTTAGGCAAAATATGCCAACTAGTTCTCCTAAGATTCCACTTAAACAAAAACAATACATCAAAGATTTTCACCTAAAACAAAAATCTACCTGAAATAAAATCCCATCTGATATTTATACTTAAAATAAAATCCAGCCTGAGATTTATATCTGAAATAAAAATCCATCTGACACCTAAAATGGCTGCCAAAAATGCTCCGTTTTAAAAATCATCCTATAAAAAGTCTGCTTCCGATTTCATTTAAAGAACCTAATGATGCTTTGGAATTAGTCAAACTGAATGATAAATACTTAAAATAATTTTTACAGTGGATCATAAATTTTATTTGACAGACATCAAATAAGATTTAGGATTATCTTGTCTTCATTTTCTTTGTTGCATACAAAATCTGTTCTGTAATGGCATCATTTATGTCTTTTTCATTTCACTAAAATTTATGTGATATTTCACACACAATTTGAACAAAAACTTTCCCAGAAATTCTGGTGAGGTGTCACATAAAGTGAAAGTTTGGTGAGATTTTTACAAAAATTTCATTTAAAGTTTGGTGAGATTTTACCCAACAATTTTTTTATGAGATTTCAGTAAAATTTTGACCATTTTATAGTATGTTACTGAAGTTTCAGCAATTTTTCACAAACATTTCAAAAGGTTTCAGTTGAAATAATGGATATGAATTATGCAGCACTTTATTAACCACTGTAATATTTCCTGATATTGAGAAAAAATATACAGCTGCTATAATTATGACATCCATGAAATATAGGAGTTGTACTGCAAACTCAGCTTTGGAATATACAAACTGTGAAGCTGTTGTGATCTCCTGAATGAGCCCTCAATCCATAAGCAGCCAAGACATATATTTATCATGATATAATTACACTGATTTTACTCAGAATTATAACACAACTATAAAATTTGCTAATGTAAACAATAATATCACTCATGACAATGAAAGATGATTCTACTTGTCCGCCTTGAAAGTAACTCTGCAGAGATATATGACCATCTCTGATAGACATGGATATCAACAATATCAACACTTTCCTGCCAGTGATCTATATTTTGTCCTCCTTCAGTTCTGGAAGTGAATCAGTCTGGAGTTATATCACTTTGAAATCATCTTGATTGAATTCCTCCTCATTTAACACATGGTGTTGAGCATTTTTTTTTACATAATAACCAATTATGTTCCCATGAGCTTTGCATTTTTCAAATGGTCATTCAAACTTGCGTCCTACTAAAAAAATTTGAAATGCCATATTTTGCAAGCTTGCTTATTTCGATCAGTTTACTTTACGCAAAGATTCATGGACAAGTTCAACCATTTTACCAGTCAGAAAGTTCTTTATGGTTCATATAGAGAAAAATCGGATTTGGCTCAGGAGAAAAGCAGAATTCTGCTTTAAAATGAAAACCAGTCTTGTTGTCTGAACAGAGTTAAATCCATTTCAAGTTAAAAAAACAAAAAAAAGAAAACTTACAAGAAAAGTTATTTTTCCCAAATTGAGCAATAAAACTAGAGCTTTCATTAATAGAAAATATACATTTGCTGCAAATCATTCAGAATGTACAAAAAGATGTTTTAATTAAAATGGAATAAAGGTTTCTTTTTTATATCAGTAAAGTTATCTTTTTTGTTGATATTTTTTCATTGAAATTGCAGTGATATCACTCTCCCAAAGTCCCAGTGATATATTTTCAAATATTTTGACAAAATCACTGAAATTTCAGTCGCAAATTCTGATAATTTCAGATATTTTTGCAGAGTCTGTGAAATTTCAATCACAAAATCTTACTGATATTTTCAGACATTTTGGCAAATTATATATGAAATTTTACTGAAATTTGGTGAAAAAGCACATTTTAGTGAATTTCTTTGAAATTTCATTTTCACATGGGTATGATTTTTGTAAAGCAGATTTTTAAAATGAATCAAAACAAAAATATTTCTCAGAGTAAAATACAGATTAAGTTCAAAATTTGTCTTACAACAAATGTTCTAAGTCCAAAGATACATTGTGCTTATAATTATTTTGATGAAGTTCAAAATTACATCTAACTTTTCTGTTAAAACCAGTCTAAGTTCAAAATCTGTCTTAAAGTAGGAAAAGGAGCTAGACAGAGAGAACAGTTATCCTTTAGGAGGAACATGAGAAATAGTATGCTTAACTATTTAGACGGATTCAGTCTGTCACCTTAACCATATTCCCCATCCACCTAAAGTCTGTCTGAAATTTCACAATTAAACAAGATTTAACAAAGTCACAGTTTGATTGGGATTTTTATGAAACTTTAAGTGCCTGAGTGATCACAAGAGATGGAATTGCTTATGTGACCAGTGAGCATGATCACCTAGAGAACACAATAGGGTGGGATAATCATGAAGTTAATTAATTTGCATGAATGATGAAACTGTCTTTGCATATTATTATTAAGACTAGGGTGATGTAAAAATTGCACTTTATTTTCGTAAGTTCTATCATAAACCTGTATCTGACAACTTAGGTTTTAGCAGTACAGTGCTGTGCTTTAGAAGTCTCAGCTATGAATAATTTAGATTATATCTCAAATGCTTACAATGTTCTTCATAGTTTCATTTAGTATTCCAAATATAAATTTTACATTTTCTTTAGTGTTGTGCTTGGATGCAAAATCTCATGGGATCGCAAGGCACACAGGGGTAATAAAATTTGGGTTTTTTTAAGTAGAGTTCACCTTGAATCCAACTAAAATCCTTTTGTACAGGCATACTATTTTTTTACCAGCAAAATCTGTTATACCATTGAACATAGAAAATGAGAACTTTAATATTTATTCTATCACTGTGATATACAAAAGCTTCAATAAATTTCAGTCTTTCAGGGCAACAAGCAGATTTGAAATATGAGCAACAGCTGGATTTTTGTTAATACTAATGAGGCTGAAGAAACTATTGTGTTAATTTCCCAATCATCATTTGTCAGTATCAAACTATCCCAAATAAAGATTGAAAGGTGAAAAAACAAAACTTTGCCCAAGATAAGTATGTGATTAGTAAGTATGTATATCATCAAGGTTGTACATAATGAGAATGTTTTAATACAGAAGTTAAATACATGATACAATATTGAATTAAAATTGTTGAAAGTAAAACTATACAGACTTGTGCATAGTTAGTAATGAATGTTGTGCTACTCATAACCAGAGGGACACAACAAAATATTAGAGTCAATGACATTTGTCAGTAACATTTCAATAAATGATTAGTATATACACATTAAACCTCAGTAAAGGATCCACTGGTAAATTGATATAGGAAGGCATGTCTAAAAAAGATTTGCAGGAGACCATATACATCCTGGATAGCTAGCTGTATACACAAGGTGTTGTTCTGTGACATTGTATGATGTTGCTTGATATGAGATTTTGAGATGGAAAACTTGCTGATGGCAGCAAAAGCTAAATGTATGTGATTGCAGTAGCAGCATTATGAAATTAAAGGAGTGTTTTGTTGTGCTTGGATGCAAAAACTCATGGGATCACAAGGCACACAGGGGAAATAAAATTTGGGTTTTTTAAGTAGAGTACACCTTGAATCCACCTAAAATCATTTTGTACTTGGAACTGAATAGGTACATGTACTTGCAGCAGATGCATAATGCTATGAACAGCAAGATATCAAGCAGCAAATGTCCAGTGGTCAATTTAACATTGCCAGTTAATATATGCTGAATGCTTAAGGGGCATGAAGCAGTAATTATACTTATCTACAGTGTTTATGATGTAGCAATAACCTGACAACTGTGCAATTGAAAGCAATAATTTAATTTTCATCTACCACATGTAGCATTTGTTCTAAGGTGTCCTCTGAAAGTATGGAATTAAACATGCTGATTCTGAAAATTTGAACTCAATGGCATTATCAGACACTGGATACTATATGAATGACTTTAATAGCATTAACATGTAAACCCACACTTATCCAACACATTACCACCAAACATTTACATTAAATGAGTATTTCTTAGCACAGACCTAAGAGCAAAGGATTGAAATCTAAATGAGGATAGATGATGTTAACAGTGAAATAACTTAATTAGTCTGACAGTAAAATTTAAATTGACTATACACAGGTAGTTGTATGAACTTAATAGCTTTAGCCCTAAATAGCATATGCAATGAGCAAGAGGTGGCTACCAGTAGTTAGGGGATAGTGGTGGTAAAAACCAAAAAAATTGTAGGATTTAGGCAAAATAACTGAGTCTGATAATGCTTTGTTTTCAGCATGACAGTTCACCAACTCAGAATTCCAACAACAATTGCCTATTATTTAGAGCTAACTAGCTGATAATGTTATGCACTCCCCTTGAATATGTAATTAACCTTTCATTGCATCAATGATTACCCCCAACTAATCATTATGTTGATTAGGTCATCAGACCTGCCAACACTTATAATAGTGCCATAAGTCTTATGGAAATGACCCTTAAAATATGGACATATGGAATAAAAGCACAAATTATGAAAATATGATTGTTTGTGGTAAAATCCAGATGCTGGCTTATCCATGTTTGATTTGGATCTGGGTTTCACTTAGATTCAGTGGACTTGGTCAGAGAACTAGCTGAACTTTATGGAAGTACCTCAGACACTTTAAACTGCATGTTTTTTGTGATGCAAAACATCTGCATGATCAAGCTGTTGCTGATTTGTTTTAAAAATGGTGTCCATCAAGCGATACATTTTCAGAAAGAAATGGACAATAAACCTCTTAAAAGTTTTGATCATTAGTACTGAAGAATAAAAAGAAATATTAAGATTCTTGGGAGGAAAAAAAAAGCAATGAGGACAAGTATGGCACATGGTGGGAAAGATGATTGCTGTTGTTATAGCCCACATACAATTTAATTTTTTGTAAAGGATAATAAAAAGATGAGAATTAGCAAGATTCCATGATCTCCATAGGGTTTGGAATTGCAGTTTATTAAACTACTAGAGGTAATTAAGGTTCAAGTTAACTTAACAATTTTTTAGACCTAGTTGAATACAACATTTAGTGTTGCAGCATCAGTCTTAAATCACACTTCTGGACTTTTGATTGCATGTTTTCTAGCTTAACAATAGTAGTAAATGATATTTTGTTACACCTTCCTAAAAATTGGTGAAACTTACAAAACAAAATTGAGTGTTTACAGAGGTCTTGTTAGGATTGACAGGTCTGAGTCAGAAAAACACCTGGATGGATTGGAAATATCTACACAGGTTGTAGATTTTACTGTTGTGTGTTTTATTAACAACAGCCAAGTAAACTTTATTTACAGCAAGTCTTCAAGCACCTACAATTTTAATAATTTAAATATCATTAAATTCAAATGTTATTAAAATTTCACTTTACCTTCATTTTTCAGGTATTCATAGATATGAAATTTAGTGAGATTAGTGTTTGTCTTCCATTGAATTCAGCAGATGTAATGCTGACATCAAAAAATAATGATAGACCAGTAAAATGGTACTGCCAGCGAAATCTTGAAACATTGCCTTCAGGGTTCAGGAAATCAGAAAACAGAATAGTAGAAGGTAAACCAAACAAAAGCTGCAGAAGACTGGATGGCAAAACATGTGATGATAACTCAGTGGAAAGCCAAGGCCAGAATGTAACTTTTTATGAGTTAGCAGATAGATCAATCTGTTATGTACCAGTTAAAAACCAAAATATTGACATTGCTGAGTTGGCACAAAGGCCAAGTGTCTGTAAAAACCAGCCCCATGACCATTGCTTAAATAAAAGAGCCTCTGCATTTTCAGACCATCAAATCAGCTCATGTATTTCCAAAGCATGGAGATTGAGTGATAAAAATATGGACTATTCTCATCAAAAACATTTTCCACATGAAAAAATGCACCAAGAGTCAATTCAGCATCATCAGCTTTCTTTAGATCATGATGTACCTTTCACTAATGGCAAAATGTACAAAGATGATGAAAAAAGAATAAAGTCAGACCTAATTCTTCAGGAAAGCAGTATTCTTGCTTCATTTGGTGTAGGTTGTCAGTATGGTGAAGATGATCAGAAGGTACAAGGAAAGAGCTTCATTGTTGAAGCTGATGTAAGTGAAGAGTTCTTGCCTTTGAACCAAGCAAATTCCAAACCAAATCAATATATGAAAGGTAAACAGCAAATGGCACATCAGGAATGTATTGTTGATTTGACACAGAGAAGATATAACCTGTCTGTGCCAAAAGAAAGAGAGTATGTGAAAAAGAGAGGCATGATAGAACCATCTGATAACTTCAACATCTCAGAGGACACATATTTTGACAATGAATATAAAGAGCATCAAGTCCTTGGATATGATAAAAGATTTCCAGATTTCCAGATAAGAAATCAAGTTCTTGAACCATTTCCCACCACCAGATCTGTTTATATGGGAGACTGTTTAGAATCTGCTGCCTTTTGCAAAATAATGTCTCTCCAAACAAAATGTCCTCAGAAACAAAATAAGCATATTTATAATTCTTCTCAAGCACAGCATGCTTACTTAATGTGTCAACTTGAAAACATGAAGGGTGCTTGCTCAGAAAGAAATCTGAGTGTATATGAAAATATAGCCACTCACAGCTATCCAAATGAGAATGAATCTATGCCAAGAAACATGAAACCACAAAACAGAGATTTTGAGAATAATCTGTCTGAGACTACTAGGAAGTTCTTACAGAGTCCTTTACAGTTTTCTAGCTTTGGTAATTACATTCCGAGACCACAGCAGCAAAGAATAAGGGTTGGCTTGGCACAGCCACTGCGGAGAAATATTACAGAAACAGGTATGCCCATTCATTCTGTGCATCAATAGTTTAGGTTTAAAAATTTTTGAAAGAGCTAAAATTTAATATTTTTACTCAGTGTTGAGAAATGTTATGTAGACTGAGCCTGGCAATTAAATTTCAAAGCAATAAAATGATTTAGAAAGTTTCCGTTGAAGACTGATAAAATCTTTTGTCAACTATTACTTTGAAGAGCTGATAGAGAAGCCTTTAATTTATTATCACCTGTCCAATCTGTTAATATTTGTTCATAGCTGGGTATACTTTGATTAAGTTGCTCTGTTCAACTTTGAAAGATACCAAATTCAAATTTTCACAATTTTCCCAAAGTTTTGCTATTGGTTTTCTTGCACTCATTTTTTCCTATTTTCTTTATAGAAATTGTAAATAACATTTTTTTTAAAAAAAATGTTTTACAGACTTAATTTGCTTAACAGGAAGCTACAGATCACAAAAATTTAACTGGTTTTTGATGATGAAACCTTAGTTAATTTTTTTCAAAAACTATGACAGTGATTTATCATTCATGAACACTTTAATTTTAAATTTTGAAAGAATGAAAAGGCAAAGAATAAAAAATACATTGACAGTGAGATAAAACCAGTTTTTAGAATTTCTCAGTAATACTTCCAAGCAGTTGTAAAAGGATATCATTTAATAGAAATCAATATGTCCATTTACATTTATGTTGTTTTGATTCAAAATATTTCAATTTTGAATTCAGAAATTTGTGCTGGCTGTAGTTATTCATTAAATTTAATGGTAAATGGAATAAAATGTAATCCTTTTTATGTCTTTCATGGGTGCATGGTTTTATATTTGTTGCTGAAAATCTAAAACTGAATAATTGATGCAAGTCTTAAACTCTAAGCATATCACATTTAAATGTATGAATTAACCATAAATACTTTCCCAAGATGAAACTTCAGTAAAGATTGCATATTGTGAAAATCAAGTAAACATAACATTTCTTCAGACAGGTAAGACATTTGCAGAAATTTTAGTGTAGAATATTTTTCACAACTATTATATCTTTCTTTCCCCATATTGAAAATAATTTATAGAAATTAGTCATTTGTTACAAATAATTAGAGTTGCCATTTGTCACTGACATTATTTCAGAAGAGCAAAATGGAAGTGAGATGCAACAATCTTTCTGGACAAATGGTGACTCCCCTCCAATGGATTTGGAATCAAACCCACAAGCTCACATTTCTGACTTGCTTAAACTTGGAAATGATCAACTGAAAGGAACAAATGGTATATTATTTAACTTGGTTTAATTAAATAAGGATTTTATTCTACATCACTTTTAACAACAGATTACAACATCCATTAGAAAGTATTGTTGACAGGACAGTTTATAAAATATAATTTAGCTTTTTAAGTAGAAGAAACTAGATATCCCAGAAATCATTGGTTTTGGCAACCATTGACCCAAATTTGCATGAACCAGATCCAGGGATTTAACCTAAAATCTATGTGTCCAAAGCCAGTGTGTTTGCCATTACATGATCTTGATTTCATTTTTGGCATCACACATATCTGGCATAATATCCTGTTTTACATGAAAAACATGATTTTTGGACACCCAAACCCCCTGTGGGCTGTTCCACTAAAACGTATGTGGGACCCAGGGAAGCCACTTTTAAAGTAGGGTACTCACCTATAGAGATGCGATTTAGAATTTTCTTATCATTTTAATATGAACTCTGTGAAATGAAAGTACCCTGGCATATACTTTTATAAAACTGCCTTCCCCCCTTGGTACCATGTGTGTTTAAATGAAACAGCTCTGACATGGTCATGTTTCAGAAAAGATGATTTTCAGGAATCTTAGCCCCTAAATTGTTTCAACAACAAACAAAACTTTTATTTGACCATTGCAATATATGCAAGTAATCTATTGCATGTACTGGTATTATGAACATTAAATAATCCTGCTCCAAGCTCATCTAAACATATCTGAACACAATTTATCTGAAGTACATCAAAAATATGTGCCAAAGAACATGTTATTAAACATCACTGCATTGAATGACAATGTTGAAGCCAACTTTAAAAAAGTTTGTGATGAGCTGCAACATTTCTTTGAAGTTAGATCTTTACTCCATATATAAATGGAAAATCAGAATAATATGTAAGTGTGATTCATTATTGAAGAGTGTGATTCTGGAAGCAATATGCTATCTGCAAAAGTCAGTAAAAGTAAATTAACAATTCCAAGTTGATAGAGTTTAACTTTGTCAAGCACAACAGCAAAAGGGAGCCTAGAATTCCTTGCATATACTGTGTACATCATTTCAACAAAAAGTATATGGCGTCTGAAAAAAATAGGAGCACCACCTGTATGTAGCATATTGAACATGCTGAATTGGACAATCTATTATTATTATTATTATTATTATTATTATTATTATTATTATTATTATTATTATTATTATTATTATTATTTATCTTAATTTTTGTTAAAATACTATTAAATCCTTTTCAAGATGATTTTAGCCATGTACTAGATTAGTTGAAAGACAATAATAAGCACATACTTCTGTATGTGCAATTAATTTGTGTTGATCAAGCATTAATACCCATACTTACAAATCTATTCATTACTGTGTCATTTTGTAAGAACCCATTAAGCTTGAAAATACAATGTTCTTCCCCTGCCATCAATGAAATGGTCAGTACTAAATGTGATATATTTTTATTTTTCTATAGAGGGATGTGTATCTCATGGTCAGAATGCCTCGTATACAGTTCTAACAATGCTAACATTTATGGTTGTTTATGTTATGAACAACAGTACCATCCAGTCTAGTGAATGTAGAGATGAACACTAATGACACTTGCTTTACCTTCAAACCCCTTAATGAATTATTGTAAGCAGCAGTAGCTGCATCAAATTATGCAGATATTTTGCCATCTGATGAAATTTAAAAACAGAAACTTGATGTAGCTTTTTATTTAATATCTGTATGGTTGTGATTATGTGAGTGTTTGCATGTGTATGGCATTGATATTTGTCCACAAACTTTTTCTTTCTTTCTATTTGTATTAAATGCTTAGAAAAAAAATGGGCAAGTTCATTTTTTTTTTCAAACCTGGAAATTCCAATCATTTTCAATAGGTTTATATGAAAAGATAGCTTATTTTCAATTGGACAGTTGTATACTAACCCCATTTGGGACCTAACAATAAACCGCTCCGGTGGTCTAGTGGTTGGAGCGTCCGCCTTGGGTGCTGGAGGTCGTGGGTTCAATTCCCGGTCGAGTCATGCCAAAGACTTACAAACATGGTACTAACAGCTGCCTTGCTTGATGCTCAGCATTAAAAGTTAGTGTTAGGACTGGTCGGCCTGGTGTCAGAATAATGAGACTGGGTGGGACATTATACTACATGTCTGTGGCACTGATTCCATAGCATGCCTTTATTTTCAAGTGAAAATATAAAACATTAAAAATTAGTTGTACGTTTCAGACTTTATATGTAATCATTACTCACATTTGTGAGATTCCCTTCTAGAAGGGCCGTCTCTTTTAGAAGGTCACTTTTCCTGCTGCAGAAGGAGTGGCTTTACTAAATGGGAGCTACTGTATTCACATTACATCAGGTCCTCATACATGTTTTAAACTATATTGTGTCTTGGCATGTCAGCACATCATACCTTTAAAACAGAATATTTGAAGTCTTGGCCCTAATTGAGAAAAAATGTACTTCACAACAATAGCTTATTATCATCCTCAAAGGTTTGAGGACCTGATTTAATAAAACTTCACCATCGTATTTCCCACAAAATACCCATTGATTAGTTGTTACATATTTTTAATGTAGTAACTCTTCTTATTGTCAGATTATTATTTATTTTTAAAATAATAGTACAGAAGAAAATACTTGCACTGCTGTTGGGTGAAATACTGTTGTTGATGCATGCTCATACTGTGTTTTACTGTATACCAACAAAAGTTTAAATATTGCAAAGTGCATGTTTCACTCAGTAGCTTTCCCATCTCATCTCTACTTTATAACTACATGGTTGGTCACTTAGAATATATATTAATAAATACATCTATCATTTTAATTAATTAATAACATTTTATAAGGTTTGATGTCACATTGCTGTTTTGGATTTTTCTCTAAAATGCTGTGAATTCATTTATTTTCAGGTTGTTTGTCAACTAATTACATATTAGTAGGTACTTAAATATGTGAATCTGGGAATCACAGTATAATAAAATTAGTACCCCATGACAAAACCAAAGACTATAAAAGTGAATTTGCAGTAATCATTTAGGTTGTATGGCCATCATTGTGCGGTATGTTTTGGGGATTTATCCAAATACACAAGAATACAATTGCATATGTTCTTGTTCTTGATTATGCTAAACCTAATGACTAGAGTTGATCTTGGAACAGAAGCTGCTGCAGATCAGCACTCAGCATATTCTGCTATCATATTCTTGTCTACTCCCTCTTCGGTGGTGATGTGGGATCTTGACCCAAGAATGAGGTTCTTGATGGTTCTTGAACATGGTTTTTAGTCTTAAGTCTAGAAGAACCATAAGAAAGCTACTAAAGTCAAGAAAGTTGTTCTTGTGTCTTGTCCAAGGATACCCATATTAAATTTTAATTATGAATTTATAAAACTGATATGCTGTTTTTAGTCTTGGCTAATCAGACTGTTTCATCTGACAACCTATTACAGCAATGCTATTAATAGCAGAATTGAAAATTATATGGCCTGAGAAATCTAATTCAATGCATGTCTAACCTCTTTCAGAGAATAAAAGTGGGAATAGACAAGTCTGTGTCACTGCTGCTACACCCAAACAAGTTAGAAAACTCTCATATGAAAGAGTCAGTGGAGTCAAGGGTGGACAAACAAAACTTGTTTTCAGATGACTTTATCTTGGGACCAGCTGAGTTGCATCATAAGCCTAAATGGATTCTGATTTAAAGATAAATCATACTTTTGTTTATATGTATCAACATGTGCAACATAAATAACTTCATCTATCACACATCATGTAATTAGGCCTCAGTTCATAAAAGTCTTAAATTTGAATTTGAGCTTGATATTTTCTTTCAGCCAATCACAAATAACATTGCTTAAAGGTTGTTTCTGATTGGCTGAGAGTGGAAACTCAAATCTGAATTTCATGTACAGAATTTTAAAATCTATCTTTTGATTCTTGGGTATAAAGTCATGTAATGAGAAGTATGCCATTTTGGCTGCTAATAACCAAAGTTTTCAGTTTGTTTTTACATAAATAGAGAGCAGCAACATAAAAAAATTTGAAGTTCACGGTATACAAAATACTACTTATTTTTTTATTTCATGTATAGAAAAGAATGATGAATTGTTTAGTTAATTTGAGTGCTGGTGAATTAGTTGATGTGAGAATTAGAGTTTTGGGATGAAGCTTGTTGGCATTTCAGTATTGAAAAAAATGAGAGAGTTTCCCGTTTTTACAGCTCTGCTGAAACAATATTACTTCTCTTGCCAAAATCCACCCCTACCACCAATTCTTTATGGTTTTTTTTCATGAAACTTGAGTTTTCCCCACTTTTATATCCATCTATTTCTAATTGATCAATCGATTTGGAAAAGAATGAAAAAAAAGAAAATTACTTCAGCATCATATTATCTGTTCTTTTGTCTGACACAGTTTTGTTTTATTATGACTCTGTGGTCTTAGCAAAAAAAAACAGAAAAAAGCAAAAAGCAACAAGTCATCAGGTTTGTATGATTCAACAAATAATTTATTTCTCTAGAATACAAAGTGAAAATTTAAAATAACTTACAGTAATGCAAATCAAATCCCCAAAATAGCCCAAAAAAATCTATCTACCAGTCATAATGAATAATGTTCTAGTTAAATTTCAGTGGTGTTCAAAATAAGATCCAACATTGTAAGGTTTTGATGTGCCTTTTATGGCCTGTGACATTATGTTACAACAGTCTATTGATAAATCACAAAAATATGATAACAAATTACAATAATACAATCAAAAGTAGAATAAAAAATGTTCTTGTTTAAATTAACAATAATTCCCAGTTAATGTTAAAGCCTAGAATATTAGCACTTTGTATTTCTGGTGAATAAAAGATATCAACCGAATCAAATACTGATCACAACAATTTCAAAAATTCTGCAAGATCTTAAACCTTGAATAAATAATATTTCCAGTAAGCAAGATTATATAACAAACTATGATGGACAAGAAGAGCCTTAAAGTAGGACACAAGTTCATTTGTAGAACAAATGTTACTAAAATTATATTAAAAAAAAGAACCTGGTATACCTAATGTCCTTGACTCAGACTAAAAATAATGATTCTAATCTTTAACTCTCACTCTTATGAAAATGGTAGTGATGTTTACCAAAATAAAAATAACTTCAATGTCTTTAGTCCAGAACACTGTGAACTTGATTTTGGACAAGGTAAAGTCTGAACAACAATTAAAAAATAACACTTAATGATGTAGAAAAGAAACAAACTAACAAACAGTACAAATTAAATATAACAGCACAATTAGTCCCATAGTATTAAAACTTGATAAATATTATGATCACCACCTGAAGATGCACACATCAAATTTTGTTAGTTCAACTATAATTGACCAGAACAGCTCATTAGCAGCCTGTTTTCCATTATTCATAATTCAATGTCTTTACTTCTGCTGGTACTATTTTGTTTTTGCTGCTTCTCCTGAACTACTTGGAGGAACCTTTGACACACAGGTTCTTCCCAAAGTCTACTTGTTCTTAAATGAAAATGCTGCTGCTCAGACATCGAGTATGACCACCAATGCTTCCAGCTTAAAAATTTTGTTGTTTCTACTCTTCCTGTACAGAAAGTCATATCTGCATGGGGTTTTCACCAAAAGACTTCTTATGATATGTAGTTGGTCTTAACTGAAAATGGTTTTTCCCAGACATCAGCCAGTTTGAAATTGTTGTTATTGCTACTCCACTTGAACTGATGTTCATCTCAAAATGAGGCTTTTACTAAAAGGTTTTTTATGGTATATGGTTTCTCCTTAATAAAAGTTTTTGCCAAGCTGACATCTGATATGGTCACCTCAGCCGTCAGCTTTAAAATCTTATATTGCAACTCCTAGATAAAAAGTCAGATCAACAATAGGTTTTCACCAGAAGACTTATTATTTTTAATTATGATATTTAATTGCTGAAAATGAAAATGGTGCTAATCTGACATCCAGTGTGGCAACCATGGCAGCAATCTTATAAATCTTATTATTTCTACTCCATCTAATGGAAAGTCATATATTAATATAGGATTTTCAGCAGACGAATAATTATGACATCTTAATGGTTCTAAATGGAATTGCTGCAGATCTAACTTCAAATATGGTGATAATGAACTATTGAAACTCTTGTCTCTAATTATGGGTTTTTAAACAAAAGGCTTCTAATGATGTTTTGTTTTTTAAAATGAAAAGAGTGTCAATCTTACATTCAGTATTATTTGCCACAGTGGCTGATATGAAAATTGTGTCAAAGATGGTTTCAACACTGCAGTTAAAAAATAGTATTTTTGGTCTTGTCTTGAATGTCCTGTAAATTCCTTTGCGAGACTTGAGTTTCAGTCCCATTGAGAAACTTTTATTTAAGGAGTTATAGCTCTTTTTTAACTTCTAGCTGAATGCAGTATGACATTATACAACTAGTCTCACAAATTTTAATGGACGACCATAAAACTTTGTATAAGTTATGACCATCAGAAGATGTGCATATTGACAAATTCAAGCAGTTGGATTCAGTGTAGGACTGAATCTTGTGAACCCAACACGTCTTGCAGTTTTTATTGATACAATAGCTGAAAATCTTGATATGTACTTTGATCATCTATATTGTTCTTGCTGTTATTTTAGAGTTAAATTCCATTCTCAGTGCAAGATAGACTGTATATGGTGGTCAGTATAACTGGTAGAGGAAGATCCAGGTAAGAACCACCAACCCAAGGGTAGCTATTGGCAGCTTTCTCAAATATCCACTCTGGCCTATCCCAAGACTCCAACTCATATGGACATAGATGAGATGGCAGTGATAAGTAAAAATGAGTGTTTCAGACCACTCTGCGGCATCATCTATAGGAATCACGGTACAATTTCAGTTCCCATAGTAAACCTATGCAAACACCTTATAAAAATTCAATCACTTAAAATTTTTGAGTGCTCTTTACCAAACCTATATTATCAGTATAGATGACACCTGGATGACAGCTTTTGTGTAGAAGAAAGGTTCTGAGTCGTGGCATTTTCTGGACATGTGTGTGTTTGAAACATGTGCTTTCGATTCCACACAAAAGAGTCAAATGCTAATTGTAGTAGAATGTTCCAAACTCAAGACTGTTAAAGGACTGAAATTCCATTAATAAAACAATGTCTCTATTTTTATTCACTTTCAACTAGGATTAAGTCTCAAAAGATTCTTTTTCCTAAAACATGACTTACATTATTAACCAATTCTGGTCACCAAAACCCATATATACTCTATTTAATGTTCACACATTTCTAGACTGGTTCCAATTTTTCAATGCAATTAGTACCGTGTGTCCTATATCTATCCTTAATTTGCTTGACAACCCTAGGAATAATCGTTCATTATACATAAGTGAGCAATGTGCATAGTTCTGCTTTATTTTTGCAAGTTCATTTTCACCTAAAGAACAATGGTGCATTTCAGGCAACATTTAAATATTTGTGTCTTAAGAAAATATGAAAAAAATATGAAAATAAAGCTATGTAATAAGAGTTATTTTTTTTATATCACCATTTATCTCTCTTCAATTTCATATTGAAATATATTACCAGCCTTGTCATATTATGTAACTAATGAGTAAAATGTCAAGTTGACCATCAATATGTACATGTATTATTACAGTAAAAGATATTTAAATGACAAAAAATACCTAACATTTTCCCCAGAAGACATATAATTTATAAAAAAGTAAGGTAGACATAAATCTATAAAAATGCAAAATATAAGTTTCAGAACATTCACTGAAAGAAATTAGTGGAATGCAAAGTCATGAGAGGTCATCCCCATTAAGCATTGTGGAAGAGACCTAAGTGATCATATCTGATGTATTATTTTTCAAAACAACTAGGAAATATTGCCTACTATAATTGCTTAAAAAATGGTAAATTGCATAAATTTTATATATGTCATTGTATTGCTTAGAATGGAACCAAAGTACAAAACACTTCACCCAACATAGTCAACTCTGCACCCTGTTCCTATTCCCCCTTCTTGGCAATAGATGTTTTTCTGAATATGTGTTTAATAGCCCACTGAAAATCACTCTTTGGTTTACAAAAGGTATTAATTTTGCTTGATATCCACAAAAAGAACCATATGATTGCATTTATAGTAAAATTAATTGCACCTGCATAAATGGAGTCGCTGTATGGCTGGAGCTGTCTTTAGGACTCATGGTACTAATTCAGTTCTTATAGTTAACCTATACAATCGCCATGATATTAAAAATTCAATAACTTAAAATTTTTGAGTGGTCATGCCCAAACCTATATTTATCCGAGGAAAGGATATGAACCGCGGCATTTTTTATACCTGCATATGTTTGAAACATGCTTTCAATTCAGCACTAAAGAGTCAGGTGCTAATTTTAGTAATGAGTATTCCAAACTCAAGACTGTTAAAGGACTAGTATTTCATCAATAAAACAATGTCTCTATTTTTATTCACTTTCAACTAGAATTAGGTCAAACATAACTTACATTAGTAACCAATCCTTGTCACCCAAACCCAAATATCTCTTTTTAAAAATCACCCATTTCTAGGCTAGTCCTCATTTTTTCAATACAATTAGTACTGTGTGTCCTATAATGACCAATTGTTGTGCTCCTAAGATTGTTTTCTGAGTTATTACCCTTTCTTCACTTGCATCTGGATTTAATAAATGACCGAGTTATGTCACTGTAGCTGTTGATTATTGTGTTACTATATATATATATATATATATATATATATATATATATATATATATATATATATATATATATATATATATATATATATATATATATATATATATATATATATATATATATATATTATGATCAGAAGAAGAAGATATGCATGTGGACCACTCATTGTATTTTAAGAAGGGCTATGCCCTTTTTTTGTCATAAATTCATCTCCATGAGAAGGAAATTGGAGATCTGGAAATATGTTGATGTCTGCAATTTGCTCACCTTTCCTCTTTGTTTGAAATATCATGACTTGCTGCTTTCATAACATTATTCATTATTTTGTCATTGCTACCCTAATTTTTCTAATTCTTGGGTTTTTTGGGGGCAAGTTGTGTTATGTGAGTGAGAGAGAGAGAGAGAGAGAGAGAGTATATGTACATGTATATCACAGATATAATAAATACACAGATGTATATCACAGCTATAATAAATACTATCCCTTTCCCTGAATCCAAAGGATTAGTCTTTCCATGTTATTTTCATTTTCTGTCCTCTTTTTTATATTTTGTAGTTTTATAATCCATTGAAAAAAGTGCCTGAACAAAAACAGGATTAAATTGCTTTTCATGAAAATTGTATATTTTGAGAGTAACATTTTATAATCCTTTCCTTGTGTTACTCTGTTGTTGCCATGCTGTTATAGAGATGTGGAATGTGTAGTACCATTTATATAATTGATAATTTTGATTGTATACATTGCTTGTAAAGAAATTATGCTCCATATTTTGGTCTCTTTGTACATTTGTGCAATAGAATATCAAAAACTGTGTGATACAAGTTTTTAAAAAATTGAACAGGATATCTAGCAACATTTTTAAAGGCAATAAAACATTTTCACTGAAAGGTTACTGTGTAAATAGAATGTAATAACTAAAAAATTGTCAGTTGATTTGTAAAATAGAGGATATAATTAAAGATGCATTTAATTAAATTGTAGGCTTCAATTTGTTAAAATGTAGCTTAATTAAAAAAAGCATTTTCACTTCAAGCCTGATGAAATAGTTTAAATTAGGCATAACAAAGTTTACAGTTTGTTTTAGACTTTCATGTTTGTTAGTGATAATAAGATTCATAATTTGCTGCAATTGATGATTAGCATAGTTAAAAGGATAGAAAGCTTGAATGAAAAATAAAATTTAATCAAGTAAATCAGAAATACATACCATTTACAATGTTGCCTGTTTATGAAATAGGCAGGAACAATATGAATTAAAAACAAAAGAATGACTTTGTATGTTTCCAAAAGACTGGAATGGCTTTTTCACATTATTTTGTAGCTAAATGCACTTTTTGTACAGTGTAGTACAAACTTGTCTTATTCCTTTAATCAGTAATTAGAACTAAAAGTTGAACATCAAGTTATTTGAAAATTTATCATTTCGATGCTAAATAATAATATGCAACAAAATTTCAATTGCAGATATTAACAATGCCATTTGCTCTTAAATTCACTTTATTTGTAGATTTTGTTCTGTATCTGATACAGAAATAATAATAGTAATGTAAGATAAAAAAAAGACTGTCAAATGTTTCTTTGTTTATCTTGTGTTATGATTATCATCATGCATTATACTATACCTGTATTTAACAAATGTACTGTTTCACACATCAATTTGTTTTGTTATGCTTGGTGGAAAAAATTAATAAAATAGTGAAAGTTTGTTAAAGTTTTTTGTTTTTCTGTTATCATAATTTAATATTGTTCCTGTGTATTTATGTTTCATTTTAAGTTTTCAAATGGAGAATAAATCTTAAACCATATTATTTGATGCTGCTTGTTGAATAGTTTGGCTATAAGGGACACAACTCTTGGAAGCCTAGATTTGCAAAAGCCAGTAAAAGACAGATCTTTATCTAAAGAAATACATTTTTTTATAACTTGGAAAAAATGAAAAATAGACTATTAACATCAAGAATTTAATGCCCACCCATTTCATATTCACTAAAGTTTTATTGTTTCTTTTATTATTGTTATTTTTAAGAGTTATGGCTTATTATGGCTGTTACTTGTGACTGATATTTCAACGGCATATATGTACCAGTTTGGCATGTAGCTTAATACGATCAGATAATGAATAAAGTTATTTCTAGTATTCTGTAGCTCCATTTACAGGAGTTGTGACCAATGACTGAATATCTTTGCCACTATTATGTCTACAAGATATGTTGCATTTCAACTAAATTTGGTGAATGGCTTTCTGTTGATGATGTCTCCAGTGAATTCACTTAAAACTTTCTGCAACTTTATTTACAGGAGATGTGCTATATGATGGCCTGTCATCATCACTCTAGTTTCCACATCATCACTTTACCAAGAATTATTAGATTTCAGTCAAATATGGCATGTAGATTTGTAATGATCTCAATGATTTCAATTTCAAGCTTTCATGACATCATTTAGAAGAGCCATAGCACTGATTGCCCATCCTTTCAGCATTACTTCACAAAAGATGTTGTATTTCAACCAAATGGGGCCCCAAGTGGCCGAGTGGTCTAAAGTGCTGTCCGTTATGGATCACTGCCATCTCACCTCTGTCTGTTGGTTCGAGTCTAGGATTTATCGAATGTAGATATGTGAGAAAGCTTGCCAAAAGCTTCTCGTGGGTTGGTGGTTCTTTCTAGTGATTTCCTGGTTTCTTCCTCCACCATTAATACTGACCGCTATGTATAGCCTATTATGTGCTGGAAAATGGTGTTGAGCCCCAGAACAACAATAACAACGTTTTAACCAAATTGAATAAATGTATCTTTATACTGATGTAGCCTTCAAACTTTTGGATTTCCAGTATTCATCAGTATCATTTGCAAGAGGTTTGACCTCTGGTTGTCTCTCCACTTGACTTTGATTGTTGCAGCTGAAGTTTACTAAGGAGTTTGGATTTCAGCTAGATTTGTCAGGGATCTTTATGCATATATTGACAAGATCTTGAATAAGTTCCATTTCCATCATTCTGCAGTTTCATTTTACAGGCGCCTACTTTGGTTTCTCTACCACATCTCTAGCTATCTTCGTTAGTCAAGGGTTGTTGATCCGTTTCATTCCAGATCAACTTATGACACATTTAGCTAGTTGAAATTGTATCTAGAGCTCCACTTTTTGATTAGATGCAGCTGAAACTGATTAGTCAGATCCATCGTTTCATTTACATTAGGAGAATGGTGGGAATAAGCACAGAGGCATACTTACACACTGACACATGTTATATGTAAGTTTCTCCAATGTTTTAAAATTTTTAATGCAATTTTTAATTGTGAGTACCTGTGGAAATCTCCTCATAACAGGTCACATAACACATTCTCTCTTTAGTTAATTGATTTCACTTGCAATGGGCATGTACTCTTTTAGGACACTTATTCAAAACACTACTCCATCTAGATAAATATGAGAGAGGTTGATTTGGAAGTGCATGGATGATCCTTGGCCTGCGAGGATGATCTTTACCAAGGTTTGTTCGATTTAAACCAAATCAGAGTAATGGCTATATATTTATGATGCCTTGAATAAGTTCCATATACAACATTCCACAGTACATGTATTAATTACAAGAGTTATACCCCTGCTTGCCTGTTCTTATGACTTTGGTGTTTTTGCTAGGCAAGTGAATGTGGATTTTTTGTTTATGTTGATGGAGCCTTGAATGAATTTGATTTCCATGATTCCAAAACGTTATGTAGAAGTATTGTGGCTTTTGGTTTCCCATACTCCAAACTTTGGTTTTCACAGCAAATTTTTTTAAGAATTAATAGATTTTAGTCCATTGTAGAATGCACCATTATATTGATAAGAATTTAGATGGGTAAACCACAGCTTCATTTACGAGAGTTACTGCCATTGATTGTCCATCATTCAGACATTGTTTCTGCAACATTACGTTAACAAGGATTGTTGGAATTTTACCAATTTTGACATGTAGTTTTAAATTTATTTTATTTGAAGTGTTATATGGCACCTGAATCCCCATCTCCTCATTGGTTTACCAACACAAGTTTCTATTTGAGACTATCCCAAGTAAGTTGTTTTGAATAGGTGTCATTTGTGATGCACACATCACTAATATCTCTGGTTGATCCAGACAGTTAAAAACTAGAAAGTAAATTTTTTATATTTAAAAACATATTTCAGGTGGTAGGCAATATATTTGTTTTTTGTGTGTTGTTTTAACTACAGAAAGCAGTATGTAGGTGAAATTGAAAGATGTTCATTCTTTAGAATGACATGACGTACATTTTTCGGAGATAGTGCTTCAGATACAAAATATCTGGCTAAACAGTTTGATACAAATATAAATAAAGGTCTTTTGAGAGTGTCTGGTATTGAGCACACCAATGAATTGTATAAAAATGACAGAAAAAAGGAACAGAAAGTATGGGTTAATCTTCTAGAAGCAGACATTAATTTGGAAGTTACAAAATAGATTAACTACGACTGGAGTCACATACTTTATATTGATTTTTATTTTAAAATCTGTTATTTATCTATAGTTTTTAAAAAACAGTAGGCAGGATCATTTAATTAGGTCTATTTAACTAGGCTCACTGTTTGTACATTATATTTGGATGAATCATATTTTTTATACATAATAGTGTATTTGCTCAATCACAATTACGAGCAAAGAAATATATAAACTAAAATGAAGCTAACATTTTCATACGCAAATATAAATAGATGATTGTTTGTCAGCTTTTGCTTTTCACTTTTTTTCTGCTAGTTTTGGTTAATTTATGGTTCATATTGATTTATGATTTACCGCTTCAGGCAAAGGTATTGCAGTTGGAAGAGATTACTGCCTCGCCTGCGAATGATTGGTATCACTTTAAGTATCGAGTGGAGTGGGTGTTTGAATCCCATCTCACTCGCTTTCCCAGTTAAAATGTGTTACTTTTCAGTTAAAAACAGAAAACAATGGCCTTTTTAAGCAAAACGAACAAACCTTCCTGAAAAAGCTAGGGTCTTAAAAAGGTGATTTCTGCATGCATCTACCCATCCTTCCTTGGTGACAAATATCGGATAAGTTTCTATTAACTTTTCTGTCCTATTCTGTATATATTCTGGATTATGAGAGTGAGACGGAGGTGGGGGTAGAATAAACGTCAAAAAGATTAACGAATGTGATTTTTTAAATACAAAAGAAACGACTAATATTACAGATTCATGACTGATAAGTGTAACACCTCTCCTTCTCTTTCGGCTAAGACTATCCTCCAAGGTAATTATACACTGACTGCTTTCAGTAATTGTATTTCATTCTGTAGCATGTAATTCATTTTTCTGTTATCCACTTCACTCAATAATTCGTGCTTTATCCTATTAGACCATTCTTAATGAGATCCTCATGAATATTAATGTCTCTCGAAAACGAGTCTAATTATGCGACTATACTATATATACCACATATAATATATTACGTAGATTCCTTTTGCAAGAGAATATATTATATTGATCGCAGCTATAATGAACGTAATGCAGGGTTGCAAAATACCTGGAAGGGGATTGACCGTTTGATCGCAAAGGTAGGGTGAGTAGATCGCGTAGCATTAAAAAAATAAACCTTAGCCTATATATGTTACGCATTTTTGAAATTTTGTGGTAGGTATATCAATTTAGTTTGGTCATTTTATAAGTTTCTCGCATGCTGAAAAAGTGTGTGCACCCCTGCAGACTAGCACCCCTGATGTAATGTATTTTATAGAGATTCCTTCATTTTGCGAAGGAATATTTTATAAAATTACCACTGCATATATAATAATGACGACAACTTACTTGATATGTGCTTTCTCTTAAACGTAAGATTGTTTACGTCCTATCTTGAGTTTCCTTTTTCTAAACAGCACACATAATACAAGTTAATGATAGAGAAAAAGAGTCTATTTAAAGCATGAATTTTGTTTCTTTCTAGGTAAGGTTTAAATGTACATATATGATTAATCATCACTGTGGGCGAAACACACGGTCAGAATAAAACATTTACAAAATGTGTATAGTGACACAAAGTGCCCTTATAACCAAAAACGTCCCCAAAACTAGTAGAGACTTTGTGGTTTGCTTTAAATAGTTTTGGGTACATGTCGGTATGCTTTCATTTTAATTTATCCACAAAACACCAGGATTATTTGCTCAAAGCTGTTTGAAAATCCGTTCGCACACACACACACACACACACACACACACACACACATATATATATATATATATATATATATATATATATATATATATAGATAGATAGATAGATAGATAGATAGATAAAAAAAAAGCACCCTGCCCCCAAACACACAAATTAGTTCCATATTTATCTGAACTAATTCTATGATTATATTTAATATTATTTAAATGGAGTTAAGGGCCCCGAGTGGCCGAGTGGTCTAAAGCGCTGTCCGTTACAGATCACTGCCATCTCACATCTGTCTGCGTGGGTTCGAGTCTGGGATTCGGCGAATGTGGATAAGTGAGAAAGCTTGCCAGTAGCTTCTCGTGGGTCGTTGGTTCTTTCCGGTGATTTTCCGGTTTCTTCCTCCACCATTAATACTGGCCGCCATGAATAGCCTATCGTGTGCTGAAAAATGGCGTTAAGCCCAACAACAAACAAACAAAATTTAAATGGAGTTGGTAGAATGATGAATTTTAACACCCAATATGTATATGCAGATATTAGATAAAGTAAAAGTAATAGGTAAGAATCATGTATGAAAAATTGTCATATTATGAATGGTATATTATGTTTATGTGTTTATTAAAATAATTTTATCTTTAATTTAAATATTTAAATAAAACCTTTATCTGCCAAAATTTGGTTTCTGTCTCAAATAAATCTTTAAGATGGTGCCTAGCTTAGCTTCGTTTTGGATTCGTTGACCCAGGGTCACATGAATGCATGAATACATTCTAAGAATGGTCTAGAGACAATTTGATACCAAATAATGTAGCAAGGGTGGTATAGACCATTCTTAGAATGTATTCATGTATTCATGTGACCCTGGGTCAATGAATCCAAAACGAGGCTAAGCTAGGCACCAGCTTATAGATTTGTTAGAGCTAGGGGACCAAGATTATGGCAGATAAAGGTTTTGTTAAAATCAAAGAGAAAATTATTTTAATAAACAGATTAACAGAATATCTCATACAGAAAATGACAACATCTTTTATTGTTTAGACATTATTCTTCCCTATTAGTTTTACTTTATCTAATTCGGCATGTACATATTGGGTATTAAAATTCATCAACCTATCGATGCCACAAAAATAATAATAATTATAAGCAATGAAAAAGTTCAGATAAATAAGGGGACAATTTTTGAGTTTGGGGACAGTGTACTTTGATCTTATATATATATATATATATATATATATATATATATATATATATATATATATATATATATATATATATATATATATATATATATATATATATATAGGTTTGAAACAGCTTTGACCAATAATCCAGTTGTTTTGTGGGTAAATATTTAACTGCCAGTCTGTTATTGAAACAAAAAAATGTGTTTGTATAAATAAAATCGTATGTCCATATTACCATATTATCAGTTGACAACTGATTCAGAAAATAAATGTCATTTAAAATCAGTTTCTCCCACCCCCAGGCACGAAAATCAGGTTGTGCACTTCTGATACAAATTAAAATGCAAGCATACCGACATGTACCCAAAACTATGTAAAGCACACCACAGTCTCTGCGGGGACGTGGTTGGTTAAAAGGGCAGTTTGTGTCACTATGTACATTTTGTAAATGTTTTATTCTGACCGCGTGTTTTGCCCACAGTATTGATTGATCATAACTATACATTTAAACCATACCTAATCGGAAACAAAATTCATGCTTGTAATAGTTTCTTTTTCCTATCGTTAACTTGTATTATGTGTGCTGTAGAGAAAAGGGCACTCAGTATAGGACGTAAATCAACTTACGTTTCAGAGAATGGACATGTCAAGTATGTTTTCGTCATTATAATATATACAGCAGCAATTATATAAGTTAAAATATTATTACGCAAAAGGAAAAATATCTTTATAAAATACAACAGATCAACAAAATATATTCTCTCGCAAAAGAAATCTACAGAATATATTATATGCAGTATAGTCGCTATCTGCCTTGCCTCGTTTTCTCGAGACAATAATATTCATGAAGATCTCATTAAGAATGGTCTATAGGACGAACGTTTCACCTTTATTATACCTTGAAATTTAACTCTTTGTTGGAAAACATCAATTCAGTGGCGTGTTAAGGGTAAATAGCGCCCGGGACATTGGCGAGAGCTCCATGACCTTTTACGCATGGGCAACCACCCTGTCCGTTAGTAAGCTACTGCATCTATATTCGTAAGCCAGTATTATAGCCCAATTATTTTCTTACCACAATTTCACTTTATTTGATTTGAACCATACATCATAGTCCATTGAGATACCTTTACATGTATACCCCCAGCGCACGTATTCTTTAGATAAATGTATTTCGTGACCTATAAGACCAAAATAAGCGGTATTATATTAACAAACGATAGAAGAATCACGTAGGTCATTTCCATTAGACAGATATAATAGTTTACATTTGCGTTCCTTCTGTACACCTAGAATGCTAGTCTGAGTATCTGTATTATCTGAATTAACTAATTCTTTGATGCAGATATGTCAAGAATATTATTTGTTATTTCAAAGAAGAATTTTTATTTGAACCAAAAGGAGGCTAAAAATGAATGATAATAATGAAGTAGAACAAATTGGAAAATATGCAGTTTTGTAAGAACACGATTTTTAGCCGATATTATTGGTACCTAATATTCGAGGTTTATTGATTTAAAATCGCTTTATTATGCTGCTTTTTCGGTCAAAAGGTATCAATTATTTTATATAAATGCTCAAGGTTAATGAAAAGTTATTTTAAAGTAGATGTTATCTGCTAAATTTAATCCAATATGAATGCATTATACAATGGAACTGAAAAGGGTTACTCATGAATCGATTGAAAGTTAATGCAGAAATAAAAGTCATCCATTATGCTCAATTTAATACAAAACTATGGAGTCACTATAACGTCCTATTCTAGTCTTTAGGCTGTTTGTTAGTGTATCCAGGATTCCCTGAGGTACCGAAATGTACTTCGCATAATATACACCTCTTATCGCCTTGTACCCCACATCTTCTGTGAAGAAGCGTGTTCTGTTGATACTAGTCCTCACCTGTTCTGTATAGAGTGAATATGATCAATCACATAGTATCAATTTACAAATTATTGTAATTATATTACAGGCAGTGCTCTGGTGATACAAAGAGGCTACAACAATATGGCTCTTGTCAAAGGAGTATATGTAAAGGATATCGCAATTGCATATTGACGGTTGAAAAATACACGGTAAAGAACCTCATTGTAAACCTGGCATGGCTCAGTTCAGATAACAAATACATCCTTATGGATTGCATTGCACAAAACGGATTTATGTATTAAATCACATGTGTGATCATGAGAGTTTAATAGGTGAAATGGCCGAATTTGGAAGACATTTCCAAACAAGAACTGCAAATATTGAGTAAGTTTAACCGCCTTGTGATATGCTAGGAGTTTAAACACATCCTAATGTGATGACGCATACATCCACCGCTGTGAACAAGGAGAAAATTTATCTGAGGTGAAAATGTACTCTCTCTCTCTCTCTCTCTCTCTCTCTCTCTCTCTCTCTCTCTCTCTCTCTCTCTCTCTCTCTCTCTCTCTCTCTCTCTCTCTCTCTCTCTCTCTCTCTCTCTCTCGCTCTCCGTTCAACCTCGAATTGTTCCTATGTTAAAACTATATGCATAAGGCCTAGGTCTTGGTGTCACTACTTTTATCTATTTTGGATAGAAACTCTATTTTATGGTAGTATACGTTTTAGAAACGAGTTAGAAATTACTCTACATGTTACTTTCCAATAGTTTCATAATGATCTTTTGTTTTGTTTATTTTTTTTTTTTCTTTCCTGTATTTATGTGTAGGGGATGTGCTGTTAGCAGCGGGTAAGAAGATATAGTGAATCAGCATGATCGAAAACTATTAACAGTCTGCGTTCAGATAATAAAGGTTTACTATATATGGATAGTTAAGACGGTATGCAAGACTCACGACCAAAATATTGATGGTTAGTTCCTAGCAGCACTTCCAACGCATTAATGGCTATATAATGGCGAGGACACATCGAGGGGTAAAGTGGGGGAAGGACAGGTATTGAACCCGTATCCATATGATTACAAATCCGATCATCAAACAACTAAGTTACCGTGGCTCCCGCTTAACCAGAAAGATCCCTTTAGACGAGTGAGTTCGGATTGGTCATTGTTGTGTGTATCTGGGCAAGACATTTTACTCCATTTGGATGCAAATGATATGACATTTGATATGGTGATAAGCCCTTAGCACTAACCAATCAACATACGTACAAGTATGCATATAAATACGGTAAAAAAAAATAGTAAATTACATGTGACGTGTTTATTTTTCACATAGTTAAATAGTTGAAGGCTAAGATTATTATTAGGTTTTTGTTAGGTCTTGTGCAATTGATCAATATTGACGCGCCTAGAAACATGCCAACCATTGTACAAAAAAAATATTCCAATTAGGAAACCGATAAAGAGAACTGGTTTGACCATGCAATTATCATATTTGAATTTTTTTTGTTTGCTTGTTAGCTGTAATGTTGTTTGTAAATTTTGCCTTTTTGCAAGAAGAATGCATTCCCATGAAGTCGTTGCCGTATTGACTCGTCTATATACAATATTTAAAAAATAAAATAAAATCTAGATAGATAGATAGATGTCTCTAGGTTTAAATCCCCAATGCATCTGTTACGTACAATAAGTCGTATATGCCAAATCGTCTTAACAATGCTGAATCTTGAAAGATATTGCTTCTTGACATGGTTGGGTTACATTAAAAACAGATAATTATTTGTATGTGTATCATCAGGGAGATTCAAGAGTTAACAGATTTCAGTCGAAATCTGCAACACAAGATTTGACGACGTCACCGTGGTAAACATAAGACGCTACACCACACTATGTCGGATTGTCTTCACCCCAATTTCGCGCTTTATTGTATAGTTCAACGCACCAGATGATCACCAATATTCACCTGAATCTTATTTTGATCTGTGTCTTCTCACATAAGCGGGCCTGCCTATCTTTTTTTTTTTTATTCAATGTATGCGCCACGTGAGAATGTTGTTGTTATTAGATTAGTTACTAAAGGAATTGTGGGATGTATGACATCATAACTGTGAAATCTTTGGAAAAAGATCGAAATTTTAAACTAAATATTTGAACGTCGTTTAACCCTAACATCATGGTTATTTTAAAGAGCGGTTTATGTCAAATAGCTTTTTAAACAACACATTTTTTTTGCTTATAAGCTTTAGTTAGATTGAAATAATGGTTAAATTTATGATAAACGGAAGCATTGGGGGTCTTAATAGCTTTAGAAAACTCTAGCAACTAGTTACGTTTATAATTAAAAACTTACCAAAAGTAAATAGTTTATACAATACTCAGATCTTAGTTGAAAGTAACCTAGTATTATTGGCCTATCTTTAAACGAAGATCAAATTAACTTGGTCACTCAGACCTACTTTCCATGTTTTGCATTACTTATTGGTGCTGGAAATGGGTTTAGATTCAAAAGATCGATTATCAGTTCCTGGGAACTGATCAACCGTCGATATTTGGAGGTTGTAAATTTTGTTTTTTTTTTTGGGAAATATAATTTTCGCATGCATGAAAAGGTTGTTTTTTTCTGTGTCCCTAAACTCATAGAACTTTCATTGTAAACATGGTTATTTACAAAAGCTGTGAATGTACTGATCGAGTGATCGACTTACAATAAGACTACGTGCCTGAAAAGGTATGTGATATGTCTAATAAACTTGATGGGTTGGGAAGGAGTGGAAACGATGCAGTTGAAGGCGTAAATAAAGTATTCCCAGAAAGGAAAATTTTAATAGTTAAAAATATTAATCGAATTCTTTATAGTTTGGAATTTAAAAAAAAAAATTCGGTTCTTCTTTTATTAATCGGCATATCACTATTTTTTAATAACGTCTCCGTTCTAATATATAATCCTCGCTGCCACCGCCTTGAATTTAATATCTATATCGTTATTATCCCATCTAGCCTAACAGACCAAAACCAAAACAAAATAAAAACATTAGTGATCCCCCTCTGTCTTTTCTTCGCTGATATTAAAATTTCAAACTGTTACAAGTATTTTTGACAGAACATTCTTTTTTGCATATTCTTCACCATTTGTATAAGAAATGTATAGGCAGATTATTCATTTGCCTTGGTTTTCCGTAAGCTGGTTCATTATAGCGTGGGGATCTTGAGATTCCAATATGTATGCAGTCTTTGGTGTTTAATGTCCTCGAACTCCTCCACCATTGTTAAAGCTAAGCATATAAAACTGGGCCAGTAATATTTCTATGGGTTTGGTTATGCCAGTACTTTTGGAATTTTTCTTTCAACCCTATTGTGTAGAGGTAATTATGCACTCACAGTGACCTAGCCTCTTGGTCTTAACTTGGAAACTGTTGAGATCCACACTCTTTGACAAGGTATACAATTATGGGCATGAAAAGACAAACTGAAATTGTCCCTAGGTTTCATCCTTATCTCCAATTGACTTTACCCCTTAGATTAGAAACTATCGATCTCCCTACGCTATAATCATGTTCAGTCTTAACTGGGTTTGAGAAGACAAATGCACATTAGCCCATGGGACAGTCTTCATCTTCAGAGAATTACACAAGACGTTCATATTTCGGGTAGAAATCAATTCGGAAGTGTGCGTAAATGCGTATACTTGTTCTACAAAACACGGCATTCTAGTTACGATTATGCTCCACTCTACCACAGACATGGCAATGGAAGGCACGCGTCACGGTACCAACAAACGCTATTGCATTTATCTGATCGAACTCGGACAGACAGCGAGTCGATTTGGATTTTTAATGTTACAGATTTTTAAAATTAATTGAAGGTAAATATTTAGTATTCTAATGATTGTCTTTCATATGATACCAATAATCAATACGCAGTTCAAAATTTATCATTCTATATAATTAATAATCTTATCTAATTTAAAAGGTCCTTGGATAAATACAAATTTATGGATTGTACGATTGCACCATCGTAATTTGTGACCAAACGCAAAACACATTACATGCTATTTGTACTGCTATTTTGAAAATGTATGCTCAAATATACATGCATTTTAATCTTTCTGTTTTAGGACTATTACCGAGTAATTCAAAATGTGGGTTTAGCATAGAAGAGATTAACCAAACACCAGTCTTGTTGACAATTATCGTCCAGTATCCCTTTTGGAACCATTATATAATGGGAATATGGTATCTCGATATAACTGAACTACACTTGTAATGGCAGTCAAACTTTAAAATGAGTTGTATTTTTTCTGTGAAATGTTTCGTTCTTTTTGGTAGATTAGATCGTAAGATCGCAACACGAAACGAGAAGTGTCGGTTGATTGATTGCGAAATGGGTTTTATATTCATGTCCAAGCGATTCTTTGTGAAATGTACTCTATATACGTGATAAAAAGGTTCGCAAAGTTAATTGCGCCGTTCTATGACCCACTTGCGTATATATATATATATATATATATATATATATATATATATATATATATATATATATATATATATATATATATATATATATATTTGTATGAATGTGTTAAGTTCCTGAAAAAAGCATGAAATGTCCAATTCAAACTTAAATTGAATTGATCCCTATCAAATCTTTTCATACCAGAATCTAACTTGAGAATGTACAAGACAATAAGATCTGGCTTACCAAGAAATAAACATGCGTTCTCAACAAAGACAGAATCGATAAAATATTTTCATCCTCTCATTGACAGGAAATCGTACCGCACAGAAAGACATTCGCAGATATCAAGATGGGAAACGATTGAAGAAACGGATAACTTTGGTAATTCCCACCCACCCACCCACCCCTCTGAATTGTTGGTTTTTTAGTCTGTCACCGTTTGTATTTACGCTAGTACTTTTCTCCCAAATACAAAAGAGGCATGCATACATACATACATACATACATACATACATACATACATACATACATACATACATACATACATACATACATACATACATACATACATACATACATACATACATACATACATACATACATGACGTTATAATTCTTTCAAAGGTTGTAATCAACGGCTGTTATCGTCTTAACAAAAAGTTTCATGCCCACATTTTAGACTTCCAGTGCTAAACACTTATCGGTTTTCACACGATTGTTAGCAGGTGTAGAAGCTGCAATGGAAGCGACTCCACCAAGCAGTATACATTCTATGGCTATAGTTAAGCACTGATTGCACACATACATATTCCCAAATTTAATTCGAGATGCCAACAGCCGCGCGCGAACAGTCTGTGGCCGACATTTCGAGTTTCCATTTGCTGTTGCTTTGAGCTTAGATCTCACCGGACAGTTGTTTTGGCAAATTTTCATCCGACGATGACCTATTGCAAAAAAAATGATCATAATTTTACAATTAAGATACAAATAAAAACTAACTTATGATTTTTGTTGAAAGGATGCTTGTAAGATTCTGACTAAGGTATTAAGGTTAATTCCTTATGCAACTGGTGGTTTTGAAACTGAACCTATACTACCACCAACCCCTCTTTTTTACATTCATTTTTGACAGAAAAGAGCTATTTTCAACCTGTTCCTGTGAGAAGCAGGCTCACAGACTCAGTACATACCTTATTGATCTTGAAAGTTCACTAGTACTAGTACAAATTAACATACTTTTCATCACCCCTCAACCATGTAGATTTTTAGATATTTACCTCTGAAGCAGACACATGTAAATACGTAATCCAAGTCGGATGCACATTTGCAGCCCAAGTTACGCATTTGATCTCCAGTGCTAGTCTAACTGTGACAGGCAGTCACCAACAATGCAACCCATTTACAAGCCTAACTCAAAGTAAATGTAAACCACATTACAGATTTAGTTATGTGTGAATTTATAAATGCTTGGGTTGTGATAATCAGGCTCATGCCTTCTACCTTAAAAATATGGGGGGGTCAAAATACGAAACTATCCAGTGAGACCTTAATTTTCTAAAGGGAAGTAACCAACTATGAGGTGTATTGACTCAGAACACAAAGATAACCACACCATAAGCTAATATTCTAAAGAATAAACAATTACTATACCTTTAAATCCATACTAAGAATGCCAAAATTTAACTCTTGCATCACCACCAGAAGGAGACAGGAAAACATGATCTAAAAATAGACTGGGACTGCATTTGTGGGTAATGAACCAGAACTATTAATTGTGGCCTGATTCCGTATGGCATGTTTCTCTAATTCGGTAAACCCCGAACCAGGCCTCTCTTGAGTCAATCCCAACAAATCAATTGTAATTTGACGCAAGCGTTGTTACGGCTTTTGACGAGTTGTCATAGCGTTTTCAGTTAAAACAATGAAGTCATATTCGATTCATTAGGAAAAATACATAAAATGTGAGTAAAAATAGCCAAATTAATGTGAAAGAAATAGGAAACACGATTGAGTAGTATTATTTGAATTGTAGGAACGGTAATATGATATAGGTCATGAGCTATTGTGAAAGGTAACACGAAGAGGTTGAGAAGGAATAAGACATACTCCTTTCTTTCTCTTGAAATGCATGTTTGTAACTATTACTACCGAAACAGATGCTTCTCGATAAGGTCAATAGTATAGGACCTTGTGCCCATTTTACCTGAACGATGTGCAAACTGACAATTTCTTGTAAATCAACATTAACTCTGCCAGCATACCACAAATATGGCTAATGATGACGTCATTCCGGATATATCTATAGGGAATCATTACACAGTTGCGAAATACAACTGAATTTAAAATCGTACAAGTAATAAGATAATAGCAATAACTACTACTACTATGACAACGAGAAAAAAAATAGTAATCATCATCAACATTGATAAGGAACGAATAATAATATGCAGGATAAAACAAATATCTGATTTGTCCAGCGGGTCAGTCAGTATTTCACTGATCTGTCCAGCGGGTCAGTCAGTATTTCAATCATCTGTCGATTTTCTACAGTAGAATAGTACTACTTGCAACTCATAAAATAAGAATTGTAGTATGCAGCCCGGTCTAGATCTTACCATGGACTCTTTTAAGTTGCTGTGCTTGGTGTAATTCTTCTGGAGTCTTGGGATATGCTTTGAAAGCGAGTCGACGAATCGCTTGTCCAAATTCTAGGAATGTTTCATGTTCCTTTCTAAAGCAGATTTTAAGTTGCATTCTGTAAATTTCCGTTTGTTTTTTATTTTTGGCGTGAACCTTTTTTTTTTAGTGAATCTATGAGCCTGTCATAATCTGGATTTCTAGATCCCAGTAGCTGTTGGGCCTGATCCCTGAGACTCCCTGCTAAAAATCAACACGGAATTGTATTTTCACGAGGGCTTATTCTTGTTGTTGCTGTTGTTGTTGTTGTTATTGTTGTAGGGTTTAATACCATTTTCAGCACAAAATAGGCTATAAATTGTGGTCAGTATAAATGGTAGAGGAAAAACCCGTGAAAACCCCAGAAAGAACCACCGACCCACGATTAGCTACTGGCAAGCTTTCTCACGTAACCACACTAGCCAAACCCGAGATTCGAACCTACGCAGACAGTGGTGAGATTGAAGTGATCTGTAGCTGTGAGGGATTTTGACCACTTGGCCACTCAGGCCCCGCGGTCTTTTTGTATTATAATTTTAATCCCCTAACTCCACACACACACACACACACACACACACACACACACACACACACACACACACACACACACACACACACATACACACACACACACACAAGAATACATATTTGTTCCACCTACAGCGTAATGCATCTCTTCATTTGCTAAGTTGTGAGAACTAGTAGTGCGATACATGTACTATAAATGTAGCCATAAAATATGTTTAAACCAAACAAAGATGACCAACAGCCATATACTGCACAGCATAATTCAAAACCAGACAAATAACCCCGACAATTCGATAAATGTCGATGAAATCGAAATGTCATATCATTTTCCGGCTCTAGAACACCACGTCCAATTCAGTTCATGTAGATATGATTATTCTGATGTATACATACATTCATATTTACTTTCTTTTCCTAGCATCAGTTCAGGTTCGATTCAATTGTTTATTCTTGTAAGCAAGTACGTGTTCGTAGAGTACATACTACAAATATTGTGTGATTATCAAATGCCACACGTACAACTTAATCGGTGAAAACTGGACAGGGGAGGATGGATCAATATAAATACTCTTTAGAACAAAAATTACGATTCCAATAATTTTCTTTCATTTTAAACGCTTCATAAACAACTTTAGCAAGTAAAATATCTTCCTGTGGAATAGTTAAATCTCTGTCCGTTGTACTTTATGGAACAACACATACTGATTTCACCCTTGGTTTGTGTCTCAAACGACTGCACTCGTTTTCGCTTAAGAATTATTACTCGAACAATTATATCCTTGTTGAATAACAGTCGAAATTTTTATTCTTTGTTGAATCAATGTTGGCACAACATAATTAACTGTTAATGCAAACCATAGTGGATTTATCCGTGAGCTATTGTAGAAACAATCATTGTTGTAGAAACAATTCCATAGTGTCAATGACAGGGTATTTACACTTATTACTGCTATAACACCAAGCCGGCCCTAAATTAATAGTGGTAATTTAGAGCGGTCCCCACTGTCGATTTCTATGACACTCTCTACAAAATGATAGTTCAGTCTATACAATAATTTGTTACCACCACATTGACGAAGATATTAGTCGTCAAGTTTGAACAAAATTACTGTCCATGTTAGCATCCACTATCAACTGGTTCAATACATGGCAAGGCCATGTGCATCACACCAGAAATATCAACATGTTGCAGTAGTCCCGGTTCACTTTAGGTGACATAGATTACGTCCTTGTTTTGTATCAACTTCGGGAAAGTATTCTCGCCGGGTTATCTTGGTGTTCAAAACGTTAGGTGCTGGTTCGTGTTGGGCATGTTAACAATCATCGTGACAGGGTTATTACGGAACGATTTAACTGTGCAGAACGGTTATTCAGACATTAGCAAGAATAGGAATCATTGATAATTCAACAGACCCAGAATGCTCGATCTCGCGAGTTGATAACACAACTTCCATCAGTTACACAAGCAATAAGTAATAAAACTACACGCAGAATTCGATTAAATGCCAATGAGGCAATTCAATAGAAGACTCTCACCGTTGCCTACAAAATGATACTACAGTCACTGCCATTAGAATCACTAAGAAACAATTTCGTTCAGTTTCTCAATGTACCGGGTTAGTTAGAATTCATATAACCTTGTGCTAATGACCGGATTGATACTCCAAAGCAACTAACACGGTACCGTTTTGCGGGACAAAGTCCACCCTAATAGAGCTGTTTGGAATATCCATCGCTGTTTCTGTGACCGGTTCAGATTAGCTGCGTTTGTGAATTCACGTCGTTGCAATTCGCGTGTGGGACACCTTTCGCATTCTTGATGCTTTTGGAGACGAGACCGCTGTGTGGTCCAACCACGATCGGGTACATTGGAGCACAGTACCATGCATTCCTCAATAGGTTTAACCAAACACTCATCACAAACAGCCCTTTTGTTTTCGTTACTAAACATTGGATATTAGATGATTTTCTGGATACTCGTTTGTATCCAATTTTTTTGAACATCGATGCCTTGACCATGTCTGCGACTACGTAAGGGTGTTAGTATTTATCGATAATGAGTCTATGTACGTCTCAAAGGTTCTCCATAGTCTTGTCGAACACAGCATGGTTATTAAGTTTGAAAAAGTCTTTCTCAAACTTGTTGGATGCTGCGATACGCAGATTTGAATTCATTTGAATGTGCATCCATGCACTCTGGTGAAAGTGAAACATTTTTTGAATTTTGCATATACGCATCTCCCGCCGCAAGTACAGATGGAGGTTTCGTATATGAACTAGACGGTTGCTTTTAGTTCTTAACAGCTGAGTACATTCTATATACTTGCGTCTGGAATCTTCCATTAGCGCATACAGGTATGTTGGTAAGTTGACCGCCACTTGCAAGACACCGACAACGCGTCTGGTTAATCGAATAAGCGGATAATCAGTGTGGCTACCGTTAAGCTCATCCTGGTATTCCACGTCAAAGTCATAAAATTGCACTATGTTGCTGACATTGTTATATGTCTATATGCGCGGTTTTGATGCATTGAAACCCGCCAAGAAGCACGAGGTGCATCGCTGTCCATGCATTTAAGTTGTTGGCGGAAATATACATCATGTAACATCTAAGGGAAATATACATCATGTAACATCTAAGGGACATAAGATCATATTCATCCGCACAGTTGTTGTACGTACGCGATTAGATGTGTCTTGACAAGGAGATAAGGTCAAGGATTCCTGGCTCAATAAATAAATTTTGATCTACTTGTGTGAGAAGCTCTCGTTCTAATTTTATCTTTGACAGAAGTGAATCCCGAGGACATCCGGGAGCAAAAGTACATCCCTACGCAGATACAGATCACGATAGTCACTCAGATGTTTTTTATTTATATGTGGACCTTACTTCACTTCGTCGCCGACGAAAATACCGTCACGAGACATTGACGAATAAAATCGTTCAGTCGGTGGTAATCGGGTTTCGGCAAACTTGTCCCGGGCACTCATGTATTGGTGAGGATAGGTTCATATTCTACCAATCAACTTCAACATGTCAGTGTTAGCAGAACTGTATATATCCGCATCTGGGTTGTTGGCGGAATCATATCCATCCTAAACTGGATTGTTATCGTTGGCTAGTTACTTTGAATCGTTCTTTGAATCGTTCTTTAAATCCAGACGCAAATTTACTGACTAGTCGGATCAGACAAGAATTGAAAAATGCAACCAGTCAAATAACTGCAGCTGACGCACTCAATACGTCGTGTATTTATCTGTGTTGTTTGTGATTACTCTTTTTGGGGACCTTGGTACTGTGGCGACTCCTTGCATTATTATTATTATTATTATTATTATTATCTTACATTGGTAAATTCGCAACTTTAGATTGAATGTTCTGTGTGCTACTCTAGTTATGCTTGTAATGTGACAGTTATCGCGAACTTTGGGATCGGTGGTGCGCTTTAAGAAACACCTTAACCAAATCTTGGCCATGATACACCACTGGCGGCTCAGTCACCTCATCACATCTGACTACAATGTAGTAAAATTGGCATGGGCTTGTTCAGCTACTTGCGTTGTATTTAACTGAAAGTCTGTGCGTCGACAGGAATGTTAAGATATTCAAAGTCCGCGTAGATGATATATGGTGTATTTAGTTCTGGCAAAATCATACGCTACCGGACTTCACTCCCTGCAGTGCACCATAAGTTATGCTTGTCAAGCAGCTGCTGGATACTATATTCGTCTATGTAACGTCAACATGGAGTTTTTCTACCATCCTATTTACTCTGGTGGTATACTGTTCATGGGAAATTTGTTATCCACTCGTATTGATACAATAACTCTGGACTGTGCTTTAATAACAAATCAATATTAAACTGCCTGCATGTGTATATTGATTGAGGAATCGGTTGCATGCCTGTGTTCCAAACAATTACATTATCAACTTTGTCATGATTAAGTCGCTCAAACTAATTGATGTGAAATGTTTGTACAGGAAATAATACGTTGTCAGATTTAAGTTGTTTTCAAGGCTGGTTTTGATTATCAACGAGGGTTTCAACACAGGCAAAATCGTCCATTCAAAACATCGATCATCATCATTATTTGCATTACCACTGCTAACCGCGGAAAACACGCTGACGTTTTAATGCAACTCGACTCACCAAACGGTTGGTACGAAGAAAAATGAAAATGAATTGTCATGCATCTGCCGATAGTCCATTCAGATCCGCTCGGTGAATTTTTCCAACGTCTCGAGAATCATTTGAAAGCCTTTATCAAGGTAATCATTTATAGACTCGCTGTCTATCAGTTTAGAATTGTACGAGCACCGTTCTGAATCCAGAAGGTTGCAGTTGTTTATACTTACTTCATCATTCTCACGGTTAAACAGCGTAGTAGAATGTATACTAGAAGTAATATCTACTTTAACTCCAGAGGTTCCCCTGCAATGTCGATACGATTCCTGGAAGTAACTTTGAAAGAAGCTTCACTGCATCTGTGCCTCATGTTTGATCATGATAATTGCCCGATAAATATTGTAAATCACCACGACGTTTATGTAATTCATACTGAATTACTTGTAATTCTCAAACTTTTTCAGCACTGTCGGTAGCAATGGTATGTACGATACGGCAACGAAGGTTTTGTTCATCACGAACCACCTGATTTATTTCAGTCCGATGGCCTTTGTAGGAATCGTGTTACAATACAATGTTGTCATTTGACAAAGTTGCTTCAGTCAACTGTGGCGTTTCTGCAGAAAGGTCAAACATTACAAGTATATTAGCTTTCTTTCATATCGCTTGACATTCATATCCATCTTTCTTGCGTGAGTGTCCTTAGTTGAATTACTGTTGTCATGCATATATTTAAGAAAATCGTTGTCTAAATGACAAATTTTAATGTTACTAATTTCTGCTTATTTGGATTAGAAACTGCAATAACTTCCGTCCTGGCTGTTATTTCACTGACCTCTTTATTTTTTTTTTTTTTCATTGACGTTGAGTTGACTTAGTAGGATCCTTCTGCAATCTTTGGTTCGTCACTCTTCTAATGCGCGCGATAATACTAGTGAACAGATCCAGAAGACTTTACTCCAATACAACCTATAAGACCTGACAGAGCACAGAGGTCAACATATAACGCAAGCAGATTCAATTTACAGTATTATTAGTATCAAGTTTTACCGCGAGGTTCATATTTTCCAAAACTTACAGTATTGAAGTGATTGTGTCAAATTGCATTTAACTTTATGTATAGTGTTACGACCATGTAGTTGAATTGTGTGTGTTAAGGAATGAGTTCTATATAAATCTTCTTATTTTATTTTTATATCATTAAATGTAGTTATTATTATTATTATTATTATTATTATTATTATTATTATTATTATTATTATTATTATTATTATTATTATTATTATGTTAGCATGGGTTTAATGTTTTGTTAGAAACATCGTGTTTACTTAAATCGTAAATGTGACTCATGTAAGCACGATCCTGTACGATAGTAAATTCGTCGCAAGTAAGCATTCAGGTGTAGCTATGTAAATCATTGGCTGATACATGTTGAGACTTTCCCAATTCCCAGACGCTTCGCGAAATTACGGGTCATTCGTGCATGTGTATATGAAGCGACGTATTAGCTAGTTTTATATGCTTAGTTATCTGTAAAAAAAAAAAAAAAAGTTGAGTCGTAGCCGTAAGTGCAGTTCAGTCACCGTGTTCAACATCTTAGAGAGTTACATTGCTTCTATTACCTTAAAAAGTTATTTTTGTGCTGGAAGAAGTCTGTTCGTGTGTCTACTTAGAACGACATGTACTTTGTCAGAGGAGATAATTGTACTTCGTCTACTTTCTAAATAATTATTTTCCCTGGAGAACAACACTGCTGGTTTGGACAAAGACATTTTCTGAAATTTTGCTAAATTATACTTTTCATTATTTTGGACTTTAATAGAACTTTGCCATGATTATTTTGGATTCACATCATAATAAGATAAGTTCCTCTCACATTTTCGTGTATAACACAGATAATTAAATTGTTAAGTTTTTTTTTTTTAAAAAAAAAAAAACTTGTTGGTTTTGCTTCATTCTGTTACTTACTTTATACTTTATGACCATAGAGACGTAACAGTATTTATTCATATATCTTTGTGTATGTACTTGTCATAACTACTGACAACCTCAGAAACGTGTACAATAAGTAGTCATGATAAACTATCATAGACGTGGGCAGTGAACTTTGGACAGTCGTCATTAGATAAGAGTATTTATTTAGGCTGAGAACTTTGGACAGTGGTCATTAGATAAGAGTATTTATTTAGGCTGAAGTATTTTACCCCACACGACCTTGTCCTCGCATCACACGCACGCTCGAACCCGTAATATTTCATCTGCGAACATTGCAATGAAGAATCCTTGATTGTGATTTGCAATATCGTTTTCGCTATGATGCATATGCGTTTGCAAAATCTTAAGTGGGGAAAAGTGAGAGGAGGATTACAATTCGTTGACCAAGATAAATTCCAATAATCCTCAAAATAAAAATCTTTTATTTCCTACTTTTCTTAAACGATTTTGAAATTAAATAAGCTGAAACCACAATAGATTATAATAGATTTCGCCAAGGAAGTTTTTATTCCAACTCGATATTAAACTTAATATGTTTGTAAATCATCTATATTCAGCAATAACAACTGTTTGCTTTTCACTTTTAATCTACTTTCCGTTGCATACCGACATAATGCTCCTATCACACGCACAATACTTTGTACTTACTGTAAATCATCCATGTAGCTGCTAAAATAATGAGGTATGTTTTCAGGCCCTCAAATTTTAAAACAATACTTATAGTGTGCCATGATTACAGACGTTTTTATTTACGTGTCAGTATCAAAGATGAGATATTCCGAGAAATTATATCAATTTTATCACAAAAGGTTTTTGCCCGAAGCCAAGTATTTGTTCTTCGAAATGCTTCGTGACGCCGGCTTCAGGTGCATACGCCGGTTAGAAACTGAACAAATATAAATACTGATATTCTTTTGCATGTTTCGTCTCAAACGTTTTATTAAATATATTGTATTAGAATGCATTTGTCCATGACAGGGTAATATTAGTGTATCGGCGAAGATTATTAGTGCGCGGATTCATCTTTAAAGAAAAGAAGTGATCTCTCGATCATTAAGCAACTGGAAAGTGAAAACTTTGATAAAAATATTAGTTTACTTGCCTGAATGCAAATCTTAATAAGATAATTTTACATGTAACTAATCTCGCTTGAAATATGATAATGATACGTTAATTGTTCGTTTGTTAATGAATGCATTGCCAGAGAGGTTGACAGCAGTTGATCGAATTGTTAACCACATCTCTATAGCAATGTTTTAGCGTATGCTCCGATTCCCCGAATTAAACTGAGTAGACGCATAGAAAGATTACTAGCAGAAGCACTCAGTCATGAATCCATGGATTTTTCCTAATATATATATATATATATATATATATATATATATATATATATATATATATATATATATATATATATATATATATATATATATATATGGATTAAGATTAAGACATTCTAAATTTTTTATAACCAAATTTAAATATAGATGACACACAGCTAACCTTGTTCAGGCTGAGCCCAGATTAGGAAGCGCATTATGTGCTGGTAGATCAAGATGTGCATTGTTTTACTTGAAATAAAAGTTTAACAAACAATCCTACGCAGTTAGCGATGACAGCAGGCTGAATATACACCTTTGTAACTGATACACAAAAATATACAATAATGTCACCGGGTATACCTAGCCTGACTTTTGAACACTATCATGGAATAAATACCTTCCTTCGGTAAGGGAGCTTTGGGGTGGGGGCTTGTCTTTCTTGTTCAACTCCGTTGTCCTAGACATGAATTTATTTAACAGATTTTCAATATTGATTTTTTTTCTTCCCAATGATTGACATAGTTAAGCTGACAGATTTCAAGACTGATTTTTTTTCTGTTCCTAATATTTTACATAGTTAAGCTTTTTTTCAGTCTCAGTTAAGATAATTTTTTCAGAAGTCCTTTTTGTTGTTTTGTTTTCTTTTGAAAACTCGGAAAGAAAGTTCATGTATTAAAGTTCGATCTTTTCCGCTAAAATTAAATGTTTTCTTTCTTAGCCATTGCAGAGTTTTCGGCATCTGAATTACAAAGTATCAAGAAACGAATAGCTATTACTTCTCCGTTTCTTACTGGTTTTTCAGAGAACTACCCTAAGTATTCACTTTTAAGACGAGTCCAACTTTAAACTGCACATACATAGATCTGCCGGCGCAACGTTCACCGGCAGATCTGGGTATGTGCAAATTGTTAGAAGTAATCTGTTTAACAACAAAAAGACTATCCGCAGTCGCATTCTGCTAGATCAGGATCATTGTTTCCAATTTGACTTGACTTATAAGTGGGTATAGACTGTATGTCCTCTATTCCGTTTTGTTCTTTACAAATTAGTTTGCTTTCGAAAAATAGTCATTTACGTCTACTTTGGCTTAACTTAGGTAAGACTACATGGAGTCTTATACATTTACATATTTTATGAATTTACATATTATAGTCACCCTTCAGATTCAACCAAATCAAAGGGACAATTGCTTGGTTACCTCATAATATTCACATGAACTTGAACTATCTTTGATAAATAAACCAATCGATCCTAAAGAAAAAAAATATTGACACGGTCTAATTTCAAGCTCGTGTGGTAACGCTATATTTGATTATTCCAGGCATCGATTCATGGATGAAGAGGCAGACACAACTGAAGCTCAAACGTGGTATGTATTTGTCTAGCCTGAATGGGAGACAGAGATTATTACAACCTCTCGCAGCAACTATGTCATCAAAAATGTTTACGTTTATCATTTCCATATCACAAATACTGCTGTATATACAACAATGAAAATTAATGAGCGCATTCATACAAGAATAAACTTTATTAACATCAAAAGTAGGTCACCGTGAAAATATTGTGTTTCATTATAAACCTCAGAGCAGGCTACACATGTCTCTGTTGAATTTTCTTTAAGATTTGCGTTCCATATGTCTGAGTATAATTTCACTGATTTGCTCCTGTTTTAATATAATTGTTTGGATTATGGATAGCTCTAGTTCATTATCTAAATAGTTAATTGTAATAACTATTTTCTGATATAAATTTTTAAATGTAGCTATTTTTGCTTGTGCAGACAACTATAGTACAAGCAAAGTTGCATATGTGTTCTTTACACTCTTGTTTATGCTAAACCAAGCGATATGACCAGGAAGAAATACAATGACTTGTCACAGTCTTGATCAGTCCCATGGAGGCAACAGGTGAGGGTGGCATCAGTGGATGACCTCGGACTCACATGCAGTAATTTGGAGAATTTTATTTCGGCTGAAGGTACATAGCATTAGCTATAAATGTGCGATATGGTGGATTGCAGGACGCTATGCATTGAAACAGTTCAATCACGCTGTTTGTGGGCTTTTACGCTAACGTTTTGCAGGTTTTTTATTTGGAATTGTGGTTTAGGACATTAATCTACAAATGTCCACAGGTATGTTTTCTAAACCTGGATCGAATATTTTGTACATTCTACGGAGTTGGATATCGAAAATAAGTCATACCTAATATTCTAGAATAAATTCATGAAAATGTCTTTGATGTTTCTGTATTTGGTAGTAATCATGACGATACCAGAACATTTATTATTGCTTTCTGTGGCCGAGGTGGCAAGATCAATTTAGACTTCTATTGCTTGAATACATTAGGTCTCAAGATGTCCACACCAAGAATCTTTGTCAGATAAAGCTTCCATCTGGTGAAGCCAGTGTTGTGCAAAATGTGAGAAGATGAAGATCTGGATTAATTCACATACCAGGTAGTGCTGTCCCTTGAGTCACTATAAGCTAGAAAGCTTATGTTTGTTTTGTTTTTTTTTGCCTGTCTTTTAATAAAAGCTTGTAGCGACAGAAGTCATTATCTAATTTGTGCATGTTAAAGCTGAAATAAAAACTAAGCGTGTGATCAGCAAAACTGTGTTGTACCTTGATGAAGTTGTACCTTGATGAAGAAAATGAATTCTTCTGTAATAGCTTGGCTCATTGAAAATAGATTGTGTTACAATCTTGTTATTTGGTAGTGCAACTTGTTTCCACGTCCAAACGGCAGATAATTCAGCTGCAATATGACAGCTTTCAGTGTCCAATGTAATAGTGCTGCTTCGTGAAAAGAAGTACTAATCAGTTCATATATTACTGTACAGGCAACAGCATCAAAAATATGAACTTCAGTTCACATATTTACAAATAAAATAGATCAATGTGACCTACCTTTGCTGGACGCGCACTTTTGTTAACGATACGTGCAATTATCAGAGTATATGATTTGCAATACAACAAATTTAAAGAGATTCTAAGGGAAATGCGAACAAGTTAACTAGAGCAATATCGCAAATGTGGTACCAAACATCCTTGGCAGGAAAGACAAAAACACGTATAGTAGGCCAATATGGTTATTATAATTTAATATTACACTTGCTAATGTCAAGCTAATGAAGTTTATTTGTATTTAAATATCAATTCAATATAGATTTATTATATCGCACTGATAGAAAGAATTCATGATAAATGCGAAATGCGATTTTGTATTAATGTTTGCGCAGCCACCTGACCTTGATTGCACACCACGTTAAGTAAATGTAATTTTGTATAAGATTTAATGTGATGTATATATCACACGTATGTATGACTGGGAAAACGGGAAAAGTTATCCTGGCCGCTCACCTAACATGTAGATACCTTTTCTCTTCAGAATTTCAGACTAAAGTTTTGCAAGTTAAGACCATTCATATCATCATTTGTACTACATTGCGTTTTTCATATGTTAATCTATAATAATAATGATAACAACACCACTACCACCAATAATAATAATAATAATAATAATAATAATAATAATAATAATAATAATAATAATAATAATAACAATAATAATGATAATAATAATAATAATAATAATAATAATAATAATAATAATAATAATTATTATTATTATTATTATTATTATTATTATTATTATTATTATTATTATTATTATTATTATTATTATTATTATTATTATTATTATTATTCACAACGTGTTGGCTGGCAAGTCTTGAAGGATTTACTAGAAAGGTAAATACATAAGATACAGAAACTATTAATATCATGTATAATTACATTGTTCCCGCATAAAGCATTTTCACTGGCTCACGCAACATCGTGTGATTTGAGATATGGCTTTTTACTGTTAGGATTCGCGATAATGTATGATATTGCACCATCACAGTGAAAAAGTTGAATTTAAATAATTTGGTTTCAAGTTATAAAAAAAAAACAAATATTCATCTCTGTTGAGGCGAATGGAATAAGTTTATGAACAAATAAATCTATCGTATTAGCTTCTGCTTCTTGTCGATCTACGAGGATTACTGGCTACCCCCCCCAAAAAAAACAACCAAACTTTATATTCACCTCAGTAAGGGTCAGTAATGGTATTATATTGAACGGTTTACAGGTTATCCAAAGGTTCGGAAAAGAATGCTTGGAAAGGAGTTCTCTTGAAAACAAAAACTGCTTTTAATTAGCGTTTTATTCCATATATTTTTAAAATCGGCCTATATCACCGAATCATACGCCTCAGCGGTATGTGCGCAAATGCGTCTAATGTCGTGTAAATACTCCTTTGCCTTTCGCGATAGAGACTGCATACTTTGCAATGCGATGTTTTTGTACATGTGCACAATGGTACCTTAGGCGAGGGGAGTGATATGATTGCATAAATTAACAGCAAAGAAAAAGTTCTGTAATGATATGTAGGGGGAGTAAGTAAATGTGTACATCGACATTAAATTCTGATCCATTACAGGAAAAGAGAAATAGCATAAATGTTATGCAAGCAGTTTCAAATCAAATGGGTAGGAATATCGCGAGTTTTGTTGAAAGGGATCTTAAAGTTCGCCTTGGGCAGTCTAATCATTTAGAATATAAGATACTTACCTAATTCCTTAGGGCAAAAATTGGCGAGGGAGGCGGAGTGTGTTGGTCTTAGTCAGTTCCGGGAAACTAGCAAGATTCACATTCTATATCAATATGCACATTAACTATACGTGAACAGATGAATTATGATACGCAGCCCTTTGCCTCCAACTTGGAAACGGTCGAAACCCCTATAATAAACCCTATACATTCACTTACACCCCCTTCACCCCGATTCTCCGGGAATTTAACTGTAGAAACAGAATTTTAAACTGTTTAAATTCACGCCTTATAACCTTACTAAACATGAAAAATAGCGTTCATAAATGCAAATGACAGTGTCGCTTTGTGTCATAATCCAAGGACACATTTAGAAGGTTAAACAAAACAGGCGAGCACGCGCTATTTTGAAGTTCCAAACACATTCTTATCTTTTTAGCTTTGCATCCCATTTTTATGGATGTAAAATTTTATTCTGCGGAAGTTTAATATTTCCACTAAAGTGTAGAGGAAGGAATTTTTAAAATATAATTTTTTTTGAGGGAGCGGCGGTAGTTTATTGAATAGCATGCCGAACTGGCGACCAGAAGGAGATTGACTCCAATCGTGCCATCTGATCAGCCAGGGTCCGCTACACTGGCGTGCCACTGAGCAGGGTACTTTATTCTAATTGTCTCTGCAAGATATAACCTTCTTGTGCTGATGTGCTTTACAACACCAAATCAAAAACCAAACAATTTCAATCTTACTGCTATTCATCAACATTATAATGGTTATGAGATTTTATCCTCTTTGCTTGTTTGTTTATGCTAAAACACTGTGCATGCTTTTGTTTTCGTCTAACTGAGAAATAAAATAGATTTATAATTTCTATGAATGTAAACTCTCTTTTCTCTTTGTTCTGATATTTTCTTATTATTATAATATATTTCTTTTCGTAATTGCTTTTAAATTAAATATGATCAATATAATATATTAGGCATGAAGTAAAATGCATAAAAAATGTATTTCTCTTCCGACTAGATTTCTTAAGTAAAATTTGAATTTGGTTTCTGATTAGTCAATACTAAATCTATATTAACAGTGAATGAAATGTTCCACGCTTGTTTTAGAATAATTATGAACTTAATTCTATTTTTACATGACGTTTTTTTTAAAAGTCGTTCATTGATGAAAAGTCTTTTGATACACTATATTTTCGAGCGTAAAATTGATACTTTCCAATAATAGTCGGTTGTTTCTGATATCAGGAAGATTTGATGATCACCAATACGAGGCCGGGTTTTGGTGACCTTTCGATTCACAAATCCAATTACAGATTTAACATTTATGCAAGCGAAAAACTTAATATAAATGACACCACTTTTAACGACGAAGTCCCCTTACAGCAAATGTAAAACTTTATCTAAAATGTTTCTAAAAATACGCGAACCGTGAATTACGAAGGTCGACAGAACATGACCCTTTATTTGTGCCCTTCAGAGCAACTTATACGCAGATTCCGATTTTATTTCGATTGTTGTCTTCTTAGATATTGCTATCGACTAATAATACACCTTTTATGTACTAAGAGGACGACCTTTTGCTAACTGTAAGCTCTATTGTTACAGAAAACAAAGAAAGCAAGGCCGTGAGTTTTCCGCAAAGCGATGAATACACGTTACCCGTCCAGAACAAATGTGCTGCAATTGAAAATGTACATAATTTTGAATCTCAGAGCTTACACAAATCACTTGTTTCATCACCACCATCTAAAAAATGGAAGCAGTCGGTTTCTAGAGATAGAAAAAGTGTTCTAACTCATTTTAAATATGCAACTAAGGATTCTATGCCAGACGCTTTTTTCTGTATTGACAATCTGAAAGTACGTACAGATAAAGACTTTTCAAGGACAAACGATGGAAAAGAGAGATATGACACTGGAGAATTAAAGTCTAGACTTAGTCATCTGCCAAAAAAACGTTGCAGGAGCGCACCAGAAACCCATCCAAAGAATTCAGACATCAGTGATAAACAAATAACTACGTCATATCATAAGCCTACAGGAATTTTATCATTTTCGAAATCCGGTGAAATCGGGCATAATAATGGTAAAGGAAATTCTAACCATGACGAAGATGATGACGAAGGATACTCATCCAAAACGTCCAGCGCTGAGGATAAAGGAAGAAAAAGGTTGTTTGATGAATTCCAGTTCAGGCGGATGTGCACAAGCATGATTGATCTTTCACTTCTGCCGTCTCACATTAAAGAAAAGGGGGTTCTTCAATCAAGGTTTAAATTTTTCCATTCACATCAGAGCAAGAAGCTACCAACTAATTATGATATTGACTATGACGAAGAAGGGGACAATGAAAGTGATCGAATATTGTCCAAGTCAAAGACAGTGAATTATTTAGATGCTGGGGTACTTCTTCAAAGACGTAACAAGGATGGTTGTAAAGGTATTGTTCCACCTGTCGAAAATACAACTTATTTTAAGGTCGAAGAGATGAAACAAATGAGGTTAGTACTTCGAAAAATTAGTATACAAGACTCGGACGAAGCAAATGCAGGCACATTTCCTGTAGGTGAGAGGACCGGAAAATTGGATCCTATTCCAAATATAGATCGATCCAGATTGTCATCTAGGACAAGTACTGCTAGTCGCCAACAGCAAGGGACATTAGCAAGGCCCTACTCAAATAAAACAGAGCCTTTGAAAAAATCAGTTGGCAGACATTCTGTAAATAGTCAGAAATATGAGCATGAAAATTCTCATTCTCCGTATTCCATAGGAGATTTGTTACCCACTATGGACAGAAACATATATAATTCTCGTCGAACTAGGACATTTGATTCTTTGACCCAAAGTGGGGAAGAGACCCATGCCAAAATGGACGGTGTTACTTCCAGTAGCCTTGATAACCCAATGTCAAAGAAACTACTGATTTCTCCAACAAATGGCTTAATGTTTTTGAGGACAGGATTGGATTTTGTGACGAATAATATAAAGAAGGTGAGTAAAAATTGTTTCTAAATAAGAGTGCAAAACTATATAAGTATTCATTTTCTTATTGTATCAGCTCAGTACTCGTCCTTTAGATATAACATATCTTGCGTACAAGGATATATTTGGATTTTTCAAATTGAAAACAAGAAACGATGCACCAGAAATTCTTAAATATCATAACCATTTATAACAGACTCAAAGTACATTTGTCATATTCTTTACAAGTACATAAAAACACCATCACTCACCTCCAAAAAACTGTCCTGCAGTTTGAGCAAAATATTGCTTGTGTTACGACGACTCTAGGTCTTAAATTAAAGAAGTCAAACCAACAAGTAAAATCAGCAAGTTATTTATTTCTTAAGAATACGAAGGGAAAATTCAAGAAACACAGCATTTTGAATTAAATCCCAGTAATCCTAAATGTCCTATCATAAATTTTAAAAAAAATATTGAATGAATTCCAAGTCTTGAATGTTTTGATATAAACCACAGTGCTGCAGTCAGGAATTTTCGGCCTTGAAAAACGGGTGTTTCGCATGATTTTCTTGAGCGTCAGGGTACTAAATATGGGGACTCCCAGGTCTGTACCTAGAGTGTTAGCTTGCCCTTTCTTTCTGTCTGTACCCCTTACCGATTTTAAATTCAAAAAAGCATTCAGTGTTCAAAAAATTGGAAAAGAAAAACTTATCCACTGCGTTCATTAAATTTATGATTTCCAACCTAATCTTCTCTAGGTGTTTAACACCGTTATCCTGTTCACGCTTAAGACTGAATGGGCGTTTCGTTAGACATAGCAAATATTGGATGTAGACAAACATAGATTTTGCTGAAAGGACTGTTTTATACACTGGAAAAGGCTACGCATTGTACATTTCATATCCTTGATTTTCGTTTTTAAAATAAGTGGTGGGGGGTACGAACAAACGGAAGTATATGCTCACCAAGAATGTATGTGCCATTTTGTCAGTAGGAAATTCAATATAGGATAAAAACTAATTTTGTTGTCAACTGTAGTATATAGATTGAAGTTATGACATGTATAATGGAAGAAAATTAAATCCATTTACTGTGTGCATCTTAATATTCTTACTCTAGTTTTTACACCCAATTTTTTTCTGGCCTACAACGTGTATAAGTTATGAGAAGAGATCTAACTTTGTGTCTGGCATGTGACATTATTCAATGTTTTAGTTTCGGTTTTAAAATACTAATGGTGTGATGGTAATAATATCTATTGATTTGTAGGTTATCCTATCATCATAATCTAAAAGAGACAAAATAGATGTGACGTGTATCTAAAGGTCAGAGGTTGAAGATTTAAAGTTGACATACTTTCAGAATAGTTTTATTTAATATGAATAATCATGATGCTTTAAAAAAAAAAGTCCAAATAACACTTCTTTTGATTGTTCACAATTTCCATGTCTACGTAAAATATACCAGCGTAAATTGATAAATTAGAGCATAGCTTCGAAAACTGTACCTGTTTATCTTCGGACTGCTGCATCAGTGGTAAGGGGGTCCCGAGTGGCCTAGTGGTCTAAAGCGCTGTCCGTTACGGATCACTGCCATCTCACCTCTGTCTGCGTGTGTTCGAGACTAGGTTTTGGCGAATGTGGATATGTGAGAAAGCTTGCCAGTAGCTTTTCGTGGGTTGGTGGTTCTTTCCAGTGATTTCCCGGTTTCTTCCTCTACCATTAATACTGGCCGCCATGAATAGCCTATCGTGTGCTGAAAAATGGCGTTAAGCCCAACACCAACAACAACAACAACAATCAGTGATATGCCGTCAAATTCATTCACATGCATGATTCTTTGAAATTGCTTTGCAAAGGAACGAAGATATTTAATTGTCCCGCCGCCCCAAGCTGTTGAATTTTTTGTGACAAAATTCTGGTAAATTTCAAACAAGAAAGAGGAACATATTAGCAATAATTAAGAGGTCTATTCTTTTTCACAGGAAGAAAATTGACATAGATTAAATGCATCTGTCGTTAATAGTAAACATCATGACAAGATTTGTTAGTGCAATAACACTTGAATAATTTTACAAGAACCACAATTAAAAAAACTTATTATACCATATATAGGTTGCATCACTTCATCAATTGTCATAATCTTCACTGGGCCACACCCTACCCTTAAAGTCACGTGCACCGTAGTTCCGTTAGAAATGTATGACATAAGTTGGTTTCGTGAAATAATCAATGAAGACCCCTTCATACCTGTATCTTGAATGCTTATCATAATTGCTATCATTGTATATATATATATATATATATATATATATATATATATATATATATATATATATATATATATATATATATATATATATATATATATATATATATATATACTACTCCATCAAAGAAACGTTTATCTAATTGATTGGTGGAAATTGTACAAACATTCCAGTTGAGCTAATTCTGATCTGGACTGAAAATTTATTTTTTATTCGGCGTAGATAGTATTTTTAAAAAAATGGATTACTAATTACAAGGGATTATGAATTTACACACCACTGACCGAAATCGATTTCGTACCCATATAACGCCATGCGTTTTTAACACATGAATGATGCAAGTAAATTCTTAGAGACAACAAGACAGGAAAAGCAAAACTCTACAACAGTGTTATTTAACAATAACATATTAGATTTTACATTGAATGCACATTCTGAACTAACTTATTTCCAATTCACCTGGTTTTGTAATACTTTGGAAAAGAAATGTGTTCTGATTAACCTTACATTCTATATATCTTAAAAACCAATTGTTTTTATATCACAAATTACTGTACATACTTTGGAAACAAACTGTGATGTAAATTTAATTTACAGGAACAAAAAAAAAACAATTTTACTTTCTGTAATAGGCTATTTTTTACTTCATTTGTATCGGTTAAGAAACTGTATACAAAATATTGGAAATTCATAGCATCTGGCAAATTTTATGGGAAGCAGTTGGCCTATAATTTGAATATTACACTATGAACCCTTGGAGTACGTGGCACGTTTTGTACAACCATCTCACGTTGACATCTGATCAACCTTTGTGCAACAATCACGCGTTGACATTGATCAATAGCGAGTACGCGGTACGTTTTTACAACCATCTCATGTTGATATCTATGCAATAGCGACTACGCGATACGCTTATAAAACCATTTCACGTTGTCAACTGAGCAGTAACGAGTGAAGATACGTTCGTACAACCATCTTACGTATCTGAGCAACACCGAGTACTTGGTACGTTTGTAGAATCATCTCATGTTCACATCTGAGCAATACCAAGTATCCAGTTTGTACAACCATCTCACGTTGACATCTATGCAATGGCGAAAATGCGGTATGTTTGCGCAACCATCTCACGTTCATATCTGAACAATAAAGAGTGCGCGGTACATTTGTACAACCATCTCACGTTGACATCTGAGCAGTAAAGAGTACGCGGTACGTTTGTACAACTACCTCACGCTAAGATCTGAATAACAGTGCGTAAGCGGTACATTTGTACAGCCATCTCACGCTGACATGTGAGCAATAACAAATACGCGGTATGCTTCTACAACCATCTCACGCTGAGATTTGAGCAATAACGGAAACGCGATACAATTGTATAGCCATTTCAAATTGACATCTGTTCATTAGCTAGCACGCGGTACAGCTGTACAATTAACGAATGCATAAAGTTTACTTCTGAACAAGCACTATTATCAGAATGAGTTTGTTCCAGCGTCACTCATCATAGCTGCTATACTTACAACCTTTCGACATGGTTGCCTTCTTGTCGTTATGCCACTTAGGATATATTTTGTTATTGTTAAGCGCTTCATCGATAAAAAAATAATATACAGAAATTTGCATAATCACTTAAAGGTTTGCAAAGGTTAATTTACTTATTCATTGTTAATTTAAACAGTATTTATTTCCCGAATAGTACATTATATAATTAAAACTTTGAGGATTGAAAAATAAACGCATTGCATTTATATAAATCCTTATGGTTATTCGTTGTCGTTTTGTTTGCTGTGTTTGCGTCCCCCGTCTGTTTTTTCGTTCATCGATCTCACTAGAGTGTCCTTATCAATCCGGATGCACTTTTACAATAGACAGCAATGTGGGAAGAAATATATCTTGCATTAGAAAGTTGTATTCGATCGATAGATAGATAGATAGATAGATAGATAGATAGATAGATAGATAGATAGATAGATAGATAGATAGATAGATAGATGGATGGATGGATGGATGGATGGATGGATGGATGGATGGATGGATGGATGGATGGATGGATGGATGGATGGATGGATGGATGGATGGATGGATGGATGGATGGATGGATGGATAGATAGATAGATAGATAGATAGATAGATAGATAGATAGATAGATAGATAGATAGATAGATAGATTATCTGTTATAATTTAGTTTCAGTCAACCTTATGTTTCAGTTTTCTATTTTTTCTACAGCAAAATTTAGGACCCCCACCATTTTGTCCTAAATTTGCCCGTCAACCCTTGTCCAGGCAAGTCACGAGTATAGAAAGTCTCAGTAAGCCCCCAAATTACGTAAGCATCATTTACTGGGAATTCATGTATATAGCTTTGAATTTGACTTGTAGCTCTAACTTTATGCTTATGCTACTTATTCTGAGTATATAAAAAAAAACCAATGCACGTGTATAAGGGTGGGCTTTACTATTTAACGTAGCTACGCGTCTAACAGCCTAATGCACTGCATGATATACCTGTATGTACGTATCACTTAGAACACAGAATGTAATACGATGCGTATTTCATGAATATGCATCGTACAGGCTTTTTTCTTCAAGTCTTTACTCATTCATTAATATATATATATATATATATATATATATATATATATATATATATATATATATATATATATATATATATATACACAAACGTATGGATGGAAATTATACCGTATCAATTTTTTATGACTGAATAATATATTGCATTATACGACGTAACCGACAGCCTAGCTTCCAGAATTAGAAAATAGGTATAGATACCATTCCGTAGTCAATGAGAATAAGGAATTAGCAAGCTAGTGAAGACCACTGAATTTTATGAAGGAATTGCAATTTGGAATGTATACAGTCTGTTTGATAAGAAAATGGGTATTGCCCAGTCTTAGAACTTTATAGTTCTTTATAGTGTGCTAAAATAAGTAATTTATACTTAATACTTAAGTCATTACACTATTTGTGTGCTGAAATGGCTAATTTATTTAGAGTCGAGGCATTGTCCTTATAATGTGCTGAAATGAGTAATTTATGCTTAGGACTTAGGTCTTGCTCCTTATAGTGTGCTGAAATGGGTCATTTATACTCAGGACTTAGGTCATGCTCCTTATAGTGTGTTGAAATGGGTCATTTATACTCAGGACTTAGGTCATGCTCCTTATAGTGTGTTGAAATGGGTCATTTATACTCAGGACTTAGGTCATGCTCCTTATAGTATGCTGAAATGGGTAATTTATACTCAGGACTTAAGTCAAGCTCCTTATAATGTGCTGAAATGGCGAATTATAGGATGCATTGCCATTGGCCTTATCTTCTAGAATGCCGAAATGAGTAAACTCAAAATATTTTAGCAATTGACTATTTCTAGCTCATGAATTTTAGGTTTTTCTCTCCCGAGGAAGCAGAATTTCATGACCTTAATGAAAAATGCATGATGTGTTAAATGGGTGCAGCTTAAAACTGAATGAATTTCTTCTTGCTTCTTTCTGCGTATAAATTCATTTCTGGCTACTTCCTAATGCTTTAGTTACTAGCAAATCACGAATAGTGCCTGATCACATCAAAAAAAGCAAGGTATCTGTCTCAACGAAAAATTGAACATTCATCACGATTCCATAATATGTGGGCATTATATTGATTAATTATTTTTCTTCACTTGAATTTTCTTCTTTTTTGCGATAATACGCAAACCGCTTTTCACAAATGCATATTTACTAGCCTTAACTATCGCAATTGACTCTCTTTACGTGAATATAACAGGTCTACAATTTATATCACTGTCTTTAAATTCGAATGACTCAATTAAATATGTTCAGTTTCGACTTATTTATTGCATGTTAAGCAAAAGAGTTCATGAATCTTGCTACACGAATCTGGAAATGATAACTATGTACTATGAAAATGCCTATGTAAAATCGTAGTTGTTTGACTACTTAAAAGGTGTCATTTCACAAAACATCGATAGTTCAAGACTTATACAAAAAGTAGTGACGAGAAACTGAAGTAACATTAAATCTGTTAAGCAGACGTGAACAAAAAGGTGAGTTTGTCATAAATTATAAGGCATTTGCATTTCTAAACTCACACACACACACACACCATCTGTTCGTCTGTATCTGTCCGTCCGTATCCGCATAAGTTCACTTTTATGTTCCACGCCTTCAACAACCTTTACAAGCAGTTTCTGGCTGGCAAATACACACAGAAAGCACAGACACAACAGCTTTGTTACAATACCTTGTGTACAGGTAACCAAACTGAAAAAATAACATTAAATTAGAAGACGAAAATGAAACAATCGACACAACAACCATTGGAACTTAAAGACTTATAATTTAAAAACAAAATTGGAGCGCATGAAGTCTTAAAGAGGCAGAATACAATTTATTTGACCCAAATTTAAAAGAAAATGAAAGACTTCTAAAAGTGATAAGTTCGTTGACGTGTCAATGTATAATATTGATAAATAACAACTGATCTTAATCTTCCCATTACTAGAGATTCCGCTTGTGTTGAAGTATTAAAATCACTTATGAGAATATAACTTTCGCTAATATAAAAAATTCAGAAATTTACGAAAAATAAGTTATGGTGTGCCGTCTCGCTCGTAGGAACAAATAAAAAAAACCCACCATTTTCTTTTATCGGATGAAAATTATATAATTTTTGTGCTAATGTTTTATCAATGTTTGAAATGTGTCGAGTACAATCCTCTATTAAGCAAAGTTGGTGCAATTTAAAACGTGTAATCGTGCTTGGCCATAGCACATTTCTGCACCGAACTGTATACCAAACCTATCCGAGCTATAATTTAAATAATTTGGTGCTCAAAAATGTAGCGTGGCTATTAAAGATCTATGGAGCAAGAAGTAACGTGCAAATATGAAACTGGCATAGAAAGACTTTTTTTTGTAATTTTGCATCTGATTTCAAAACAACAACTGCGACATGGTGCACATGACATGATTGTAATAGAGATACTTGAGAGAGAACACGCAAATGTAGTTATATTTTATATTTTTGCAAACAATATGTTGCTGTTGCAAGATTTCTTCTTCATTATTATTATTATTATTATTATTATTATTATTATTATTATTATTATTATTATTATTATTATTATTATTATTATTATTATTATTGCAAGACTCTCTCTCTCTCTCTCTCTCTCTCTCTCTCTCTCTCTCTCTCTCTCTCTATATATATATATATATATATATATATATATATATATATATATATATATATATGCATATATATGCTATTGTTGACAAAGACATAGCAAACATTTTATATTGATAAAATGACAAACCATATACACGAAAATTTAAACATTCAGTATAAAAAAGTGGACGGATGAACCATTTGGCTAGAGACTGCAAGTTACCATCCCATTTGCCTCTGTTAACACAATTTCTGTTCTCCAAACCATGTCGGGTTAGGTGCTGTCTGGATCGTAAAATATTTGTTCTAAAACAACCAGTGCATCAACACGTCTCTTTATAACAGGATAATAATAATAATAATAATAATAATAATAATAATAATAATAATAATAATAATAATAATAATAATAATAATAATAATAATTATTATTATTATTATTAGTAGTAGTAGTAGTAGTAGTAGTAGTGGTATATTGTTATTATTATTATTATTATTATTATTATTATTATTATTATTAGTAGTAGTAGTAGTAGTAGTAGTAGTAGTAGTAGTAGTAGTAGTAGTAGTAGTATAGTTGTTGTACATTTAATTGTCGATTATGTAAATAGAGGAATCGACTTTTAGTGGTTGACATTACATTTTTTTCTATATAGATGGTTGCCTAATGAATTGGAGTCATGTTTATCATAAAATGTTTCTATATCTGCAAACAATTATCTTGTTCTATATACTTTGTAGCAAGGACCTAATCCACTGACTCCAAGTCAAGGACGACCACTCGGAGGGAAGCCAGAAGAGTATGTTCATGTTCTACAAAGCTATAAGGCTAGCAAATTACGAAACGTGTTGAAAAGAATATTATGAGATATGCTGCGTAACATATATGTGTTTGGCATTTTTGTATCTTGGGAATTTAAGTGACGTTATTTTACACCAGACCCATTTGTATAATTTTTTTGTCATTAAGTCAGTTCTTTGTTTTTTTGCCATCGCTATGCAGTTGTCAAATAAATAAAATGATCAATTATAATTGTAATTACTCATATACATTTCAAATGGATGCATTAATCGTAATGTCTCGAGCAAATAATTTTTGTCTCGCCTCAGAGTCAAAACTGGCCACCGTCGCCTACTTTTCTTGTTTCAATTAATCGAGACAGGAATGTATTTTTTGTGCGTTTTCAGACTGAATTACCCGTATCTTATAAAAATACAAGATACTTGAAACATGCAAATTCTTCCAATAGTCTCAACAACGATTTTAATAAAAATTACATTCTAATGAGTGTAGGGGAATGATTGCGCACTTTGTACCATTTTATCCACAACTGCAATGGTTATCAATATTTCTAAATATTATGTCTAAAGAGGTTATGTTATGTTATATGAAGACTGGATCTTAATGGGGAAGTGTGTGGTATTCGTCCAGACCATACTTTGCCAATAACATTTTTATGATTGCAATAACAAAAAAAGATGGATGCAAGAAGAGCCTGGACTTATCTAAATTAAGAATTCGGACAATATTGATTTGCTCTTCACAATTGTGCAATTTTGCAGGTTGGAAAAAGTCTATGAATGTGGAGTTGTAACTGGAAAATTACACGAATAGAGAGCAATGATGCAATGCCCCTCTCCTCAGCCCCTCTATAGATCACCAAACTAATCTGTCTCTAGTCAGTTCTACAATTAAATGACAGACAAAGAGAAGAATATTTAATAATTAAAATTTAGAATGTTAAAAAGCATACAGTAAATCGCCAGATTGTAGAGGCGCTAACTTAGCGGCGACAGCGAAGAGTGAGTACTCGCCTGCATTTACAATGTCCAATCCCATGACTTGGCGGTCACTGTCATTCTGTAATTTACAATGTCCATATCCATGACTTGGCGGTCACTGTCATTCTGTAAGAAATGTTAGTCATTTTCTTTTGATACTGAACCTTTTAGTTTTTGTTTGTACATTTTTGTTAGAACAGACAGTCACATGACTCATTACGTGCACAAAATCTAAGCGCTGGAGTCCAATAGTTGTTACTTATAAGTGAACAAATTGGTACTTTTTCATATGTCGGCATTTAGTACAACACGTGATGCAAAAAATATTTAAAAATTGATTGGCTCTCTTTGTGGTTGTGTTGAACTTATTATTATTATTATTATTATTATTATTATTATTATTATTATTATTATTATTATTATTATTATTATTATTATTATTTACAAGATCATTAATATGCAAGGAATAAACTTGTCTTAGGAATACAGGAATGTTTTTCCGATTGAAAAATGCGATGCCTTTACACATCAATATCATGAGAGTCAGGGAAGGGGGAATCATGGTCAGGTGTCTTAAACCTGAAGGCTTTTCAGTCATGTCTCGCTTGCAGTAAGGAGTTTCAAAATCATCAAATAGTCTCCAGTATGCTGTTGGAAGATGCATTTTAAAGTGGTTTCTATACATAAAAATTGCAAGTTTTTTCGTCTCCAGTTATGTCTGACCCGCAATCAATATTACATGTTCCGTAGGATTTTGATAACTATGCTATTCTGCTACAAATTTAAACAAAAATTCATGAGTTTTCCACAGTAATGGCTCAAATTTAACAAGTTAGTGTTTTTCAAAATAGATCAATTCGATTTCGGCATCATGAGACTGCGGACTGCATGTATAACTGACCTACTCTCAAACTAAAGTTACGTAAATGCAAACACTACGCACTTCTGAAACAGAAGATTGTTCAACGAAATGTGTTCATGATAAATCTCTCGTTTTACAAAATTACTTGTTTTAACAGTTATACAAGAATTTTACTTAAATTACAATATGGAAATATATTAGATTAATACTGACAAGTCATCAATACAACAATGTAAAGGGCCAAGTATTTGGAATCATTTTGATAGACTCATAACATGGATACAAAGCTCGTCTAAGTGGGAACAATCTTCAAAATCATACACTAAATCGCCAGATAAAAAAAGGCACTTACCTAGGGACCACAGGGAAGAGTGGGTACTCGCCTGCAATTAAAATGTCAAACTTCGTGACAAGGCGGTCGCTCTGCCATTCGGTAACAAATTTTAGTCTTTTTCCTCGGTACCTTTTCATTTTTGTTGTAAAAGGCAGTCACAGGAATCGTTAAAGGCATAAAATCTAAGTATATAAATGTGTTAGAACAATGCTGGAGTCTAATAGCACTATGTAATACATTGTTGTTGTTACTGGAAAGTAAGTGTTATTTTATAATTGTTTATGCCTAAAAAATATTAGAAAATGGCTATTATTCCCCACAGACTTTGCTTTTGTTATCAGGACAGTGATATTTCGAAATTTACCTATTTCCAATGAAAAAACTGGCGAATCCGTGTCTTTTCGTTCACAAAAAGTCAGATAAAACAACATATGAATCAAATTAACATGTATTTATACTAAAGTAATAAAAAATGACGACAAAAGATTTAGACTGGAGTAGTTTTTCCAGATTTACAATTATATCCCCCCCCCAATGTAGTCTCCCAACATGTTTTAATTATACTGCCCTTGGTAGCAGCATTTAAAGTCCAGTATATCCTGGTTGAAGCGCTTGCCTTTCTTCCCCCGAGTACGCTCCCATGTTCTCCTTGAATTTATGAAGATGAGCATCAAGGATATGGACTTTGAGGGACATCTTGCAGCCCATTGTGCCGTAGTTCTTCACCAGTCTCAACTAGCTCCACATAGTTTTCGGCCTTGTGATTGCCTAGAAAGCCCCGAACCACTGCAACAAAGCTGTTCCAAGCTGCTTTCTCCTTACTAGTGAGCTTCTTGGGGAATTCATTGCACTCCAGGATCTTCTTTATCTGATGTCTGACGAAGACACCGGTTCTGATATTTGCCTCAGACAACTTATGTAAGAAGCTCCTTATTTATAGCTCTTACAAATTTTTTCATAAGGCCCAATTTGATGTGCAGTGTTTGGACCTCGGAAATTATCATCTGGATCTACATCATCTACCTCGCTCTCTGACTTGCTGATCTCTTCTAAAGACGGCTGCTGTCTCTCCGCACCTCAGAGCAGTGTAACACCGGGGCGATGGATGAAGGAAGGTCCAGACACGTGACAGCAGGTGCATTCTTGCCAGTCAGACGTTTGGCATGGTCCACAATGAAGAAGTATCAGTTGTTTGGGTGGTCAATGGGTTTCCACTAAATTATGAATATATCGAACTTCATGGCTCTTTCCCCACTGTACCATCATACAAAAATAGATTTATTTCACCCAAGTGTAAGAGATTCTCACAACATTTTTCCCATATATGTTTTCAATAACAGAAAATTATAAAACATTTAAAAATAAAAACTTTTATAATTTTAAAAATTTTAACAAATTTTATCACATAAAATTCTGAGCAACAATTGTCCATCTTACTTTCCAGAGTTTTTTTTGTTGCAGTGCTTGCTGGTGAAATGAAGTGAACAGGGTTTGTCTTGATCCCTGACAGGCATACCAAAATATGCCTTGTAGGCCTAATACGTCTTAGTTGATGCTTCCATAGAGTACTTTTTCGCTCTTGTCATGATAAATTGGCTGCAGACATAGCAAACTGTGTCTGCCTGATGCTTGCAGTCTCTTTATGCCATCTCAGAAAAATGCAGTTATGTATCCACTTATGCAGCTGGAACGAAACTGAACTGGTGGGCTAAGGGCTATGTATTTATACTACTATTTATATTACTGGAAAGTTCTAGAAATTACTTCAAGTTTACACATAATAGAATCTATCTTGACTGTTCTGGAAAATAGGTAAATTTCAAATTATCACTGTTTTGATCACAAAAGCAAAGTATGTGGCGAATAATAGCCATTTTCTATACTTTTTAGGCATAAGCAATTAGGAAATATAACACTTACTACCAAAGAACAAACAAAAACTTTGTTACACGGTATAGAAACAAAAAAAATTGTTACATTGTGAAGTTGTTGCATGTAAGTGAACTAATTGTTACAAATAATTATCTTTGCATATATGAAAGGTAATGGATAGTTACTTTTCTCATGCATCCATAAATCTAAATATATAATGACTCTAATTTTGTTAACTACCTTATATAAATTCAATGATTATGCCTTTTTTTATACATATTTCAGGTCCAAATCCAGAGTCCCAGTTCTTCCTGATAAAGAAACAAAGAAAAAACTCCAAGATGCATTTTCCAAATTTTACAATAAAAAATCCAATATTATTGGTCAAGATTTGGTCAGAAGCCTCAAGAATATGTGGAAATCATAGCTGTCTTTAACTTATAAATCTTAAATCATAAATTCTTCTTTCTTGAACTGTGAATTTTTATTTTCTTTTTGTGGGGATACCAATTTGTGTGGCCATTATAGTTGCTACTGATGATGAAAAATGCAAAAAAATACAACAGTTGTCCATGAAAGGGAGTTGTATACATGTAATTTTATAATCCACAATATTCAGTACTAACAAAAATGCCATTGCTAAAATGCAAAAAATAATGTTACCGAAAATAAAAGAATTCACCTTATAACACATTAAAAGCTTTCTGATCGTCTGGAATGGAAATAACCGGTTTTATTTTTCATATATATTTTCTTCTTAACAATAAATCAAACATTTTGTAACATAAGAAAAAAGTTTTTAATTGCCAAAACTGTTGGAATGTATTATTTAACAAAAGTCTGATTTTCTAAAGGTAAGAACATTTCTTAAAAATAATTTTAATCATAAGTTGTATTAATGGTAGACTGCAAAATTTTGGGGGTTTATTTACACTTTTTTTGGCAAAATTTGTGACCAAAAATTTTTGAGTTTATTTGATATTAAATTACAAATATTTACTTACCAGAAAACAATCTGCATGTATTAAACACCAGTGTTCTGGTATGTTTCAAAATATTTGAGTACAATAATTTGCATACAAAAATAATTTTGCATTTATATGAATTACTAAAAGTCTATTGCTTTTTTCTAACTTTACTGAGGCATTTCATGCTCACTGCAGAATACTTACTGATGTATTAGTGATCTTACTAAATTGTCTTAAAGTGAATCTTTTTTGAATTTCATAAATTAAAATTGACGACATTCACATTTTATAGAAGTAAAGAACCAAAAATGATATGTATTTTTTAAACTCTCTTTTAGATCACTTTTGAATGGCTTAGTTTTTATAGAAAAATTGCTCCATGATTCAGTTTGATGTGCTAAAAACCCTCCAATCTTCCAAATCCAATCAGATATGACTAAAATTGTCTTAAATATTACTTTAAAAACATAAAATATATCGATAATGTGTTGTTAACTTGTTTAGTTTGAAAAGAAACAAATCTCAAATTCTTTGAAACTCTATTTTCAATTCATTGAAAACATCTGAATACTGTTTTTAATTCATTCTGTAATTAGAGGGCTGCCAATTTCTTTAAATGAAGAAAATCATGGCATGATGCATGAATTGAACTAAAATATTTACTTCTATGTAATCCCTAAAATAGCTGGGATAGAGTAAACAACTGTTTGAAAGACAGTAAAGATGCTATTAAAAAAAAGATTTCCAGGTGAATCCAACATAAACTATAAACTCAATGCCTATGACAAAGTTGTGCTGCTATTAACAGGTGATCCAACAGATTCAGTTCCCTTTTCTATAAAGCTAAATAAGCAAGAAAGACGCCTAAGAAGGTTAACTACAACATCTTAAACTGAAATATTGCATTCACTCATAAAATTAAAATTAATCTGGTGAAATTACATTTTCACAAAGAGAATTGGGCATTTTCAATTTTAAATAATTTTTAAAGCAAGTCTTGCAACAACCCATTTTACATGCCTAATTTTTGACAGATCTCAAATTGATTCTGCACAACAGAAACCAGAACCACAAGAATCTTTCAATAATCTAACTGGAAGCAGTAAATGTAATTTTCTTAAAACTGCTGCTGCTGTAACTTTAACATATATAAATGTTCACATCTAATGGAATTGGAACTGGAACCACAAGTATCTTTCAAAAATGTAACTTTTGTTGTAACTTTAGCATAACTTTACTCATTTTGGTCAATCTGAGTCTGCAGGCTGGAGCAGGATTAAAATCCCTCAATGAAGCTGATGTTTAAAAAAATTTCCAATTTCTCACTCTTCAGAGCTGAACCAATTCTTCATATAAATTAGTCAAGAATTTTATGCCTGCTTACTGTCATCTTCCATGGAGGAGAACACTGCTATAGGTTCAAACAGATCAGCCATATTTTCAAAAACTTTGGTGTTTTCCATTTTGAGCTACTGCTTCACATTCTTTGAAGTATTTGTGACACATTTCATCTTCACTGATTCTCTTCACCACTGTAAGATGCACTGCTCTCTTTCACTCAGTCAAGCAGTCACCATCAATGGCATTCATATGCTCTAATCTTGCAAACACTGAAGTGCAACCCATTTCTAAAGGTGGCAACTAACTCTGAATTTTCAATGTCTAACTATATGCCAATCAACAGTGCCACTTTGTACTTTATAAGTATTTATGTAGATTTTTCTGTGGCATTTGTCTTTTGCAAACATCAAGGGTTTCTTGACAACAATAACACTTGCAAACAGCATCAATTGCCTTCTTCAGCCCAAGCCAGCACAAAGAATGAAGTTCCTTTATTGCAAGTTCTGGTTTATCTAAAACATTTTGAATTTCTTTTAATGCTGTTCCCCAGTTTGCCAATGAAGAAGTAAAATAATAACGGTCTAAACTTGTCTGTGAACATAGCCAGGATTCATTTTTTAAATAGAATGTCATAGCAAGATTTAGACAGTGGACAAAGCAGTGTGTTTGAATGACACATATTTGTACATCTGCACTCGTTTTCTTCCCAAACATGACAAAATCAGTTGTCAAGGACACACATTTAGAAATGTTGATTCCCAATATGTTGAGGCAATCATGAATAACAACAGTGTGAAAGCAGCCTTCTTGTATGCAAATATTTGCTATGAATGTAATCATAGGCTTCCTGAAATTGATGCATTGTATTTATTTTGACAGCTGCTTTTAAAAGTAATAACGGTACTTTCATGTTAAATAAGTGAAAAAAATGTGGGATATCAATATCATCTACAACTGATCTTTTTCACCCTGATGAAATGCACTGCTTGATCTCGTTAAAAGTTCACCAACTCAAAATTTCTTTCTCATCCAACTTGTTTGATTCCTGTAACTAAACTTTTATACTGTATTTTACATCAACATTGATTTTAATTCCCGTAACTCAAGTTTTTATACTTTACATCAGCTTTGTTTGTTTCCTGCAACTCAAAATTTTTATACTTTACATCAAGTTTGTTTTCAATTTCTGTAACTCAAGTTTTTATATTTTATATCAACCTTGTTTAATTCCTACAGCTCAAAATTGTATACTGTACATCAACCTTGTTTTTATTTCCTCTAATTCAAGTTTTTATTCCATGCATCAACAAATTTGATTCATGTAACTCAAGTTAATCATTCAGTTTTTCAGATGGTATTTTGTTTCTGGCACAACAATAGACAGTTCTGAACAAAAATATATCATGGTCACTGACATGTATCTGATATTACAATTTCATCACACTTAATATTTATGTATCTATGTTCTCATTCAAAAAAAAATTCTCTAATCTCATATGATCCTTGGAGACAACATATCACACTACTGAAGACATACCCTCATGAGAACATTTATCATTTTGTGTTGTTTGTGTTTGTGTTGTTTATAATTTTTAATGTAGCTTTAACAATTTTTCAGTCATATCGCTACAATGTCTGCAAAGTGGCAGTTTATGATGATGTCTAGCACTGGGACATCATGCCGCAGACATGTAGTATGATGTCCCACCCAGTTACATTATCCTGACACCAGGCCGACCAGTCCTAACACTAACCTCTTAATGCTGAGAGTCAAGTGAGGCAGCTGTTAGTACCATTTTTGTAAGTCTTTGGTATGACTTGACTGGGGATATAACCCACGACCTCCCGCATCCAAGGCGGATGCTCTAACCACTAGGCCACGGGAGCGGTTCTATCATTTTGTATTTGGTACAATGAATACATCTCAGCCTTTTCTCTATCACATACATCAATTACTTCCAACCACTGAAACAACTCTCCACAAAGCATGTTTTGGATGAAACCTTGTTTGCATTGTACTTTTTGGATCAATTAATAGAGGTTATTTATCAGATTTATCAATTATACCTGAGAGGAGAAAATTCTTCTCTCTACTGATGTTGAGGACGGACTGTCATTTGACTGAAAAAATCCTAAGAATGTGTTACATTTTGTTTATGGATTTCAGGCTTTGCAGATTTTTTCCTGCATTTTCCTGACATTTTGAGTATCTGCTATCTTATATTATCTGCATGTTTGATTTTATGCAATAAATGAACAAGAAAATGCTCTGCTGATTGTGACAACAAAAGCTAAACTGGCTAAGTGGTCTACTGTACTTGTTTAAATAATAAACATTTACTATACTTTTTGATATTTTTTTATCGATAACTTGACAGAAAAATATACTAGAAGTTTCAATCACCTGTTTGTGCAAAGATGTACAAAGAATCATTGATCTTTTTAACAAAAGAAACATATTTCAGTATTGGGTATGCATAATGAAAAAAACCCCTGGCTATATGACTATTTAATATGAGAGAAATTCATAGATATAATTTTTATATGGGAAAGTGAAAATATGTTCAGAAAAGAAGTCTCTTGTGTGTTCACAGGCAAGGGTGGACAGATGATAGATGATGCACAAAGGATATAAGGCCATATCATAAACTTACTTGGCCACTGGAAAGATGAGCTAATAAAGAACACTGTTCAAGTTACAATATAGAATGTATATCTGCCACACTATACATATTTAATGGTATTACAAATTTTGAAGTAAAATGACCCTTTACCCATTTTCTATTTTAACAGGAAATCACATTGCTGTCTAGTGATCAAAATGCCAAAATGTATCTATCAGTATCTACTTCACATTCTCATTAGTCCAGCTACATACTGCAAAGACCCAGATCTCCTATCACATAATGTGCAGGTGTATTTGGGTCCATGTAGTTTTTTTGTTTTTTTGAGCAGTCTGTAGAACCAACACTGACCCTGATCTGCTGCCATATGATGCAATGACAGATCAGGGCCACTGCATTTTGCAGTTTAAGTAGATTTATACCAGGGTACATATGGTAGTCCCATATGGCCTTTAAGTCTTTAATATCCATGGTTCCCATGCTTTTCTAAAGTTAAATTTCCAGGTCATTTCCATGATGAAATAATTTTTTTCAGGGTTCGTATATTACCATTACTGAATGGAATTAAAGAACATTTTAGATTATAAACATGCATTTTCTAAATTTAAAGATATTTATCTTCAAGACTCTCCAAAGCATCTATGTCAGAAAAGATGTTCATGTACAAAACCACAAAATGTATCACACCAAACAAGTTTGATCATATTCCATCAACTTGGCACGAAGAGTCATTTCAGTGTACAGAATAAAAATTCTAACTTTAGTTTGCTGACCTGCATTATGTTGCTAAGAGGGAAAAACATAATGAATATAAATTATGTTTTGTTTCCTTTCAAATTTTTAATTCTTTAGATTCCTACAGCTTTATTAATTAATTCTTTCAAAATTCTGGAATTTCAGTCAGTGATTTCTGGTTACTGATTTCTATTCAAACCCTAACTGCAGATCATACTGTTTTTGGTATTATTCATGTTTATTAAATGTGGAATTTTCAAAAGATAAAACTTTCTGCAATTTATGAGTGAAAAAATATATACCATATTTATCAGAGTCCTTGACCTATGGTCACACAGTCCACAAGAAGCATGGTTTTCTGGATGCAGCTATTGATAATTTTGGAGCATTTTTTTTTTCAACAGTGTGGATAAAAACCAACAGCTGGTTTAGATCACTTGGTCAAATATTCTTACACCATTAATAGAAGAAAATCAGCACTCTTACTGTTGTAAAATACTCTGCACAGTCACTTCCATATCTGTTGCAATCTAGTTTCCTTTTAAATTTACAAAACTTGTATGCTTGCTAAATTCTTTTAACATTTTTGGAAGTGGATTTTCAAAAATAATGGAAACACTATTTCAAGTGATATTTTTATTTACATGCTATAAATAAACCCTCCATAGTCTTATCCTGAGAAAAACATCATGTAAGTCTCTGAGCAACAATGAGCCACTTTTACTCGGATGATGATAATCCTCCGGATACTTTCTGTATCATTAAAGCCTAATCACTCGAGCTTGTCAAACTGTCTGGATGTTTTTCATATGTTCAATCACTTGTTCTGCTGATGCAAAAAATGTTCTTTTTTCTGATGTTTCAATAACCTCAAACAAAGGAATTTCTTCTAGTGCCTGGAGATAAAAAAATTTAAAATATATTTTTAATTAATTTAATAGGCAAAACAAACTACTGCATAATAAGTATTGTGTTGCCATAACACCAATGGCATCCTTACATAAATGCAAGACAGTTTTGGTTCAATATAAAAAGTATTAAAAGGGGCTGTAAAGCACGTAAAGTTTATAAGAGTTGCAGCCCTTGCTTCACTTTTCACCCATTAACCCAGAAGGAATGAAAATAATTAAAATCAAACACAATCTATGTGTTACTAATATAAATATTCATAACTTATTTGATTTCAATCAAGTAAAGTTCTGCTCCTGCCATCTGCAATTTTGCACAGGATTAAAACTTTGAAGATAAAAAGTATTCCTTTGATATTCAACAGTGGTAATCCTTTTTATGAAAGAGAAATGTATAATTTTGGATAGTTTTAAAGAAATCACAATTTTCTTTATCCTAATATCTGAATGAAGGGTTGATCTGGGTTAGAGAGTAGGCCTAACTTCTTATGTGTATCTCATAGAAAATGACTAGATTTGCATGGTTATTTTCACTTCTTGGACTTCTGATGTAAATTTTTTTCTTTCAAAAAAAGACTCAATAACTTTTTTATATTTTAATATTTTAAAATTCCAAAAAGATTTAAAAAAAAAAACAGTAATGATTACACTGTGAAAATAAGTTTCTGTACTCCAAGGTCTGGCAAAGTTAATGAACTTTTAGTTATTTCAAAAACTGGCAAAGTCAGTGTACTCTGTTTTGCTTCAAAGACTGGCTAAGTTAGTGTACTTTGTCCTATTTCAAGGACTGTCCAAGTTAGTGTACTTTGTTCTATTTCAAGGACTGACCAAGTTAGTGTACTTTGTCTTATTTAAAGGACTGGCAAAGTTGGTGTACTTTGTCCTATTTCAAGACTGGCAAAGTTGGTGTACTTTGTTCTATTTCAAGAATTGGCAAAGTTGGTGTACTTTGTCTTGTTTCAAGACTGGCATAGTTGGTGTACTTTGTCCTGTTTCAAGTGTATTTCTCCAGCATATAGAAGCAGCCATTTGCATTACTGTATGCTCGAAACTGCACAAAGTTTACAGAACAATGATCAAAACTAGACGTCAGTTTAAGCACATTGATGAGCATCAACATTCCCCATATTTTAGATTTGTAGGGTCAACAAACTTTAGTCATGAACCAAAAACTGTGGGGCAGAACCATAAACAACCAAACAGATGTTAATATTGAATGATTTAAATTTGATTGTACACCTAAACATTTAAATACCAAGCATTTAAACAGACCTATCTAACAGTGATCAAAATCAAATAATACTCCCAGTACATGAAAGACATGTACGTGAATGTTAGCTTTCTCCATATTGTAAAAACTGTAGTGCAAGCAACTTTGCACTGTGCCTTTCCCACTTTCAATAATGTTCCCGAAAACTCTATTAAAAGTATTATTTAAAAATGAAATATGTCAGGAATGGATGGAAAGACATTGGTAACACTACATACTCTTTCCATACAATATCTCATAGAAAAAAAGAATATGAGGAAAAGCAGATTATAAAAAAATCAAATTATTTATAGCCCCAATTTAAGCTTAAGTCAAACATTCTAAACCTTAGCTGCTGAAGCAAATACAAAATAATTTATTACATTCCATCAATCCTTTATAATAAAGAAATTGACAACAAAAAAAAAAATTAACAACCGGTACTTGAACTTCAAGAATGATTTCTTGGCTGTGTTTACTCCATCTGATGTCGAGTACTTGATTGAAAATATAGTGTTAGGAACTAATATTGCTAACAGTTGGCCACCACCACTGGCTGTCAGTTTATTTTCTTTTTTATTACATTTAAATTTTCCGAACTGTACAAACATAAGTCCAAAAATTTAATTACCCATGAATTTTTTATTTGCTAACACCCCCCCCACAAAATTGATACCCTGAAAATAAATGACATCACAGTATGTTTCTTCAATAATACTTGCTCAACCATAACATAAATAGGGGTATGACCACTACCTCACAAAATCAGCCTTCCCAAGTAGTTTTAAGCAATAAGAAACCTTAGTCAATTGTCCATATTAGTAGGAGTCAGCAATAGTAATCTCCCTCAGTTTGGTGCCAAATCTTGTACATGCATTATTACTGGCATGGAAATGCATGCTGTCAGTTTATGATGTACCTGTACTGAGATTGGGACAATGTACCTGTAACAAGGGTTGGCGGGTGTGATGATATCATGATTTGGTAAGTTTTATTGAAGAAACCTATTTTACTTCAAAAATTAGTTTCTTCAAATACACTATCATCATGCTTTAAGATAATAGGTAGGAGGGGGTTACATTCCCTTACTCAAGAAGAGGCCCCCATCTCAGATCTCTTAAGGAAAATGAAGCACCATCAAATCTTGTGGAATAAATTTGCTAGAGTAATGATTCCATAAGCTCAGATGTGGCTAATAGAAGAATTCCTATTACCAGTTTTCAACATATCTCACTTAAGTGGTTAAATGATCCAAAATGGCAGTCAGTTGTGTTGCAATTATAGGGACCAAGAGGTCAAACTGAGCCCTTTGAGATGAAAGATCTCTCAAGTAAAAGCTATAGAAAATCATCTCTTCCCTCCCGCCCCCAATCTGGATAATGTCAGGGAACACTTGTACTCAAATGCTATGCTTTGTGGCTATTGCCCAAACTTCCTGAGCTACGATGTGCAAGAAATTCACTTGATCTTGGGTTAGTTATCTATATGCTGAACAAATAAACCATAATTCCAGGAAAAAAAGAGCCCAAATTGAAATACTATCCCTTTCTCTTTGCAGTGGTAGAAATAAATGAGATCCTGTAAACTTTGGCATTTTTGTGACATAGTTTGGTTTGTTTCTGGTACTTCTTAGGAGACATGAGCCAAAGTGGGTCTAGAGACAGAAGTTAAAAGGTGCTAAATTCAGCCATGGCTGATTTCAATTTGAACACAAAGCCAAAGAAAGCCATTGGTGGTGACAGGTCAAAGTTTGCAAGAAAGTCGGAGAGGTATTTGTTTTGGTTTATATTCTGCCTTCCATAGAGATGAACATAACTGAGATTGTGGAATGGTAGCTAACTGACAGCAGATAATTTCTTATCCTAAAATGTCAAAGGGGGAAGGATACTATTTATGGCACAGAAGCTTTAAGTGGTGTGATAAAAACTGAACACTTTCCACTTCAATTCATCTGCTTCAATAGTAATTGGCCTGTACAACTTAGAGATTCTGGCCAGCAAATGTTATGAGAAATGTTTGCCCCTTTGGGATTATTTGATATGATCCAGACATGCAGGTTCAACAGTACAAGGTTCAGATGAAACATGCAGTCAAGGATACCTGAGCTAGAACAAAAGAATCATTAATGTGGTCTCAAAAACAGGCAGCACATGATGACATCTACTACTACACTCTAGACACCCAATATTCAAAGAAATTCAATGATTCAAGATGTGGGTACAATGCTGAGATGAAACATGGGATTTAATGCCTTGAACTAGATTCGCAAACACATGTGTGCTTTTACCTAATGTATTCAGATACTTGGAAGTCACAAACATGCTGGTGGATCTCTATATTGGTATATCAAGTGCCATTTTGAAACATGGTGCCTAGATGAAAACTTTGAGAGCTATGACCAGCTGATGCATGGTACTGGGCTTTGGCAGCAAGAACCATCTCAAGTATTTTTTGGGTGGTTTTATGAGATTTAATGCCATTATTCAGCACATGATAGTCTATGCAAGGTGGCCAACATATCAGGTGAAGGAAGAAGCCAGGAAGACCCATGGAAAGCTACTAGAAAGCATTCTTATATACCACATTGGTTGAAACTCTAAGTGATCTGTAGAGGCAAGCACATGAGACCACTCTACTACCCAGGGCCTACAACTCAAGTGAACTCTGCTGCTTATTTTGATGTAGGACATTTGCTTTGTACAGGTCTCTTAGAAATGTTTTTAGTAATGGATACATTATCCCTGGGATAGGGGTACAGAATGTGCTCTCGAGGCCCTCCAAAACAACCAGTATCATCCACTGATCAATGGGACTGTGTCTTTGGATAATACATCCTTTGAATGGGATCTTAGAAAGGTGGCATATGTGATCAGAGAGAAGCCATAATGCTGGTACCAGTATCAATCATGATGCCAAGGCAGGGTATCGGATATAAATCACTATAACGTGTCCCTTCATGCATTAACTGAAGGTGTGATGGTGCTGGTAAAATCCATAGTTGATCAGCTTCTAATGCCATCACTAGTCAAGATGGGCTAAATTAGTTGTACTAAGTTAGAACTGGTTCTAGTGGTACTGCTGATTAAAAGTAAAAGCATTAAGGCAAGAGCAATACTGTAGCTATGTGTGATGCCCATGATTATATGGTCTGTGTGATTTCTCTGGTGGACTCTGCTCTCATAGATTTTGCCTGTAGAAACTGTTCACTGAAGTGTCAGCAGGTGGAATAATGATAGCATCCTGTTGATGATGTTTCCTTGCCTTTCATAAGCCTGAGATCACTGCCAAATCATTTATTCATCATGTATAAATGTGTTAATTATGATTTGAACTGTACCTCATACATTCTTACCTGTGGTAAGGTTATCTTCTTCCAACTTAAAGTAGTCTAGGCTTCATGCATTTAGTCCTGCCATTCATGTTGCAAGTAGCAAAAGTAGTACAGATGAACATGTCACAAGAACTTACTTTGAAGATCATGCTAGTGATCAACACCAAGTTCTACAATAACTATATGAACAGCCTTACACAGTGTGTGTCTATATATATATATATATATATATATATATATATATATATATATATATATATATATATATATATATATATATGTATATATATGTATATCTATATATATATATAAACACATACATACATACATATACATATATAGATATACATATATATACATATAAGATCTGGGGCAAAAGCTACTAAGAATGACTCATCCAACTTTCACCTATGTGGACAGATGAATATATTTATTGCTAAAATCTAACTTGGAAGGACTGGTTCTGTGAGGTAATGGTTGTACTCCTATAATATTATGATTGGCCAACCAAACAGAAAAGAGATGCCCCCACACTAAGCTAATTAATATTTTTTAACTGGCATTTAACATTCAAGGTACTCTTATGATATATCCACAAAGTGACTGATACAAATCCATTCACACTTGTCTAATTATTTTCTTACATGTTTGAGTTAATACACCAATAAAGACCATTGACATTACCCCAAGATAAAGCAGATCTGGTTTTCAAACTCATTTACAATAGCAAGGACATGGTGGTTGTTAAAAATATGTACCACTTTCATTCAGGATAAATTACACATTGCAAGAAGTGCTTCAGTAAAAAATGTAAATGTCACCATTCTTTCAAGAGGTGCAGTGAGATGACCACTATGGTTGCCATACTGTAGATCATTCCAAACTGTCCAAATACTGTTATAACATTTAAATAAAAAGGTTTATCCATTTAAGGGAATTAGCCATAAAAAGAATTTCAAGATAGCTGTCTGCCATTTTTAAAGCTAGATCAATAGAACACACTGTTAATGAATAAGCTTTATTTCATAAGAAACATTTTAATGGAAATTGTATCTTAATGCAATCACCTATCCAGGAGATTAGTGATCACAAGATTTTCAAAATAGCCTCCAATGCAGTTATTTCTGGTGAGGTCAAATCAACAACATTTTCAAATAGGATCCACTACATGCAGTAAGAACTGTTTTAGTGAAAAAAGAAAGGTCATCTTAACTTGAAGTGAAGGTCTGCAGGATAGCAATCTACTGGAATGCAAGCATACTTAAGTACAAGGAGTACAACAATATAGCCCTTCTATGAAAACAATCATTATAAGATTTGTCACAAACAACCCCCCCAAAAAAGAACAATGGACACTAACCACTAGGCCACTGGAGCAGTCTTCAAAACTGCATCAGGTCTTAAGATCAACTTGTATTCAAGTTAATTCAAGTCCTTGTGTAACAATATTATACATGAAACCTCAAACTAATTTACCTGTCCACCTTTCACTCGCACACTCATGGGTAAATCACTTGCAAAAAAAGGAATACAAGTTGCACTATTTACAATAAATTGGAAAAATCCATAACTTGTACTAGCTTCAAATATACTTCCAAGTTAAAAGGTTAGTTTTTTATATTTACTCACCTGTTACACATTATATCTAATTTGCTTTTTTCGAAAATCTCATTCTGATATAAATATTCATTCAGATAAAGTAGCAAATAAAAAATTTGCATGACAGCCACAAAAGTGGCTATGGTGGAGGCCAGAGTTAAAACAATGGCCTTAAACACACTACACATAAAAACGTTGGCATTAAATACACTTGATACCAAAATGTTGGCATTAAATACACTATACACCAAAACACTAGCATTAAATAACACTAGACACAAAAAACATTGACAAAAAATACACTTGATACCAAAACATTGGCAATTAAATACACTAGATACCAAAACATTGGCATTAGATACACTAGATACCAAAAACATTGGCATTAAATACACAAGACACCAAAACATTGGCATTAAATATACTAGACACCAAAACATTGGCATTAAATATATTAGACACCAAAACATTGGCATTAAATATACTAGACACCAAAACATTGGCATTAAATATACTAGACACCAAAACATTTCTATTGAAGACTTTAAGTGAAAACACTATTTCAATATGATTGTACAGGAGGAGTAGAGAAAGATTTTCAAGACTGTAGCCATGGTGGACATGTTGGAAGTCATATCAGCTATTTTTCATTAGGAACCAACTAGATATCATAGGAAATCTATTAGTAAAAATCCCATGCTGATATGACTATTTCATTTAAGACCATTTAAATATTATAAGAAATCTTTTAATGCAAATCCAATGTTGATATAACCATTCATTGATGTGGAGTTGTGATAACAAAATTATCAAGATGGTGGATATATTGGATGTCTGTGATGCAGTGTTTTCTTTTTGGATGAATCAGATCTATTCTTATTTAATAAACTCAAATATTTCAATCAGATTAATAACCAGATTAATCAGATTACAACTGGCAGTGCAAGCTCTGATTGAAAACAAAAACCAATAGGTAAAGATTTTAACTGGATGGATGCAAAGTGTAGCTGCCATCATTTGTCTTTTGTCTGGCACTTCAACACATATATCACTAGACAAAAAACTGCAGACCCACTAAGCTAGTGGTGACATATATACCTTGACTGCTATAATTGCACTATACTGCTATAATTGCACTATTTCTGCAGGAGCACTTTAAGGAATGATGGTGGTGGAATTAGATGTTTGCATAGCCACATAGTAATATGCTCATTATGCAGTCTGTGATCACTCATTCTGACTAGTGCTTTTCTCAATGTCCTAGTTTCGTTATATCCCACATTTTGTTTTCTCTAATTGCTGCTCTTTTTAAAATATATTTCTTACTGCTAGGTTGACAATTATGAAAGTTTCACTGCCAAAAAAATGTCTAGGGATTAAGATTTAATAACAGCAAGAATACATGGAATCTGATGAATTCCTCACATCTTTTTTAAGGAAAGAAAAGATTTCCCATGAATTTGTAAACTTTTAAGACTGTTTTATATCCTTTCTACTATTTTGATGAAAAACATTTCTGATAATGGTGCCAAGTTCTGCTGAGTCATGCATCAAAAAGAAGATATTACATCAACAAGTGTGTCATGAAGAGCACAATGTACAACTTGTGATAAGTTGTTGTGAATGGCTTACCTCTATATAATGCACATTTAATTTTAAAAAGCACAGAACAAGATCTTTTATGTGAAGTGCTGGTACATTATGGTACACACTTGATTTGAGTCCAAATACAATCTGCATTCACTCAGATCAGCCATTGTAAAATGCACTGGCAGATCAGGATGTACATTGTTTGTTTTACTAATTACTCATCACTAACCCAAATCTGCCAGAGCATTATGTGACTGCACATCAGTTTGTATTGGACTCAACTTATTAGTGAGTATCTATGGTACCTATCAAAGTTCAGAAATGTGACAAGTCATCAATATGAAGTGTCACATACAGGAGAGCTTAAAGATATGTTACCTTTCGTCCAACAACCACGATGTAGGGAAGTCCCATCTCATTAGCTTTCTTTATTCTTTTGCCAACAGTAAGTTGAGTTCGATCATCCAAGAGAATTTCATCATGGAGATTTGGCAATGAGTCTAACTTATCATAAAGGTCATTTGCCATGGAGAAAAATTTATCAGCCATATATCCTTCCTGTAAACAAATTAATATTTTGCTCATGGTAAAGAAAATTGAGGTAAAGGTATGCAAATAAAACTATTTACATTTCAAAGCATGAATATATTCAAAATTAAGGGTCATAAATATTTTTGTCAAAAATAAAAGTTTGCAGCCTGTGTATATCCAATAACAAAATGGACAGTATAGAAACTGTGATCCTCATTTAGCCAACCAAAAGCTACCTTGAACTGAATATCTCAATACAATCCAAAACAAATAAAATTGCAGAGCACTCTTTGCTAGTATATATGTAACTAGTGAATATTTTTTTATACATTACAGTCGAATCTCCAACAGCATCAGCTTCCTTTCAACAGCCAAACAGAAGATGTATTTAATAATCATAACTTTTTTTTCTCTACTTATATTTCCTTTAAACAGACATTTCCATTAAACATCCACATTCTTTAGCAACAGCTGAAAAAGGTTTTACTACAATCTACTTAATTTCTAATTAAATATATTTCAGATGAAACTATTTGCTTTTAGTAAAAATTTTCTTCAATGATACTTACCCAATCAAAATGCCTCACATGTATGTATGACCACTACTTCTGATATCCAGCATTACATGTTCATCTATGAAAAAGCTCAAAGTTGCCTGCCCCCAACAGCGGTAGGGGGTAAGATTGGACATAGGTATTTGTACAAAATCTCATCTATACTTCACTTACTGCTGAAGTGAAATGCATGCTCTATGTAAATTGGTTGTGTGTATATCAGATGTCAGCAGGTTGCTACCCAAATCAGGGTTGCACAAACATTCTGGAGGTTTGTCAGGATTTATTTTGAGACTGGTAAAAATTATCAACATGTGAAAAAAGGGTTATGAAGTTCAGATAAATTACTTTTTTTGGGCTGCAGCTATAAACTCGTGGAAACCATGTGCATGCATACACACATGAGTGTGTATACACACACACACACACACACACACACACACACACGTGCACATACACACACAGACCTACAGTGATCCATTATAACCTGAATTCGGATATAACATCATCATAGTCATGGCTCCATGTTTTTTTCTCATACATGAAAAAAAATTCCTTAAAAAAGTATGACAAATAATGTGTAAAAAATGGTTTTTCTTCAAATGTTATATCTTACTATAAAACCTTAAGAGAATCAGTCTGAAATGGAAGGAGTAACATCCCCTTAGCTCCACAAAGGCCCCATTTCTGATTCTCTAACGTATGTGAGGCAGCTCCAAAATACACACATATACACACCTCCCTCACATAAAAAAACTTGTGCCCAGAAAACATGTTAATAACACAGAAATAGGTGTTGATCACACTTTAAATACTAGAAAATACCCCCAAAATGGTCCCTATTTGTTGAATTGGAAGAAAACTGATCATAATTGGTATATGAAACCTTGATATATTGCTCAAAAACATTGGTTAGTTTTGGCAATTTTAAGCAACTTCATGAAATTATCAACTGTTTCTAAAAGTCATATTTTGCTAAATATGTTTACTCCAAACATTTTCATTAGATCATAAATATTTGATGAAATATCAATAAAAATCCTACTAATGCATACCAGTGGCAACAGTTAAATAAATACCAATCAAATAAGTATTGTCAGGTGAAATTCATGTTTTTCTATTTTTTAATTTGGTTTCAGTGTAATCATCATACATGCAACATACCCTTTTGAAAAATGTCAATCTACCATCAAGCTATGTACAACAGCATTTATCTGAGAACCATATTCAGTGCTAACCACTTGTGGAAGCATTTGTCTGTAGGGCACCACTTTTTATGATCAACTAGAAGTCTTTTGGTGAAAACCCTCTTTTGATATCCCCATCAATTCTGGACGAGTAAAAATAATAAGATTTTTCAAGATGATTGAATGTCAGATTGGCATAATTTTCATTCAGGTTTGTCTTTGGCTTTGCTGGCTTTAATGCCACATTTCCACAAATATGTTATATATGGCAGCCGGAGAGGTGATGGTTGAAAACCTTGGAAGACCTCAGGATGAACAACTCACCCAAGGGCATCTAATGACACACACACACACACACACACACACACACACACACACACACACACACACACACACACACACACACACACACACACACACACACACACATTGGTCAAACTGAGTCTCAGACTCACATGAATGAGATGAGATGTGTAAGGGATGTGCAAAGATGAGACCACTTGGCTACCTGGGACCCTTTTTCATTCAGTACCAACTGCACACCATTAAGAAGTCTTCAGGTGAAAATCCCATGTCAGTATGACTCTATATCAAAAGGAAGTAGCAACAAGATTGTCAAAATGGCTGCCATACCTAATAGATTTGTGGTAAGATCGGCAACACTTTCCTTTGTGACCAACTAGAGACAATAAAAAGTCTTCTGGTAATTACCCCATGTTCATAGGACAAGATTTTCATGATGGCTGCCATGGTGCCTTAACTGACTTACAGAATGACACCAATTTCATTTAGGACCCACTAATAAAACCCCATATTTTTATGACCATCCATTCAGGTGGAATGGCAATAACAAGATATTCATGCTGGGCATTCTTAGTCTTAGTCTTAAGTCCTCTTGCACCACTCGGTGCATTGGGCAGTGAGTGCTCTCCTTCAAGTTGTTGCTGGCCAATCTTCATGGCGTCCCTTGCTATGGTATATCCGAACCTCATTATCTTTGTCTTATTCCCACTTATCTTGAGTCCAACTCGGGCCACTTCGAGCATCAGGCTCATTGCGCTTTTTTGTGTTGCAAAGGAGTGCAATGTCATCCATGAAGTCAAGGTCAGTTAGTTTGGTTTCAGCACTGGAATTCCAAAATCATCTCAATCCATGGCTTTCTTCATAACAAAGTCGATCACTATAAGGAAGAGGAAAGGAGACAAGATGCATCCCTGTCTGATGCCAGCTTCAATGGCAAAGAAGTTTGTGGTGCTGTCTTCCATTCTGACACAGCAGATAGAGTCAAGGTTGATGTTTCTAAAGACCTCAATGAATCGCTCCAGGATGCAGTACAACCTTGCTATGTTCCAAAATGACTCCTTATGTATGCCGTCAAAGGCCTTGGTAAAATCAACAAAGTTGATAATGAGTCACTGTTGGTGTTCCAGGCTCTGTTCGATGATGTTTCTCTGGACAAATATTTGTTCACTGCACGATCGTCCATGATGAAAACCAGCCTGTTCTTCTTGGAGCTTCGTGTCCACAGCTTCCTTTAGTCACTGTAGCAGGACAATGTAAAATACTTTGCCAGGGACCGAGAGGAATGTGATTCCTTGCCAGTTGGTACAATCCGCCAGGTTTCCTTTCTTTGGAAGTTTGACAATGACTCCCTTGCACCACTCTTCGGATACTTGTGTTGTCAACCATCATAAGTTTTGAATATCTGTCAGTTCGTTGATAAGACACTGTCCACCTTGCTTGAGCATTTCTGTAGACACCATATCCAGGCCATACACTTTGTTATTCTTTAGGAGCCGTACCACCATCTCCGTCTCTGCTGTAGAAATTTCTTCTGTCCTCACGGCCAGGATGTTTGTTGGGTCGGGTGGATAAAAGTGAAGGTAGTTTCTGGAGTAGGCTGATTTAGCATTTCCTTGAAGTGCTCAACCCGTGGAGCGTTTTGTTCTTTGGTTAGACACGGCTTTCCATTTTTGTCCTTGATAGGGGCTACATGTCCACTCTTCGCTCTGGTGATGTCACAAATGATGCTTTATAGTATCTTTATGTCATTTTTCTCAGCCGCTTTCTATGCTTCTCAGCTTTTCTGGTCTAGCCACTCTCGCTTGTCTCGCCTACAGCTTCTCTTCACTTTCCGATCTAATTCTAGGTAGGCTTCCGATGCCTCCAATCATTCTTACTCTTTCCTAGCCTTGTCACATTTCTGCTGCATCTACCTCCTTTCATCAATCAATTCCCAAGACTGTTCCTGAATCCATCGTTCTCTATGTTCCTTGTCTCCTCCCAATACTGACCTTGGCACTACCAATTATCGCGTCCTTAAATCTTGATCAGCTCCTTTGACATCCAGATCAAGTCAGCGGACCAAACAGGTTTCACAACTTGATTTGAAATAGTTCTGCACAATCTTTAAGCTTTTCCACCATGAAGGGATGTAGCCACTTTTGCTGCATCTGTTGATGCTTCAGACGGAGTCGACACATGGCGGCAAGCAGATAGTGACCAGAACCATCATCTGCTCCTCTATGCACTCACACGTCCAGCAGTGACAATCTCCACCGCCTGCTTATGCAGACATAGTCGATCTCACTGAGTGTACGTCCGTCAGGAGACTGCCAAGTTTTCTTGTGGATCAAAGATGTTCCCGATTGACAAGCCATTGTCGTTTGTCATATTAGCTGATCTGTGCAGCCCGATTGAGTGCTCAAGTCCATGCCATTGGTTACCAATCTTAGCATTAAAGTCTCTGCAAACAAGTATGCATGTTGCAGGTAATCGTCCAATGTTTCTTGATGCTGCTCATAAATAGCATCTTTGGTGGTGGTATCCTCGATGGGGGCATATGCTTGCACCATGGTGATTTTCGTGAGGCTTGCTTGGAATAGGGCTTCCAATTTGTGAGTGTTGCCACTGCTACAGTGGATATAACAATGCCCACTCCTCGCATATGCTCAGTCTCATGTCCTGAGTAGATTACGATTGTGCCATTGTTATTTATCCTTTGAGTGCCTGTTCAATGTATTTCGCTAACTCCCAAGATGTCCATCCAGTAATTGTTTAATTTCTTAAGAAGCTGTGCCAGTCTGTCATACTGGAATAGCATTCTTACATTCCAGGTTCTGATCCTAGTATATAGCTTTGCACTGAAGATTTGGCGAAAGACTCCAGTTAGGCTTTGTTCCACCACCGTCATAGGTAAGTGACCTTCTTCTCTGCAAACAAGTTGATCTCATTGAATTTTGCTGGCCATTAATGTGGCCATATTAAATATTAAGGCAGAACCAGGTATCCTAAGAAGTCTTCTGTTGAGAACCCCATGATGATATGCCTATCTCATCAGGAGAATAAAACTTATAAAATTTTCAAAAGTACTGCCATGGCAGCCATACTGCACATTGTACTGGCAAGCATTTTCAATTAGGACCCAGTGTCCCAGGTGGCCAAGTGGTTTCATTCTGACAATGTGGATATGAGAGAAAGCCTGCCATCATGTTCCCATGGGTCAGTGTTTCTCACAGGGGTTTTGCCCGATTTATTCCTTCACCAGTTATATTGGAAGTAATGATAACAAAACAGTCATGATGGCATTTTTGGACATCAGGTCAGCACCATTTTCATATTTGGACAAACTAGACATCATAAGAAATTTTCAAGTTAAAACCCATGTTGATATTGTTACAAATATGTAATTAAAATTGCTTAAATGTTAATTTTAAATTTATTTTTAAAATTTTTATTTCATTACATTTTATTGTAATGATTATTTTCATAGAATTAGATATTTTTGAAAACATATTCATCTAATTTGAACGTAAAAGGCATTAAGTTATTTTTATTGGTTCATACATTTTGTAAACACTATGCCGAAATGATTGGCTATTACCAAGGTCATTTTCAGCCCACATGTTAGTTGAGTTGTAAACAAGCTTTTCTCTTTTTTTTTTTCCAGTGCAAGAAATTGATTTTCAGATAGGGCTATTCTAGTGTACTTGACAAGTGACATTTTATTTAATGCAGTTTGATGACTATGTGGTCATGTGACCCATCACAAATGTTGAAATGACATTTTTAGTTGGGTTTAATACTTGTGTCTTGGTGAAATCTAGTCAGTCATATTCTTACACCTCAGAGCTCAAAGTGTTCTCAATTTTTTTTAATGCCAGCTTGTTTTAAGTTCATCTCTTTTGTTGGAATTTAATAATTCATTCTCTAGAAAACTACACAAGTGCTTTATATTTGTAAAAATCTATTCAATGGAAATTTATTCTAAACAGAACATTACAAATTGTGTTTCAATGAGGAACTATTGCCAACAGTACAACTACCTCATCTTATGTTATTGCCTTCCATATTGGAACTTCATCAAGATTCAAACCTGGATTCAATTAGAACTGTTTAGTTACTGGACTTATATTTTTCAATTCTAGGATTAATTTTGGACTATATTCACAAACCGTTAAGTCCTATTTCATATTTTTTTGTAATTTCTTGGGAAATAAATTATTTTGTTAAAATTTACAAAGCTTGTTGGCTTCACTCTTTTCTTTTGTTACAATTGTACAAGCCTGCATGTAACAATATGACCATCTATACTGGAGGTAGTGATAACAGCATTTTCAAGAGTGTTAATATGGTGACCCTACTGGATGTCTGCACAGCACCATTTTTGTTTTAGACTTCATCATGAATGTGTCAAATTTCATGGCAATCCTTCAAGTAATTTAGAAGTAGTGAAAACAACAAAAACTTGTATTAACAGATGCATGGAAATCTTACAGTGGATGACAGATGACATACACCAGGCCATCCCATAGGCTCTTATGGCCTATGACCAATTAAAACAATAAAAACTGATAGATTGAAGAATGTAATGACCTTTTGCGGGATGATGCAGACATGGTAAGGGGCAATAACTTCTGGCCACCTGATGTTGTCATCTACTGAAAGAACCTCTACACTGGCCTGTATTATTCTGGTAACTCCCAAGCCAAAACAACCCATCTTCGTCACTCTACAATGTATCAAATGCCAGCATTAGAAAACAAACTGCCTGATCAATTCTAACTAACCCTAATTTCTTCTATAAACAATCACATCACCTTGAACGCCGTAACAATTAAACAATTAACAAGAGTCCCTGTCAAGGACTGAATGTTCTACTGGGTAAAAAGAATTTCCAGGAATTTAAGACAAGACCATTTCTATCCTTTTCAGGGTTGAGTGTTGAACATATCTCTGATATTCTTAAGTGATAAAAGAATGTTCAAATTAGCTGCTGTGGTGGCCATATTGAATGTCAGATTAGCACCATTGTTATTTAGAACAAAGTAGACATCACTAGAAGTCTTTTGGTCATGTGATAGTTATCATTCAATTATGGGTGGGGGGCTAGTGACAGCTAACTGCCATGGTGGCATACTGGCTGAGAAATCAGCAACAATTTTATTTAGTCATCATAAGAAGTGTTTAAGTAAAAATCCATACTTTTATGACCATCCATTCAAGTGGAGTTGCAATAACATGTTGGCCATTAATGTGGACATATTAAATGTCATGACAAACTTGATGTATCTATGGCATCATTTCATTTAGAACCAACTACGTATCATAACAAGTCTTTTAGTAAAAAACCCATCTTCCATTTGGTAGGAGTGAAAACAACAATAGTTTCAAGATGGTGGCCATATTGAGGGTTAGTCATTAGGACTGAGTAGACACCACAAGTCTTCTGATTTGTCAAAATGATGTTCCCGTTAAGAGAGTGTTATAAACAAGATTTTCAAGTTGGACAAATCAGATAATCACCATATTAATTTAGGATCAACAATACTCTATACAAGGTCTTTTTAGTGAAAACACCATGATGATATGACCATTCTTTCAGAAGAAGTAGTGATGATGGTTTCCAGCTGGCCACTGTCAATCATATTTGACCCCAGATAAGCACTGTTTCCATTCATGACCAACCAGAAGAAGTCTTTTAAAGAACAATTGTCATTTAAAATCAAACAGACATTGCAAGAAGTGATTTAGTGAAAACCCCATGTTGATATGATCATCCATGTAGTCAGAGTAGTAGTAACAAGATTTTCAAGATGGCCACTGTGGTGGCCATATTGGATGTCAGATTAGCACCATTTTCATTTAGGAATAAATAGACATCTCTTAGTGAAAACCAAACATTGATGTGACCATCCATTCAAGAGAAGTAGATTTTCAAGATGGCCTATGTGATAGCTATATTGGATGTCAGATTAGCACCATTTTCATTTAGGAATAATAGACATCTCTTAGTGAAAACCAAACATTGATGTGACCATCCATTCAGGAGAAGTAGATTTTCAAGATGGCCTATGTGTGATAGCTATATTGGATGTCAGATTAGCACCATTTTCATTTAGGAATAAATAGACATCTCTTAGTGAAAACCAAATATTGATGTGACCATCCATTCAGGAGAAGTAGATTTTCAAGATGGCCTATGTGATAGCTATATTGGATGTCAGATTAGCACCATTTTCATTTAGGAATAAATAGACATCTCTTAGTGAAAACCAAACATTGATGTGACCATCCATTCAGGAGAAGTAGATTTTCAAGATGGCCTATGTGATAGCTATATTGGATGTCAGATTAGCACCATTTTCATTTAGGAATAAATAGACATCTCTTAGTGAAAACCAAACATTGATGTGACCATCCATTCAGGAGAAGTAGATTTTCAAGATGGCCTATGTGATAGCTATATTGGATGTCAGATTAGCACCATTTTCATTTAGGAATAAATAGACATCTCTTAGTGAAAACCAAACATTGATGTGACCATCCATTCAGGAGAAGTAGATTTTCAAGATGGCCTATGTGTGATAGCTATATTGGATGTCAGATTAGCACCATTTTCATTTAGGAATAAATAGACATCTCTTAGTGAAAACCAAACACTGATGTGACCATCCATTCAGGAGAAGTAGATTTTCAAGATGGCCTATGTGATAGCTATATTGGATGTCAGATTAGCACCATTTTCATTTAGGAATAAATAGACATCTCTTAGTGAAAACCAAACATTGATGTGACCATCCATTCAGGAGAAGTAGATTTTCAAGATGGCCTATGTGATAGCTATATTGGATGTCAGATTAGCACCATTTTCATTTAGGAATAAATAGACATCTCTTAGTGAAAACCAAACATTGATATGACCATCCATTCAGGAGAAGTAGATTTTCAAGATGGCCTATGTGATAGCTATATTGGATGTCAGATTAGCACCATTTTCATTTAGGAATAAATAGACATCTATTAGTGAAAACCAAACATTGATGTGACCATCCATTCAGGAGAAGTAGATTTTCAAGATGGCCTATGTGATAGCTATATTGGATGTCAGATTAGCACCATTTTCATTTAGGAATAAATAGACATCTCTTAGTGAAAACCAAACATTGATATGACCATCCATTCAGGAGAAGTAGATTTTCAAGATGGCCACTGTGGTGGCCATATTGGAAGTGCAAGCAGCACCATTTTTATCTAAACCAACTAGGTCATGGCAATCCTCCAAACAGTTTAGGAGTCATAACAAATTTGTGTTAGCGAACAGACAGACGACGAATAAAAGACTTGATATGGTCTTCTGGTCTATGACTAGCAGATCTAAATATATGATCTATAGTCTTTCCCAATGTATTCTTAATTTGTTTCTAATTACATACAATTACTTTGCAATAAACAATTTTGGTTCAAGTTAGTTTAACAACAAGATTTTCAAGACAACATATTCAAGTTTTAATAACAATCATTATGATAACTGTCTCTGAAAAAAAATGCTCTGATAAAATTCTTGGATAGACATTCATTGGAATTTAAAATGACTTCAAACTTGTAATTATATTACTATGATTTCAACAAAAGACTGTTGACATATTAAAAGCTACCATAAACACAGCATCACATTCTGTTTTAAAGTTTATTCTGGACTTCTACTGAATCTTATTCAGGACTTAAAATTATTTGATATTGTGTCTGTAATTCTTGGATTATTTTTGGATTTAATTTGCAATAGAATAAGTTCTATTTTTACATTTTCACTTTGTATTCTAGGGAAATAAATTATTTTGTGTATTTTACAGAGCTTGTCACATTTTACTCTTTTCTGTTGCTCATTTTAAGAACACAGACTCCTGACAGTCTGTAAATAAAACACGTATATTTTCATGAATGTCTAATTTTCAAGGCTTTGTCTGTAAATGAAAGGCAATGAACAGGTTTATTTTCATGAATGTCTAATTTTCAATGCTCAGTCTGTAAATGAAAGCCAACAAAACGGGTATATTTTCATGAATGCTTAATTTTCAAGGCTTTTTTGTAAACAAAAGCCAACAAATAGGGCACATTTTCAGGACATTCTAATTCTCAGATCAAAGCCAACACAACATAATATTTTTATGATTGCCTAACTTTTAAGGTTCAAAGCATAGCTTATGAAATGTTACAGAATTATCTTCTTTATCTAGTGAGTTTATAATTCCATGTAAGATGAGAATAAACAAAACAATGTTCAAATTAACTTCTCTTAACCAATATAGTTTTGCACCAAATTAGATGCCATCTGCTGGCTGAGTGGACATTATATTGCAGAATTCACAAAAAAACTATCAATACATAAAGTTCCCTTAGGATGCCCCTTTTTGTGACCTCTTGTCCAGGTAAGATAGATAAATATTTATAATAGTGACAGACAAAAGGTACTTACTGTGTGTTTCCATCTTTGTCTACAAAACAAGCATCTAGAACCTCAGAATATTTGGTTCCCAATAAAAAAGCATGGCCAACCTGGGAAAAGCATGAATACCTTATTTCAGTAATGAACAGTGTATATTCTGACCTGCTGGCAGGTGTGTGTGTGTGTGTGTGTGTGTGTGTGTCTGTGGTGGTTATATAGTTCCAAATAAAATTTCTCTAAATACAGATATCAAATTGAAAAGAAATTCCTATAACAAACTCTTTCTAATGAAACATAAATAAGCAGTACTATAAATTAAATAATAAAAGCAAAAGATGTTAAAATTCTTTAAAATGTACATAAAATAAAAGATAAACTTTGAAAATATAAACTCCTTAAATATGCCCATGCTATTCAAATTAAATCATAACAATCAGAAATATAAAACTTGATCTATTGAACATTTTGTGATTGGTTTGGTTTGGTGTATTATGGGACAGTAAGATATGGTTAGGATATAGGTTATTTAGTGCCAATGAAATGCAATTCAAGTAAACTGTCTTTCCAGCAACCATTCATAAAAAAAAGGATCAATTATACAAAATGGGATAAAAGAGATATTACCATGAAAAATATTGTGAAAGTTTGCAAATTACATCCATGTAAATTTGAACATCAGGCTCTTACATGTTAGCTGTCTCTTTAGTCCAGGTTGCATCATAAGAAAACAAAAGGAAATAATAATAGCATATTTTTATAATGATTTGGAAACTTCAATCAAAAACTTATGGGTAGTAGAATCAGTATGTCTAAACAGGTAGTAGTGATAAGGAAAGATAATCTGTAAAAGTTACTATTTGGTTTCATAAAAAAATAGCCTTTTTTGTTTCATGAAGGGCTGGATTCTGAGGTAGTGGAGTTTATTTCCTATTGTTAATGTGATTGGATATCTATGGAAAAGCATGCAGTACAGTTATAACATATAACATGGTAATTTTTCCTATGCTGAGAGTAAACTGTCAAGCTTTAAAATTTGTCTTTTTTTGTTGTCTAGCATTATAAATATGTAATTTTATTCGTCCCAACTAAAATTAAACTAATGAGTCCAAGGTAATTTTTCCTAAATTTCCAATCATGTTTTAATTCCTAAGAAGCTATCAAATCTGAATGAGTCTTTTTGAGTTGGTTTTGTCTTCTTTGAGTAAGCATGGTGAGATACAGGTATTACTTTTTTAGTTACAGTATTAATTGTAAGCTTTAAACGTTCTGTGTTCAATTTCTGCATTTCAAACTAGTATATGGTCTTTAAACAAAGTAATAGAAAAGAGCAAAAACCATTAAGTTTTGTAAAATTCAACAAATAATTTATTTCCCTACAAAATGGAAATTTAAAAAGAACCTACAGTATTGTGAAATCAAAAATAATACAAAAATTTTATCACAACTCTAAATCTATATTTCACTCAATGTACCTGTAGTCTTAAATTCCTGTTCCGTTGCAATGTGCTAAGAATCTTTTGATGTATCACAATAAAAAAAATGTCCTTGTCTGAATTCACTATAATTCCAAACTAATGTTTCTGTCTAAGAATATTATTGTCAAGCGCTCCATATTTCCAGTGAATAATAATTTGAAGAAATAATATTACCCAATGAAATACGAAACAAAACAATAAGTTTGATTCTGCTAAAGATGTTAATTTCAGATTGAGTAATTTCTCACGTAAATAACATTATATAAAATGCTAAGACATAAAACAGGAACAAGAATTGGGGTCAGAGATTTATTTCTAGAACATTCTAAGTTGTCAACATGGTGTGTGTGTGTGTGTGTGTGTGTGCGTGCGTGTTTGAGAGAGAGAGAGAGAGAGATTTGGAAATTTTAATGTAGCTTAAACAATTTTTCAGTCATATTGCTACAATATCTGCATATCTGCAGTGTGACAGTTTATAGTGATGTCTAGCATTGGAGCATTAAGCCACAGACATACAGCATGATGTCCCACCCAGTCACATTATCCTGACACCAGGCTGACCAGTCCTAACAAAAACCTCTTAATGATGAGCACCTAGCAATACAGCTGTTAGTACCATTTTTATGCCTTTGGTATGAATTGGCCAGGGATTTGAACCCACATCCGAGATGGACACTATAAAAACTAGGCCCCTGGAGCTGTCATCAACAAGATAAAGTATAGTACTACAATCAGATTAAAGTAAACATGTTTACTTCCATTGATAATGATATAATGATCCTAATATTTTATCTATGCTTACAGTGAAATATTAGCTATGTATTATGTTGTTTACAAAACTAATGTCGCTAGTCAGGTATACAGAGGACTTTATTTTGGAATAAGGTCAATTATAAATTACAAATATACAGAACATTTAATCATTAAGAAAAACCAAAAAGTAATACAAATTAAATATATATATAACAAAACTCTTTGATATTTCGTTTTTTTGCAAATCAGATACATTGGGATAATTGCATGGTGTAAAGAGATGACTAATACTTCTGCATTCATGGTGTATGTGTCAAGTGGAATAATCAATAGCTGCAGCATTCATCATATAACAAGAAACAAACAAAATTCCAAAAATATATAATGCTAAAAATATTTTGTTTCATGACTAGAAACTGAATATTTTACAGCCATGAAAAATCCAACAACCTGATGAGACTATGTGAAATTAAAGTTTGTTTACCCTGAAATATGACTAATAATAGTAAGCTTCACAGCAAACAATTCCAATGTCCTTAAAGGCAATTGAATATGTCTGCTAAATAACATTCAGTTATTGTTACCTCTATCCCATTTATTTCTTTTAGGTGGCAATGTTTTCCAAACTCATCATCACCTGCACCTGCAGCATATATAATTATATAACAAAACATAACATACATCAGGCAAAACATGTTTGAAATAAGGCATAGCACGTTCTGAATCTACCAATTTATTTTTCCATAGCACAAAGAACATAGGACAGTTATACAAATGAGATGAAAATAAAATCAAAATATATATTTACTTTACAGAAACTAAATGATGTTACACTATGGACATTTTGTTAAAATGATACAAGAAAATAAAATAAAAACTGTGCAAGCACTACTTGTTATGATCTATCTCAAGCGAGTGCTTGCAAGGAAAATGTAAATGGTTAAAGACAAGGAATTAGTGACATAAGCAAGTCTTTAAAGATGTCTGATATCTCTATGTACACACATGAACACACTTAATATTTTCATTGTTCAAAATAATAACAGACAATTAATATGAATATGAACAAAAAGAACCTGAATTTAAATTCAACTGAAAGAAGTACATTATCATCGTTAATGAAACACACCAATTGTAATGACATTGATAATTAATGAGCGGCAAATTACACTGAAAAGCTATAAAAAGAAAACCAAAAATGTTTGATAGAAAATGGTATAAACATGATTTCTTATTAAAATTTGTGATGAAGATAATTCAAAATTTCCATGCAATGACAACCATTTTTGAAAACAAAAGATTTATAGAGCTTTAACTCTTTAATTTAATTATGACATGTTAAACAAAAAAGCCTATTTTTGTCCTCTTCTATCAGGAATGTGTAATTCACACTTATGTCTGTGTCATAAGCCATTTGTAATTTTATTCCAGTACATTGAATCAGAGAGAGGTGTATGAATTCAATGCAGGAAGTGTATAGCATACCTACTAACTCCTTATTTAGTCCAAAGTCACACCTGCAAGATAAATCAAAATACTGTGAATTTTCATGGCATTAAAGGCTGAAAAAATACAAATTTACCTAAGATCAAATGGAAAGACAGAACTTCAGACATTTTGCTTTTCAAGGTCACTTTCACTATAGTGCACATAGTGCTCTTTCAATAAACTAAATTTGTTTTTATATAAATATATTTTCTTTGTATGTCAGTAGAGAATTTATATTAGCATTTGAAACATTATTTGAGAAATTATTGACTTTCTTTTAAAAGCATTTTCTATTATTATTTTAATTGTTAGCATCAGTGGAACATACAATGGGAAAACTTCTATAAGATCTAATCAGTCAGCTAGCTACATTTGCAGACATGCCAGCCCTGATGAGTCCATCTCAGTAAGGCACTTGATTTTTTCTGAAAGTTTGACAAGTTCTCAGTAAGGTGTAAAAAATATATAACTGCTACTGTAGAGCTGGAAAATGTAATTAAAAGTTCAGTTTTCGAAACATGCAGTGAAGATAAACATTATGTTCAACTGTAAAGTTTGTAAAGTACAGATAGATTTTATTTACCACTAGCATAGTTGCACAAAACTCCATTTCCAAACCCTGCTTATCTCTCAATTTGATGTAATTCTTGGAAATTCTTTCTCCATTTCACATGATAGCAATTATATCTCCCACCATGAGTCATACTCAAATTGGCATGTGATGTCAAATAAACATAATCGTGTCCTTTCCAGCTTTTTATTCACAAGAATCTGAATATTCTTTTTTATGCTTCTGTGTTGATTATCAATACTTTTCTATGCTTCTGTGATGATTATCAACACTTTCTATGCTTCTGTGTTGATTATCAACACTTTTCTATGCTTCTGTGTTGATTATTAAGACTTTTCTATGCTTCTGTGTTGATTATTAACACTTTTCTATGCTTCTGTGTTGATTATCCACACTTTTCAAGTGGCTTATTTTAACTTTCATCTTAAACATGCATCTCTTGATACATGCCATTTAAAAAAATTCTATAATCAACAGTTTCATCAAGCAGACACTTAACATGAACAAATAGGTGCAGTTTAAAGCATCTGAGGTGCTGCTGTAAAGTTAGTCTGGTTCCCCGATTAATTTCACTAATTCTAATTTAGCGATAAAAACTATATTTGGCATTACACAATGATTGCATCATTTAAATAAAAATTGACTTACGTTCAAGTCCACTGATTCATATAATTTACCGATACACAGAAAAGTTTTAATTTTTTCCAGTAATTATTTTAAGTGATACCTATAACATCATAATTTGGTTATGTAGATCATAAAATAACTACTTTCCTGTGACCAGGAACATTGGTCATACATAAGATCCAGAAATACTGATAAAGTCCATTTTTCCAAGCATGGAAAAGCAATGTTTCATTGACACTGCAATTTTACTATGGAAAATCATATGAAAATATAAGGAAACAAGTTGTACAAACAAAATCTAACTATGCAAATGTAATACATACTTTTCACATATTAGAAGCTGATCTTGTCCTATATCAGCAGGTAGATGATATTCATGAGATAATTTTCCTCCAATATTTCCAGTGGCCCCAGCAACTGTGACAAACAAAACCAGATTAAATTCTCAACATATGTGTCTTATCATTTAGATGTAGCATTGGAAAAAAAAACTTAAACATTTATGAATTTAAAGTAGTGTCTTAATTTTGAATAAATGCTTTATAATTTTTCTTCAGTATGTTGGCAAAAATCTGGAATTAGGACAATTACTTGCCATAAAATTAGGCACACTTCCCTTAAATGTTCTCACAAAAACTAAGACTGGCATTAAAATTGGGATGTGCAATCCTTCTTACCATGAATCATCATAATTAAATTTTAATGCCTATAGTCAATTCAGCATGTCACAGGCATTAAAGGGGCCCTGGGTGGGTGAGTGGTCTACATATTTGCCCTCATGGGTTTTAGTCTCTGGCTTGATCAGTGTGGATATGAGAATGCTTTGCCAGCAGTTTCCCTTGAGTTGGTTCTAACCAGGGAGTTTGTGTATTCTTCTTCCACCAGGTTACTAGCCACCATATATAGTCTATTTTGTGATGAAAATGATGTTAAATCCACAACAACAGGCATTACAATTTAGCAAGTAACTGATGTTTGATACTTTCTGTACCATTTTTGCAAGTACAACCTCCTCATTACATATACTACAACCATTCTGCTCACAGCAATTTTGCAAGCATGTTAAATTTTGTCCCCAAAGCTGCCCAAGCTTATCTATACTTTTTTGAAATAGTATTTTAAAATAAAAAAGTTATTTTGAACATAATTTTGAGCTAAAGTTGCTTAAATTTGTTCAGCAAAATTATAGAAAAAATTAATGATTTTGATCTGATAAATTTACATCTATGCAGACTTTCAATATTCTTGCTTGTGTACCTTTTACAAATGGCAGATTCAATCTTTTGAAGATTTTATCATATGCATTGCAAACAATCTCATATGTCACTCTTGCATTTTCTTCCGTTGCATCAAATGTGTACATATCTGAAATAATATATGCAAATATTAACTTTGTTGATACAGCATTGTAGGTAATAAAACTACTTATTTAACAAGAGAAAAATAACAATAATATATGTAAACTATCTATGTTTCCTTCAACTGAAGCTTTAAGATTTACTTTTCTTCTAATCAGGAATTCAATCAATAAATGCATTTAAGAAGGTCAAAGCCTGCATGTCTCACCCATACTCAAAGCAATGCTGATCCTACCTTGACCCCACATCAAAGGGCAATCAAATTTAATGCAAAATGGATTGAATTGTCTTTGGATCGTAAAGATTATTCCCAAGTATGAAAAGAATTCATCAAGAGGTATCAGAAACATATGCAAGTGTTAAAGGTAGTAGCACAAATATTCCATGACTATGACCTTGACCCCAGGATACAAAGTGCAAATAAGCCTAATGCAGTACCACAACACTTTTACCATAGTTCATATAATATTTTGTACCCTCTGGATTATAATGATGAAGGTGTGTGAAGAAAACACAAAGCCCTTGTTTTCACTCCAAGACACATTGAATGGTCATTTTAATAATACAGCTTTTTTAAAATCAATCAAAAGTGGTAGTAATCCCTTGCAAATGCACAGATAAACTGCAGCCATTGGATGTGTACTTGAATAAGCCATCAAGTGACTGTTGCAGAGTAAATGGTCTGCTTTCATGAAGGACCAGACCTCCAAAATAGTTGCAACTCAGGAGACTGGCATGGAGGTAAACAAAAGAATTTTATTATCTTATGAGCAGTAGATGATTTAATGGAATTTTTGATGTCTAAAGAAGAACAAAGATATGATTATCAGCAGCTTCTAATGAAGGGACTTTAAAATACAGTTAATAGACAGGAAGACAACTTTACAAGGAAATATAATGCACTACACTGGAAGTCTATCAAGTGATGACAATGATGAATGGTTTAAGGACTCAGTACCAGAAGATTACTGACAAACATCTAGAATTCTTAAAGATACATTTTTATATTGGAAACTTTGTTGTTAAATATCCAATGAATTCACTGCAATTATCAGCAAGCATTGGTTATCAATGTATATATAAGCTTATCAGCAGGCATGAGTTATCAATGGATATTTGCTTAAACATGATTATCATTGTAGGTAGGTTTGATGCTTGTCATCAAGCATGGGTTATCATCATATACAGCTTTATTATCAAGCATGGGTTATCAATGCATGCAGGCTTATCATCAAGCATGGGTTATCAATGCATGCAGGCTTATCATCAAGCATGGGTTATCAATGGATGCAGGCTTATCATCAAGCATGGGTTAACAATGTATGCAGGCTTATCATCAAGCATGTGTTATAGTATACAGGCTTATAATCAAGCATGGGTTATCAATGTATGCAGGCTTATCATCAAGCATGGGTTATCAATGTATGCAGGCTTATCATCAAGCATGGGTTATCAATGTATGCAGGCTTATCAACAAGCATGTGTTATAGTATACAGGCTTATAATCAAGCATGGGTTAACAATGTATGCAGGCTTATCATCAAGCATGGGTTATCAATGTATGCAGGCTTATCATCAAGCATGTGTTATAGTATACAGGCTTATCATCAAGCATGGGTTAACAATGTATGCAGGCTTATCATCAAGCATGTGTTATAGTATACAGGCTTATAATCAAGCATGGGTTATCAATGTAGGCAGGCTTATCATCAAGTATGGGTTAACAATGTATGCAGGCTTATCATCAAGCATGGGTTATCAATGTATGCAGGCTTATCATCAAGCATGGGTTATCAATGTATGCAGGCTTATCATCAAGCATGGGTTATCAATGTATGCTGGCTTATCATCAAGCATGGGTGATAGTATACAGGCTTATAATCAAGCATGGGTTATCAATGTATGCAGGCTTATCATCAAGCATGGGTTAACAATGTATGCAGGCTTATCATCAAGCATGGGTTATCAATGTATGCAGGCTTATCATCAAGCATGGGTTATCAATGTATGCAGGCTTATCATCAAGCATGGGTAATCAATGTATGCAGGCTTATAATCAACAATGGGTTATCAATGCATGCAGGCTTATCATCAAGCATGTGTTATCAATGTATGCAGGCTTATCATCAAGCATGGGTAATCACTGTATGCAGGCTTATCATCAAGCATGTGTTATCAATGTATGCAGGCATATCATCAAGCATGGGTTATCAATGTATGCAGGCTTATTATCAAGCATGGGTTATCAATGTATGCAGGCTTATCAAGCATGGATTATCAATGTATGCAAGCATATCATCAAGCATGGGTTATCACTGTATGCAGGCTTATCATCAAGCATGGGTTATCATTGGATGCAGGCTTATAATCAAGCATGGGTTATCATTGTATACAGGCTTATAATCAAGCATGGGTTATCAATGTATGCAGGCTTATAATCAAGCATGGGTTATCATTGCATGCAGGCTTATCATCAAGCATGGGTTATCATTGTATGCAGGCTTATCATCAAGCATGGGTTATCAATGCATGCAGGCTTATCATCAAGCATGGGTTATCAATGTATGCAGGCTTATCATCAAGCATTTTTTATAGTATACAGGCTTATAATCAAGCCTGGGTTATCAATGCATGCAGGCTTATCATCAAGCATGGGTTATCAATGCATGCAGGCTTATCATCAAGCATGTGTTTTAATATACAGGCTAATAATCAAGCATGGGTTATCAATGTATGCAGGCTTATCATCAAGCATGGGTTATCAATGTATGCAGGCTTATCATCAAGCATGGGTTATCATTGTATACAGGCTTATCATCAAGCATGGGTTATCATTGTATACAGGCTTATCATCAAGCATGGGTTATCAATGTATGCAGGCTTATTATCAAGCATGGGTTATCAATGTATGCAGGCTTATCATCAAGCATGGGTAATCACTGTATGCAGGCTTATCATCAAGCATGTGTTATCAATGTATGCAGGCTTATTATCAAGCATGGGTTATCAATGTATGCAGGCTTATCAAGCATGGATTATCAATGTATGCAAGCATATCATCAAGCATGGGTTATCACTGTATGCAGGCTTATCATCAAGTATGGGTTATCATTGGATGCAGGCTTATAATCAAGCATGGGTTATCATTGTATACAGGCTTATAATCAAGCATGGGTTATCAATGTATGCAGGCTTATAATCAAGCATGGGTTATCATTGCATGCAGGCTTATATCAAGCATGGGTTATCAATGTATGCAGGCTTATCATCAAGCATGGGTTATCAATGCATGCAGGCTTATCATCAAGCATGGGTTATCATTGTATACAGGCTTATCATCAAGCATGGGTTATCATTGTATACAGGCTTATCATCAAGCATGGGTTATCAATGCATGCAGGCTTATCATCAAGCATGGGTTATCAATGTATGCAGGCTTATCATCAAGCATGGGTTATCAATGTATGCAGGCTTGTCATCAAGCATGGGTTATCAATGTATGCAGGCTTATCATCAAGCATGTGTTTTAATATACAGGCTAATAATCAAGCATGGGTTATCAATGTATGCAGGCTTATCATCAAGCATGGGTTATCAATGTATGCAGGCTTATCATCAAGCATGGGTCATCAATGTATGCAGGCTTATCATCAAGCATGGGTTATCAATGGATGCAGGCTTATCATCAAGCATGGGTTATCAATGTATGCAGGCTTATCATCAAGCATGGGTTATCAATGGATGCAGGCTTATCATCAAGCATGGGTTATCATTGTATACAGGCTTATCATCAAGCATGGGTTATCAATGTATGCAGGCTTATCATCAAGCATGGGTTATCAATGGATGCAGGCTTATCATCAAGCATGGGTTATCATTGTATACAGGCTTATCATCAAGCATGGGTTATCAATGTATGCAGGCTTATCATCAAGCATGGGTTATCATTGTATGCAGGCTTATATCAAGCATGGGTTATCATTGTATACAGGCTTATCATCAAGCATGGGTTATTATTGTATACAGGCTTATCATCAAGCATGGGTAATCAATGTATGCAGGCTTATCATCAAGCATGGGTAATCAATGTATGCAGGCTTATATCAAGCATGGGTTATCATTGTATACAGGCTTATCATCAAGCATGGGTTATCAATGTATGCAGGCTTATCATCAAGCATGGGTTATCATTGTATGCAGGCTTATCATCAAGCATGGGTTATCATTGTATGCAGGCTTATCATCAAGCATGGGTTATCATTGTATGCAGGCTTATCATCAAGCATGGGTTATCATTGTATGCAGTCTTATCATCAAGCATGGGTTATCATTGTATGCAGGCTTATCATCAAGGATCAGTTATTATTATTACTGCAGTACCAGTAATTCATTTTTATTTGGGTTAAGTTTGTGGACATCATGGTTGCTATAAACAATGTGAAGACCTAACCAAAAATAGATCAGTGGGAGTCATCTTTACACATTAAGAAAATCTTCTAAAAATAAATACTTGGTAATCCAAGATTATTAAGGAAACAGTTGGAACAAACAACTATGTACCCTTACATGTCATTTGGAACATGCAATTAGACACTACAGCCCAGGCACTAGGCAAGCGTCTTACCACTATATTATCATGGCTGTACTAATCAGTGGAACTTGTAAAAACAGTCTTGATAAAATCAGTTTTCAACTTAACCCAGAAATTAATTATCTCTACTCAGTGGTAGATATTGTACACAATCCTGATGTTACATATTATCAACATTTCAAGATTGGTATAAATCAATGCTTTCTTTAAATTTTATTATTTGCTATTATAAATAGAACTCTTTGCCAGGAGTATCTGAACCTCAACCTCTGGAAGAATCTACATAAGTGCTGCTAAAATGAGTAGGAACGTAATCAACTGATAAGTTATTAAATAAACATCTGTGAATACAGTTTTAAATCACCAATTATATTTTATTTCATATTTCAATTTAGGAGTTTGCCTCATAAAGAATGTTTTACTCAGTTACAGCTGTTAGCAATAATGAAACAGAATTGTGGGTAATAAAAGTAGGTATGCATGTCTCATGTTAAATTTTAGTTTTGGAGTTAGGATAATAATCTTGAATGATATAAACTGACTTGAGGCACAGTATATCAAAAACTGACTCTATAGTCACTGAGAGGCAAAGCATATAAAAAACTGACTCTATAGTCACTGAGAGGCACAGCATATAAAAAACTGACTCTATAGTCACTGAGAGGCACAGTATATCAAAAATTCCAAACGGCAAACATTATTTACAGATTGATCTTTTTCACACCTGACATTGTCAATCCCAAATTCTAGATAAAATATGAGCAGACTGACAATACCAGTCAAATCTAAATAATTATATAGTCCCAATCATGGCTAGATGTCTCAAGCAGGCTGACAACACCAGTCAAATCTAATTAACTATGTAGTTCCAATCTAGGCTAGTTGTCTCAAGAAGACTGAACATTACTAAACAGATCTACATAATTATGTAGTCTCAATCAAGGCTAGTTGTCTCAAGCAGCAATGCATTTACCTTTCATTTCAAACTCCCTGCCTCTTAAAAGACCATATTTTGGTGCCATCTCATCTCTGAATTTTCTAGTGATCTAAAATATAGGAGGAAAGAAAATAATGACAAAATATATCACTGGCATAATGATTTATAAATTCATCTCAGATTTATTATATTAAGCAAGTTATATAATGTAATGATAAGAAATGTATTATGAGTGTTACATCAAATTGAAATTAATCATTTATATAGGTGGTCATATAACAGTAAATGGAATCCTACTTGTGTTCACTTCTTATGAAATTAATAAAAGTTACTGAATAGTTTCAATGTTTTACACACAAAACATAATTGTTACACGACAGGAACACTTTAGTAAGACTCTCAGTATGAATCATTATTCAATTAAATATTCATACTAACCAGGCTCCCAGGCTCCAGATACATTTTTTATGTTGACAGAGAAATTTAAAGTTGTAAACTTAAACAAGGAATGTTTTAACCATAGTTTAAAAATGGTGACTGAATAAATGACCATTGTCAGACTCTGAAACTTATGAATTCTAGTTTTTGTTGATGTGGTCAGCTAGGCACATTACTTATCTTTAAATGAAATATTAATTGTTGTTCTAAAATTTAATACTAACATAGTCTGACTGAGGCTGATTAAATCCTGCTTACTGAATGCCTTGCACCTTAAATGTCATCAAGAAACTTCCTTCCAATCCAAACTAATTGATTGCTATGGACTTTTACAATGGTGGCCAGGTATTAAATTAGGTCAAGAAAAGAGCACATCAGCTCCAACTGACACAATAATGGGTAGTACCAATCATTTTAATGTCTTTGATGAGTAGCAGTAATAAGATTTTCAAGACAGCCACTGTCATGGTCATCAGATCAGCACCATTTTTATTTGGGACCAATTTGTCTTCAAAAGACATTTTTATTTGGGACCAACTAGTCTTCACAAGAAGTCTTCCAGTCAAAAACATTTAATATATCTAATAAAAAAATATGTTTGTGAATGGCATTGTCTTAACTTTATATAGTTTACTAAAGATATATTTTATGTAAATGGTAAAAGACTAGAGAGGCACAGAAGACTGGGAAGACATTTATATACCTGATATAACATCAGAGGCAACCTCTTGTAGGAAAGTGGGTGCAGCTGTCGTACATAATCTGTAATCAGTTCTTCATGAGTCTGAAACATTAACATATAAATCTTTTATAAATTTTATGAAGAAAGACTTTATGAATTTTACATCTGCCAAGTTTCATAATGAACATAATGGAAAAATGGAGATTTAAAATGCAGTTTACCATTTTAGAATTTTGGAAATGGAGACGATTTTCATATTTTTTCAGCTCTAGATCTTGGTTTTTTTATACATCTCACAATTAAAACTGAACAGATGAGACATTATAAAGAATATGAATGAAAACTGAGCAACTGATTAGACATTCCAAAGAGTAAATGAAAACTGAGTAACAGACATTATAAAGAAGGAATGAAAACTGAGTAACAGATGAGACATTAAAAGAATTAATGCTGAAGAAATAACCCAGCATATTTTTGAACCTCCAGGTGTTTTTACAACTGTTTTTTAAAATTGGTGTATAACAATAATAATTTTTAATCAACAAAATCTTTCAAAAACGTACACTTTTCAGGCACTCTTATTTGCTAACAGCATCATTTTAGGATTAGCATCAGGCCAAATGCTCGTTTACTGGACCACATATAACAGAACAGTAATAATAGTAAATAAAATACTTATTACAAATAATCTTTTGGTCAATTTTTTGGATGACTTCAAAATGGAGTTACTTACCCCTGTTTAGAGTAATTTTGGCCAATATTCAGTTATTTTGAGCAGGTTATATGTGTAGGTACAGAGACTCTTGTCAAGTCAAAATTGAAACATCTGAGGATTGGTGAGATGTCTGTTCTGAAGCCTGTACTCCTAGGGGTGCCTCCCCCTTTTGGAAAGCACCATATATTTTCTAGGCTGGTGCACAAAAACAAAAAAAAAATCCAAAACTTTGCCCTAGTTTATCTAAAACAAGAGATAAACATTAATGACAAAAGATTGAGGGAATCATATCTTTTTATTTTAATAAAGGTGAATTAGAAAAGAATTTGTGGAAGTTAATTTAAGAGAAATTCTAACCTCGAAAAGTCAGGTTAATTCAAATTTCTGATGGAAACAAACTGCCTTAAATTGTGCTGAGGCTTTTTGTTTAACAACTACAGAGTTATGTCATCACCTAATATGCTAACCTGTCATCTGTATTTACACAAAAACCTACCTCAATATACAGTTTCAATCAAAGATCCGACAATGGATCATGTGATGGGTCAGATAAACATCATGTAACAGTGTCTTTGCAGCAATTAGGCTTTTAAACAAGCTTCTGTGTCAAGCTTCTAAATTTATTAATTGAGATCAAAAGAGCATGTTTATTAATTACATCTAAAAATTAGTAACAGTGAGGTATTACCATGTAGTGGAACTATGTTTCAAGCTTTATTATTAGGGTTGAAAAAATGTGTGCTATGTATCAATATGATTCAAAATACAATACACAATTGACACGCTTATCAAATTGATGGTCTTTTCATCTTTCAAAAAGGTGGCATGGTGGTGCTGTTTATGTATTGACATCTAGCTTGTATTTCCACTCTGCAGAAATAGATTTATCACCTAATAATAGGTCATTCTCATTCTTAACAAGATAAAAAAAGTACTGATGCATATTGATTAATCATAGCATCCTTACACATCATACAGGTGCAATAAAAATCATCATTATGACACTGCTAGCAAAGACTGTCAGACAGATATGTCTTACATATTCATAACAGCATGTACATTTTATTGCATAGGTATAACTGTGCTGCATTCTATAATAAGACAATAATTCCATCAAATGCTATGTTTTACTGCTTTGACAAGTGTTGCCATGTAGAATGTTCCAGGAACAGTTGACCTGGAACTTTCGGCCAAATTTTCAACAATATCTCACATAGTTGGCAGTTCAATATTGAAACTATTGTACAGATTGAAACTGATTTGCTATAGTCATAATATATTTACTGTAATACCTTTTTCCTAGGTGAAGTATATGCTAGTAAAATCAATTGAATTTTCAAATGCTTATGGTGTCATTTCCATTGGTTTGATGAGCCAGAGTAACTTAGGAATGCTTAAGTCAGTTAACTTAAAAATACATCTTTTTAACAAAATGAAGATAGCTAATCCCATCTGGCCAAATGTTCTCAGACATATTCATCTTATTCAAAAAATTTAACCATCTTTGACAATCCTTGGCTACCATCACTCTTCAACCAAATGCAGTAATAAATGTTAAAAATCAAAACAAAAAACAATATAAAACTTATAAAGTTTCAGTACTGTACAACAAGTGTTAGACAAATGGGGATAAATACAAGGACTCCACATCACATGAAAAATGGGTTTATGTGACCTGCTTTTGCCTGCAGTAAGTAGCTTTAAGAGCAATGGAGCCTAACGAAAAATATAGACCCCTTAAGTAACGTAGTTATCTCCCTCTTGTATTAGTTATTTACCACATCCTGTAGGTAATTATAAAGTCACAGGATAAGAATATAACTGCTATGGTCACTTACGAATCCATCTTTGCTAAGTGTTTTTTATTTAGCTAGGTTAACCATGATGCAGTGCTGAGTGATATCTAACCTCTCACAGTATACAATTAATATGTGGGAAAGGACTGGGCAAATACATATGTATACAGCGATGCAATAAAGAAAATCTCTCTCTCTGTCTGTCTATATATATATATATATATATATATATATATATATATATATATATATATATATATATATACACACACACACACACACACACACAAACCACATACATTAAAACAACCATGCATTTAAAGTGTTGGTATAAAGCAATTTGATATACCAATACTACTGGTATATCAAACTGTGATCCACCCATGGCGCAATAATACACATATATAAACGTTCTCGCCTGCATCTGCAATTGATTTGAGTCTAGTACAATGATCAATTTCCACAAATTAGTCACTAGTGACATATATAAAAAATAATGATGAAAAAGTATTAATAATCCTTGGTTTGTAAATTAATTTAATATGGTATACATTTAAATCACAATCCTTTCTGCTTTCTGTTCTACCCTCCCCTCTCAAGCATAACTGACAAACTGCGCAGAAATAGGGATTGAGAAAGGAAAGAAATTTGGGCTGGATTAAAACCTTGAAATAGAAATAACACCAAGTAACCTACAAGAATATGTCTCATCGTAATGATATATATGCACTTTCCTTGGGATTTATCAACAGTGTTTATCAATGACACAATGTTGCAAACCAGTAAATTTCTCGGTTACTGTGATATATTTAATGTTATGTTGATCTTTTTTGTTTGGTTTGTTTTTTCTTGAACATAATATAATTTTCTAAAAAATCGATTATTATTATTTAAATATGAAAATGTCCAAAGCTCGCTCTCTCTCTCTCCAATCATAGCAGGATAGCAGCTAAAATCTATGAAATGGCAAACAGAGAATTTTCCGACAGTATCTCTAGACTTATCAATAATGGTAAAAGTTAAGTTAAACTGACCAAAGGGTGTGTGTGTGTGTGTGTGTGAAAGAGAGAGAGAGAGAGTTTGTGGGTAGGTTGTACTGCTGCTAAAGCAGAATGAATTAGATCAAGTGTAAATATATTAAAATATTTTTATTACCCCTTGTTGGTTCATCACTTGGCTTAGATTTTATTCCACATTAATTTCCATGTGCCTGAATGTGAATGGCGTTTCATTCAGTTGAATGGTGTAGATATCCAAGTGTTGCTACTGCTCTACTTTTATTATTAAAAACATCTTCCATGTTTAAGTCAAAAGTGTGTATTATATTGATTTTATCAATGTGGAGAAAAATAGAAACCAAGAAAAGAAAACAATCAACTTATCAATATACAGAGTTGATTGTAAATTGCCACTACGACAGAGAACTACATTTTGTAGTAGACACGCTTGGGGATGTGAGGAGTTCATTCACTAGGTCGATACACGGCTGTCTGTAGTAAATCTCATTTCTGTTCAGAGATCAAATATATGTATTTGTATGTAATATAAATAAAATAAATGTACAGTATGTACACTGTATCAATGATATATATATGGGGGGTCTGGACCTGACACCCTGCTCACTAAAGGAAAATGAAGCATCTCTCACAGCCTCTCCTTTCCAGGTGTAGTGATCGCCACAGGACCACTCTCTGGCTCTGCTGGGCAAGAGGTATTTGCATATGGCATCTCCTACACTATTGTGTCAACAGCAGCACCTTCATTCGGGGTCCCCTGTTTTCACAGAGTTTTGCTATGTAGCACAACCTAGTGCCCAGGGGTATAACTGGGTGAACAGACTGGGCTCATTAGACTTGGTAGGCAGCCAGTCTAAGAGCAGGGAAACTCTGACCTCAAACCCAAGCAGATGGAGCTTGTTTGCCTTGTCAGACAGTTCATCTAGGAGAAAGAAACTCTGATTTAAAACTACCTTGTGGATATCTTCAGGAGAGGCCAATCTCTAAATCCCATACCTATCCATCCTTTAATGTTGTCTTCCCACCTCTTTTTCTGTCTGCCTCTTCTTCTGTACCCTCACACTGTGCCTTGCAAGATTGTTTTTGCCGGTCCAGATGATCTTGAAACATGACCTTTATGATACTTCATGATGATACCTAATTTACTGAAATCTATCATTTTGAAAAAAGAATGAAAATTGCAGTAGCTAGTAATCAACAGCTCCAAGTTACAGAAGGTTAAAGCTAGGAGTGATCATCATGTCTCACTTGCCGACTAATGCCCGCCTCAAGCTGGGTAGCCCCTGGTCAGTAAGGTGTTGACCTACCAATGCCTGCCTGCTCCAGTGGGTGCCTGGAAATCAGTGTGTTTCACAGCATGACAAGCAGACAGAACTCTGCACTATACAAAAGAAATAAGAAACCAACAAAGACGACTCCAGTTCTTCGATTTGCATGAACACGATGTAAACAGGCATCTCTGATGACCTAAGGGAGGTGTACAACACCAGGAAGAAGGCCATCAATGACAGAGAGCTCACCAGACTAAATGTCAGCTTAGCTGTTCTAAAGGAAACTAGTCTTGCATACAGCAGCTCCCTCAGAGAGGAAAACTACACCTTAAACTAGAAGGGTCGAGAACCTCAAGAGCCCCACCAGCACAGAGTTGCTTTCACCATCAAAAACAAGCTTCTGGCCTTGGTTAAGCCTCTCTCAGGGGGCACAGAGCATCTCTTGTCCATCCGCCTTGCTACTGCTGCAGGTCCGGTCAACATCCTCAGTGTCTATGCCCCCACCGTCATGTCTTCAGAAAACACAAAGGATCAGTTTTATGGGCTGCTGGAAAAACAGATCAGAGGATGCCCCAAAGATCAGCCACTATTCCTCATCGACGACTTTAATTTTGTGAGTATGACACACCATAAAATAATAGAAATACAAAAATAGCCTAAAGCAACCCCTGAACAAGAATAACATACTTATTTTCTTTAAAGTTCTTTCTGCTTTGTTCCAGAAAAACAAACACCTACACCATGTAGGTACATAAACACATGAAAACCTTCAAAATTTCAGATGGCTGGGGAGAGGCACTACAAAGATCGAGAGCTTAACATAGCTAAAGGATGTAAAAATATCCACAAATAAACAGTATACAGTTCACCATTTCAATAAGGCCTTTGATAAACGGTGTAGCTAATGTGGAATGTGATCAGTGGCTTATTGATTAATATGACTAAACTATGTAATGAAATAATTGAATGCAATGAAATTAAAATAAGCAATAAAAATTGTTTGCTTTTAGTTTTTTTAATTAAAAAAAAATCAAAAGAAGCTTTAAATCATCAGAGCCATACATATTTATTTGAATTGCACAACAAAAAATATAATTATTTTAAAAACTGATGATGATAATTGTATACAATGTGCCCTTTTGAGAAAGTATAATCATATGCAAATGGAAACTATTACATTCAATAATGTTTATTGCTGATAGTATAAAGCTTTAATGCAATGGAAACAATGTATGTAGTGGAAATTATTTATTTTATTTGTCATGTTATTTTTTAAAATTAAGGAATGTTAACAAAAGGATTTTATCTACAGATGTTTATTCCAAGTGTTTTGCATAATATAGATTATAATCATGACAAAGTGTGCATAATTTACTTCCTTAAATATAATGCAACTTTTAACATTCATTTTAACTGTAATTCATTTTGTTTTTTTATGTTTGTGATGTTATCAGTTTATTTGAAAATGAATTGTATGATCACAATTTTATTATTCCCAAATTATCTTCTCTACACTGTTTTAAAAACTTCAATTACAAGTATCTGCACAGGTTATACACATATGCTTTGATATATGATTGTATCCATTGTATCAAATAATTATCTGTTAATTACTTTATTGTGCATTTATTTAGGGAATTTGTTTGTCCATGGTGAGAAATATAATTTCATTCACTTCATTTGGTTTTGCAATCAGTGAATGTTGACCTGTGGCAATACCTACTGGAATTACTTCTAGCAAAACTTTCACAAACTAAAATTTTATGAAAGAAAGGGCATAGTTACCAAAAATGAATATAGTGTGGTTACCTACAGGCACAATCACAACAACAACAAATCTGTCAGAAAACTGATCCTTATTCCATGCCTACACTTCACAAACAACAAACAAAAATACATACTGGACCCAGGCAGTAGTCTGTTTCGGCCCTGTCCTTCAGTTTGAATAGCTCAGGTGTGTTCCATCGCTCTGTTAATACAAAGAAAAAATTTACTTAAACACTACATTAAATAAGAACAGAAATGCACCTTGTCCCTACCAGTGCACTTTTTCTTAAGTTATTCATTACTCATACTTCTGCTTTGGCTGTTGACCCAAAACATTGCTTCAACCCACCACTTACACACTAATTACATATTTTCAAATCTTTTCTAACTTAGTATTCTCAAATCTTCTCTGGCCCCGAACATTTTATGGAGGAAAAACTCAAACTCCATTTCAAAACCTCAATATCTGATAATGATTTTGGAATGATACCTCCTCCTCCTCCTCCTCATCATCATCATCTATCCCTTAACCCAAGAGGTCATTGGAGCACCCACAGTTGATTTTACAACAATTCTCTCCTTCTTTCCCTGTTCTCTATTGCACTTTGGGAATCTCCAAATTCCATGCCTATCCACCCTTTAATGTTGTCTTCCCACCTCTTTTTCTGTCTGCCTCTTCTTCTGTACCCTCAAACTGTGCCTTACAAGATTGTTTTTGCCGGTCCAGATGATCTTGAAACATGACCATTATGATACTTAATGATGATACCTAAATTACTGAAATCTATCATTTTGAAAAAAGAACATAAATTGCAGTAGCTAGTAATCAACAGCTTCAAGTTACAGAAGGTTAAAGTTCATTACCCAACTCCTTCAAGTTACAGAAGGTCAAAGTTTAATACCCGCTAGCGTCAAGTTGCAGAATGTCATAATCTAGTACCTGACACCTTCAAGTTATGCAAGGTTATAGTTTAGTAACCATCAGCTTCAAGTTATGGAAGGTCATATTTTAGTACCCGACAGCTTCATATTATGGTAGGTCATAGTTTAGTACCCAACAGCTTCAAATTATGGTAGGTCATAGTTTAGTACCTGACAGCTTCAAATTATGGTAGGTCATAGTTTAGTACCTGACAGCTTCAAATTATGGTAGGTCATAGTTTAGTACCCGACAGTTTCAAGTTATGGAAGGTCATATTTTAGTACCCAACTGCTTCAAATTATGGTAGGTCATAGTTTAGTACCCGACAGCTTCAAATTATGGTAGGTCATAGTTTAGTACCCGACAGCTTCAAGTTATGGAAGGTCATATTTTAGTACCTGACAGCTTCAAATTATGGTAGGTCATAGTTTAGTACCCAACAGCTTCAAATTATGGTAGGTCATAGTTTAGTACCCGACAGCTTCAAATTATGGTAGGTCATAGTTTAGTACCCGACAGCTTCAAATTATGGTAGGTCACAGTTTTATTACTCTAACTACTTAAGATACAAAGTTTTACAAACTACTTAATGTACAGTAAGCTGAAGATTCTTATACATGAGTCTTGTACTTGTTTTGAAAATATGTTCACAAAATCATATGTTTGAATATTTAAATGATGAAAGACGATATGTATGACTGCATATGTACATTAACCCAATCACATAGTCATTAAAATATCTTTGAGTCTTCAAAACCAATATTAAAAAACAATCATTTATACTGAACATGTTCAATGCATAGGACAAAAAAATTAGGCAGTGTTGCAGTTTATAGTGATGCCAGCACTGGGACATCATGCCGCAGACATGTAGCATGATGTCCCACCCAGTCACATTATCATGACACCAGGCCGACAAGTTCTAACATATGATCTGTATTCTTATATATGTATGTATGTATGTATGTATGTATGTATGTATGTATGTATGTATGTATGTATGTATGTATATATATATATATATATATATATATATATATATATATATATATATATATATATATATATATATATATATATATATATATATATATATGTCTTTAATATAATACTGGCACCTACAATTATTTCAGGAGTCAACAAAGCAGAATTTATTTGGTACAAATGAATGTAGTATTTGAAGCTTTGCATTTGTATTTTTCCAGCCATTTTTTTTTTAATTGCTGCTTCTGTCTTACCTTGATACACTGTGCACTGGTCTTTTTTCTGTTAACATGTTTCATTTCCTTTCTTACAGATTGTCATTAAGACCAGAAAATTATCACACAGATCTACTGAAAATAATAATCCAGATTAACAGGTTCTGATAGTGCAAATAAAATTCCATTTTGTCTTACCAGTCTTTCTCCAAAGTTTGGATGGAGCCAGGGTTGGCATGGAAATCTTTTGACCCCCTATGGCTTGTAACTCATCATCAATTACTCTTGTAAGTTTCTCCAGGACCCTCTGTCCAAATGGGAGTAGGTAATATGCCCCACTGTGACATGGATAGATGATGTCATTGGCCAACAATAACTGGTTAAAAAGAGAAACAAAAATGCAATGTTGGGTGTATTTATTATTATTATTATTATTATTATTATTATTATTATTATTATTATTATTATTATTATTATTATTATTACATGACTGTTGCCTTTCTAAACATTACATGTATTAGCAAACAGGATAATTTAAGTCCAACATATTGCCAAAATGAGTTTTAGAGGATCATATACTGTGATTACTAAAGTCACATTTTCCAATAGTTCGCATAACTTGCTGTTTGGTGAAAAGATTCATGTCAAGGACCACTAAGAACTTGTTGGTTCTGGCATCTTTCCATCATCTAGCATCTTTCTCACTGCAAACTCACTAGCATCAATAGCTCTTTGTAAGATTGTCCCAGAGGTCTTCAACAATGCATCTGGTATAATTACTAATTGTTATTTTTTTTTAAAACTTACTGTTAAGCTATAACAGATGATGATTGCAAACATACATTCATCTATTTATAAATTAGGTTGTTAATGATTTGTTCTCTGTTTTTTAGATCATATGTTTTCAAGATAGCAGCACTATATATATATATATATATATATATATATATATATATATATATATATATATATATATATATATATATATATATATATATATATATATATAAGTCAAAAGCAGAAAAAAGCAGCACAGCTTTATATTTTATTCCTTGTGATGTAAGAAGACTACTCAGATTCTGCACTGACCCCCTTCATGAAGACTTTGACTGAAAAACTTTAAGTTTATCTGAACTGTTCTATAAATGTTACAATGAAATTTGAAAATGCATGTTCAAGGATTTGTGTCACTTTGAATCTAAAAATGTTCTTTTCATTGCATGTATGTCATATTACATAATACTGTCAACTTGAAAACATTAAACCTAATTCTAGAAAAAATACTGCTGATTCTCCATAAAACTTCATCATTCCTGACATCCGTGGGTTTGATCTGGTACCCAAATAAAAAGATGGCTAGCTTTTGGAAATGCAAATACTCATCATTAAAGGCACAACACTATGAATAGAAGGTCACTGTGATCTGCTCTTCATAAAAATGAAGAGTTTAATCCTTTAAATTAATATATTCATGAAGTTTGAGAACTGTATATAAAACTATGTCACAAGAAGTAAGCTAGTTTGACAACTGTATATCAAACCATGTCACAGGGAGTAAGCTAACTACAAAGACTTTATTTTGTTTTAATGGAAATTCTAGTTATCACCCACTTAAATTTGAGAGGTCATAAATGTTCATAAAATCTGCCTGATTTTGAAGATAGAACTGTACATTTAGTGAAAAGACATGGTAAATAACAAAAGTTTCTTGCCCCATCTTGAAAAGCATGAGAAAAAATATTGATCTTGACTATAAAGATACAATTTTGACTTTGTAATAGGAAATGCATCAAAAAATCAAAAGCATAAGTGCACCATGGGTTCATCTCAGTACTTTTATGATGAACATAAACATAAGCATAATCAAAACAAACATTAAAATATTTACTGTGACCTTGATGCTGATAGCAAGCCTTAAAACATGCAATGCAACACATTTTCTAGTGACTGTATAAGCATAACAACTTTCTTAAGCTTAAAGGTAGAAAGGAAAATTTTGCATGCAGCACATCTTTTAGAGATTTTATAGAGTACTACAAAGTGTCATGCCTACATCTCAAATGACTCTAAAATTACAGAGTGGAAAGAAAAATAATTTTAAAAAATTCAGCATATAACACCATCATATTGGCCTTGAAGACTTGACCCCAATATAGTCCAATGCTATTGATCACATACATGTATCTCCATTTGCATCTCATACATATTCTATTATAAACAAACTGATGGAAAAATACAATATTCAGCTGTGCCTTTGACCTTGTAGATATTACCCCCAATGTGGAACATCACATCACACCCACTTGTGATATTTATACAAATATACCAAGTTTCATCCATTAATCTCTAACAGCTTGCATGCTATAGCCCCAAAACCAAAAAGTGTCAAAATGAACAGGTCTGCAGATACTATATCTACCAGTTTTCTTCAAAAGAGGGTGGGGGAAAAGAGGTCACTGTTGACCAACTCTTGAGTAGTGAATTGTAGCTTGAGATGAAGGTGCTCATTAAGTTGAAGAGAAACGTAGCATGCTTACATCTATAAAACAAAATGCTGAGACAAGTAATACCCATGTACCTAAAACCAAATTAGCAAATGATAAAAGTACATGGATAAGGTATTGCTTACAAGACAGCAAGATCAAGTAAAAATAACCAAGTAGTTCTCAATAAAATGTAAATGTCATTGGTGAATAATAAAAAAAACTTCTAAACAAATAACAAAAACATACAAGTATTGATAAGGAAAATATCCAATCTTATGTACCATGACAACATTGGTAGAAGCATTTAATTATTGTCTATGGCCTGCTGTGGTACAATACTGTATGCAGCAGAAAAAAAATTGTCATATGCATTTTCAAAATAATATAATAATAATATAATATAATAATAATATATACCAATCATGACTATTTAACCAAAATTTTCATATTTTGTAACAAAGGAAGCCCAAACATTGATGTGCAGTTAGATTAGGCACCAGTAGTCCAATAATGATCACCTATGCCACTACACTACATTAATCAGAGTAATCAATATGTATCAGTTTTTATAGAATAAAAATTAAACAAATACCATTTTCAGCTAAATAAATGTACCTGTGAATAAATTTCCACCATTTAAAAAAAATAAAATCAAAGTACCTTCCTTTGACTTACAGTTGTCTAATATAGGAATTCAACCATAAACAGAAATTCATATCCCATAATTGTCAAATTTTACACAGGTGATATTAATGAGTTTTACCATGCTATTTTGCCATTTACTCAATAAAGATATATATTTTGGTGGGGAAAACGACATCAGCACATGCTATGTTTGGTTCCACTGCCTGAGTGATGTTTAATTTTCAACTTAGTAAACCATATCAACTGCTGCCTGCTGCAATGTTCCCCCAAAGACCCAGATACATTAAAAGTTTGGAGCTGAAATAGACATAACATGTCTTACTGAAATAGACTCTTACTGAAATAGACATAATGTCTTACTGAAATAGACCTTACTATTTTCACACATCAGGTATTACTGGCATGTCAGAATATGGTGCTGTAAAATGTGGATGATACCTATAATTTTTTAACTGTTAACACATTCATGAAGTCAATCTCAATTTATTATCTTGCCTCCTTTAGGTAATAAGCATGTGTGTGTGTGTGTGTGTGTGTAAAAAAAAGTTAATGTCATGAAATTGAATCTTCTGAAGTCTGTTCCATTCCTAATTTAGCACATAGCATGACTCTTAATAATAATAATAATAATAATAATAATAATAATAATAATAATAATAATAATAATAGTATGTGGATGTCTGTGAGTTGTATTTTTAATGCAGCTTTAAATAATTTTCAGTTATATGATGTCTGCAGTGTGGCATAGTGATGTCTAGCACTGAAGCATCATGCTACAGGCATGTAGCATTTAGTCCACCCAGTACTAAGCCAACCAGTCCTAACACTAATCTCTTCGTGCTGAGTGCCTAACAGACAGCTGTTAGTATTAATTTTTAAAAGTCTTTGGTACAACTCAGCCGGGGTTTGAACCCATGACCTCCCACATCTGAGTCAGATGCTCTAACCACTAGGTCATCAAAGTAGTCATTAATAAAAATAATAAAATAATAATATTTAAAAAAGAAGTTCATTTGACCATTGGACATATCATCCATTAGGCCTTCTACAATTAGATTTGTACACTCGTTCAACTTTATAAAAATATTAAAATTTTCATTGTCTGTTTCAGCAAAATTGTTGCGTGACATTTTTTTTTTGCAAACAAAAGTAATCTCAAAACCCCCAAATTAGGTTACTATTGAAAATAGGTGACATAAAGAAATATAAACCCATTCTTCTTCCTTTAAGAGGGTGAAAGAATGTATTACAACTCTATGGTCTCAACTAAGTACTAGAAAAGAGCAAAAACCAACATATTTTGAAAAATTCAACTATAATTTATTTCTCTATAATAGAATGTGAAAATTTAAGAAGAATTAAAAACATTGCAAATTAAATCCCAAAAAGTTCCATCACCATTCCCAATAAAATAAATTTCTAATTAAATTATAGTGTTTGAAATATGATCCAACAATGAATGTGCTGATGTGCCTGCAGTGGCCTGTGATTTGAAGATGTATCAATAGTCATTTGATGAATCACAATATTACAATCTAAGAAGTCTTTATCTGAATTCACAATAATTCCATTCTAACTTTTCTTTCCAAGAATACTACTGAAAGGCACTAGTGAAAAATAATTTGAACAAATAATTCCACCCATATCAAATGTTGAATTAAACATTATGAATGATTCTACTAAAGCTAAAATGAAAAAGTTCTCAAGTAAACAAGATTATAAACTCCTCTACTTGACCTTGGTTGCAATTAACAATTTCTGGAACTACTCTGTCATTGAATGGAATTTTTCAGTCTAAACCATTTCAAGTTGTTAACAAGATAAAATCTGTTATTAAAATAATAATAAAAATGTGGTAACACCATTGTTCTATGCCCAGACCCAAATAAACATGTTTGCTTTTATTATGATCCTAATATTAAATGAACACTCATTGGGAAATTTTAACTATGTATTATTTGTTTACCAAAATCAACATTACCGGTCAGAAAAAAAATTAACTTGATTTTGGAGAAGGTCAAGTCTAAAATACAATTATACATAAGATAATAATTGGAGAAAAAAACTAACAAATACAAATTAAATATACCTAACACGAAATATACTTTAATAGTATCAATCAATCTATAAACCTCAGTGTATTAATTTGCTTGTGACTAGGTCACTCAATTTTTCAAGCTTCATTTGTGAATTTTCAGCTTATACATGGTGGATTTAGGTGTAATTACAGAAATAAATACCAATTAAATCTGCATCAAAGCTAAGCATGATAATACTGTATTTAAAAGTTTTAACTGTTCTTTAAACAAAACAAATTGACATTAGAGTTAATATTATATTCAGAATAATAAGGCATTCAATGGGGGCAAAGAATAGTACTCAAGAAAATGTGGTCATCTATGTATTTCTTTGCACATCTTGTTGAAATGACAAGCAATGGGGAGACTATTTCACCTGAAATGTCCCCTAGAATCAACACTGAATTATGTATTCCCTTAACCCTTGAAAGTTAAAGACTGTTGCAACATCAATTCTAAGCATGCAAACATTATGGTCAGAAGTTGGCATAATTTTTAAGGAAGTAGCCTCCTTTGAACAATCATATGCTACTGTTGTCTGCATTGTAACATGCAATCATGATTTTTTTATAACAATACATGTAAATAAAAAATCCTTGATGGAAAAAGATAACTTTCTATAAAAGTAAAAAAAAAAAAAACATGACTGAAATAACTTACAATAAATTTGGGACCTGTTAGGCTAGTGTTATATGACATTTGATTAGTACTTGACTACCAATCCGACTAATAAGGCTGCAAGAACATTGTGATTGGTAACCAAAGCAACCAGCCTAGAAAGGTAGCTCACTGTGAGCAATGCATGCAAACTTTGTTTTCATGCACATAAGAAGGGCTTCATTTGAGCAAAAGTCCTTTGATTATTTTTTTTTTAAATTTGTCAGTGGGAAGTTTAGACAGATTGACCAATGCTAAAATTCATTTCATTATTACAGCTCATGTGCCTTTTTTACATCAAGCTCAGTCACATAAAGTTGCTTTTGATTTGCTGAATCTTCACCTTATTACAGTTGCACTTGAAAAGCAAGGCATTATGCTAGCAAACTGGTACTACCCATTAACAAGTGCACTATACTGTGTCATCGCCTGAGTAAAAAGGATAGAATGAGTTTAGATACACAGAGCAATATAATCTTTCTTTTATAAATTAAAACTGTCATGTATAAATGTTTATTTTCATCACTTATGCATATTTATTTTGTATTATTTGTTGTTTTTTCTTAATGATTATATGTTATATACATCTAAACCTAACCTTGTCCCAAATTAAGTTCATGTTGTACCTGATCAGTGACATTTATTTTGTAAATAACACAATTCATAGCTAATATTTCTCTTAATGTGGATCAAATATTCAGATCATTATCAGTGGAGGTCAACATGTTTAGTCTTGATTCTGAACTGAGAAACATCAAAAATAAAAATTTCCATTAAGTATTTTCATAACTGTTACCTATGTTACCTAGGTTATGTGGAGGTGTAAATTATTTTGTTCATCTTAAGATTACTCATTCCTGCTTTAACATCTTGAAAGAGAATCAGTCTTACTGTTGTGTATAGTTTTTATTTTGTTTCAATTTATTTATTCAAACTATTATTCACTGGAATTACAATGTGCTCAATAATATTCTTGGACAGAAACATTAATTTGGAATTATTTTCAGTTCAGCTAAGGACAATTTTAGATATATTATTATGATATATCAAAAGACATAGTAACTCATCACATGTCACATGAATTTATTCAATATCAGAACTTATTTGGAATATACTGGAATTTAACTGGAACTTGTTACATTTGGTCTTGTGATAGAACTTTTAGGACAATTTGGGATTTAATTCACATTGCTGTAAGATCATTTAAAATTTTCACTTGGAATTATAGAGAAATAAATTATTCGTTGAATTTAACAAAATTTGTTAGTTTTCACTCTTTCTGTCACTTAGTTTTGGAACACAGGGTCATAACAAGTATATTCATTCACAATCAAGCCTTTGGGTTTTTCAGTCTCTATTGATCACCATTTTGCAGTTCAGTTGGCCAAAAAACTATGGCAAGAAAGGAATACCAAAACTGGTTGAATTAAGGGTTAATTTTCTCTCTCTCTCTCTCTCTCTCTCTCTCTCTCTCTCTCTCTCTCTCTCTCTCTCTCTCTCTCTCTCTCTATATATATATATATATATATATATATAAAGAATACAAATCATATGGCGAATAACAACCCTCTCAAGCGTACTGGATCCACCAAGGGATCACGTCTGTCAGGGATTAATTAAAATAGATGCAATAAACTGACGACGAACAGTACGAAACTAGTAACTAACTAGCCTAAGCGCTTTCGACTCTTAATGAGTCTTTTTCAAAGGCAAATACAAAACATAGTTACGACAAACAAATAAACACAAAAACGTTGCGTTTGTAAACCTCTACATTTCTATCTTCACATGTGTTAAAACTATAAATACATGTGAAGATAGAAATGTAGAGGTTTACAAACGCAACGTTTTTGTGTTTATTTGTTTGTCGTAACTATGTTTTGTATTTGCCTTTGAAAAAGACTCATTAAGAGTCGAAAGCGCTTAGGCTAGTTAGTTACTAGTTTCGTACTGTTCGTCGTCAGTTTATTGCATCTATATATATATATATATATATATATATATATATATATATATATATATATATATATATATATATATATATATATATATATATATATATATATCACAATGGCCAAGTAAGATCTGTTAATAATCATTTCATTAAAGAAAATCTATGACCTTGGCATTTCTTTACTACCATTGATCTTTAACAAACTGAAAATGTGGCTAACAGAGTTTGAAAACCTGACAGCTTGATTATATATGAATATTGTTTATTATTAAAGAAAAAGGCACCAGAGTCAATATAGAATAACTAATTTATACAATTAGATTAATTATAAACTGGACTTAAGTTCTGAGGTCTGCTGACCAGAGAACAAGCTATGAATACCCAATTGTTCAGTAAAGAAGACACTGACCCCCATCATGCATATCAGGGCCCATGTCTTGCAATGTATGTCTAACTACAGTCCAGCAATGCTGACATGCACAATGCATATCAATGTCATCATCCCTGACATGTACAATGCATATCAATGTCATCATCCCTGACATGCACAATGCATATCAATGTCATCTTCCCTGACATGCACAATGCTTATCAATGTCATCATCCCTGACATACACAATGCATATCAATGTCATCATCCCTGACATGCACAATGCATATCAATGTCATCATCCCTGACATGCACAATGCATATCAATGTCATCATCCCTGACATGCACAATGCATATCAATGTCATCATCCCTGACATGCACAATGCATATCAATGTCATCGTCCCTGACATACACAATGCATATCAATGTCATCATCCCTGACATGCACAATGCATATCAATGTCATTATCCCTGACATGCACAATGCATATCAATGTCATCATCCCTGACATGCACAATGCATATCAATGTCATCATCCCTGACATGCACAATGCATATCAATGTCATCATCCCTGACATGCACAATGCATATCAATGTCATCATCCCAGACATGCACAATGCATATCAATGTCATCATCCCTGACATGCACAATGCATATCAATGTCATCATCCCAGACATGCACAATGCATATCAATGTCATTATGGGAGAAACTGATTACCCAAAGACACTTGAAAATACCCCAAATTATGTTTTACAATTTAAATTCTTTTCTCAACTAAACTGAAATCAAATAATTATATAATTTAATCTTTTTCATTTATCCATCTGTATCAAGGGCACACCACAGTGTTCTCTTCCCAGGGCTTTTTTTTTTTACTTTATGTTCATTGTTCGCTATAACACAGAGGTTGGGATCCAAAGAAACCAACCGTTTTATGAGCAACCAATTCCATTAGCTGAAGAAAAAGATGCATTTACCTAAAATATGGCTGGAGGGAAGTAATAAAAGCTGGCACAAAAATACATGCTTTTGATTAAATGAAGATGAACTTGTCTGTAAAACACTTGTACATTGACAATTTGCATTTGTGTAGCTCAATCCATAATCCATTAAGTACTGTATATTTATATAATAAATCCATCAATTTGAATATATATCACATTATAAAATTTATGTATGACAAACATACCATTAGAAAAACATAAACAAATTTAACTAAATTGGTAATCCTCATTTTGATCTATATCCATTTGTCACTAAACAATTCATTATAACTGTCACAAATAGCATGTGGTTATAGTTGTTTACATGCTACATGTACATGTACTTTAATTGGCTGAGATTTTTGTAGCTGGAGACAGCTATCATCTTGCTGAGACTGACCAATGGCTATTCATAGGGAAATGAAAACGTGAACAAATTAAGTTTGACAAACATCTCTGCAACATTCACAATCTTCATTAACTTAATGGCCAGATATCTAAAGATTGGCAATTTTATTTGTGTTTATGCTGCCATTGGTAGTGACCAAAAGCATACATTTTTTACTGTGAAATGAAATTTTCATTGCACAATAAATATGCTCTGCTCACTTTGGAAAATGCAACAATCTGTCAGGTTCCATTGCTTTTATTTAAATTTGGTACAGACTTTCTAGATGGTATATTTTGTCAGCAATAAGGAAAATAAATTGTAATTTGCAACACTGGTGAAGCCAGCATTATTCCTAAATAAACATTTCACAAGTTTTTGTTCATACTTTTAAATAAAGACTTTTTCTGTGGACAAGAAAAATAAACATATATTAAATTGCATGAGCCATGCCACAATTGTCTTGTATTAGAATTGATATACAATCTCTCCTACAATATGATAATAAACATTTTATACTTTTCAGACTTTTAAGAAATAAACAAAATTTTCATGTATCAGAAAAAAATTGATGTCTATATTATTTTGGGAGCTACACCAAAATTATGTTATGTCCAAATTTGTGTTATAACAGAACGTAATATAGTGGGTTCACACTGTATGTATATATATATATATATATATATATATATATATATATATATATATATATATATATATATATATATATATATATATATATATACAAATATACACTCATGTCTAGCTTTTCTGTGCACATAAGGTTTCTGTCACCAATATTGACACAAAATGCATACTGAATTCAACCAATTGATGTAAAATATAATACTGCCATGCTTACCATTTGAAAAGCGGTTATTGTCATCGGAATATTCTGTTAAAAATGATATTCATTTTGGACACGAGATGCAACCTCTTTGTCTTCATGACTTACATTGCAGCGTATTCTGTGCAAAGTTTTGAAAATATGCTATGTTTATGCATCAAGCAATAGAAATTAAATGCATAATTTTGGATTCTTTCTGTCAGAATTTCAGTCAAGGAATTAGGTCAGGTTTATAGCTAGTTTTACATATTCAATGTAGCAGTGTCAATTAATGGCAAGAGATATCAAGCAAACTAAACCAAATTTGTAACAAATTAGTAGAAGTTTTACATTTGATAAAAATAAGCTATTATGTTGAAAAGAAACAACAATGTATAGAATGTAATGTGTACAATGCATCGGTTTTGAGGAGAGAAAAAAAATTACTAAAGAATTCTGAAACAGACTATATGCTGGGTAATTTCTTTTTAATCATTCAAGCAGCAATTTGACAAGTTGCATAACAGATGATAAAGTAGGTGTGGCACATCTTCCAAATTAAAAACTTGGATTAAGATGCATTCTTGTTCAAACATAAACATTCCTATCTTTCAAAATAATGTATAATTGTATACATGATTCTAAAAGATAAATATTAAATAGGTTTTTCTTGGTTACAAGGTTATGGAGTGGATCTTCATGCTGACATTTAGAAATCACTTTTTCTTATACATTTAGAGTACAAATGTCAGATATTTCAGTACACATTAGGAATATCACTTTCCTTAAATTAAAGGATGATCATTCCTTCCTGATACAAATTATATTTTCAATCAAAAACATATATATATATATATGTGTGTGTGTGTGTGTATGTGTATGTGTGTGTGATTTACTTTGATTTCATTCAGTTTTAAGTTTCAAAAATACTTATGTAATAATCCTTCATCAAAGAGGGAGATTAAATGCCCTGAAAACAAGCACATTTAATTAAATTATCACCAATTTATAAGTATGAACTTTATCATATTACTATCTGTTTTTTAAAACCATTAGTTGTTAAAAATTACATTATTTCTTGCAGAGGAATTTTCCCCTGAACATTACCAATATGTGAAAACTGTTTCACTGGTATTATGAGATTATTATATAATGCAGAATTTTCAAAATTTTGCTACCTTAAACTGATCAGTTTTTCACTTTATATAATTTTATAGATGTATCATGCATTGCATATCTGCAGATGTTTTGGGACAGTCTTGTGACATTTTGGGGTAGTCTTAAGGTCTTTAGTCAGACTTGGGTTGACATGTAGGAATCACGGTACTAATTCAGTTCCTATGGTAAATCTATGCAAACATCATGATATTAAAAATTCAACAATTTAAAATTTTGGAGTACTCATGACCAAACTTATATTTATCAGGATAGATGAAACCTGGAAGTCAACTTCTGTGCAGAGGAAAGGATATGAGCCACGGCATTTTTTGGAGCTGCATATATTTGAAACATGCACTTTCAATTCAACACCAAAGGTCAGGTGCTAATTTTAGTAATGAGTGTTGCAAACTCAAGACTATTAAAGAACTGAAATGCCAACAATAAAACAATGTCTCTATTTTTCTTCACTTTCAGCGAGGACAAAGTCTCAAAAGACTCTTTTTCCTAAAACATAACTTACATTATTACCCAATCCTGATCAGCCAAACCCATATATACTCCATTTCTAGGCTGGTTCACATTTTTCAATACAATTATTACAGTGAGTCCTGTAAACACAGGGAATGAAAATATTGACCCTTGTAATTAAAAAAAGAACATCCCACAAAAATACATTTTTAAAAAACACGACAAACAAGCATACTCTTTATCGGTCAGTAAAACTATCTGCATGATTACATTTTCAGACTATATATATATATATATATATATATATATATATATATATATATATATATATATATATATATGTGTGTGTGTGTGTGAGTGTGTGTATACACACAATAGCGCTCTGATGTTTTTATATCTGACAGCAGCAGAGACCAACGGCCTTATGCAATAGTCCATACTGATCGTTTAACAGACTTTCAGTTCTTACGTATCGGACGCTCGCTAGCAATTAATTATATTTATTTCTACTGACCCTAATATGCGGATAGAAACTAAAATCCCTTTTATTTTGACCTATGGCGTCAAATCCTCCAGAACACTCACTTTTTAGTAAATAATCCCTGTCAGAACAGAACACCCATATATATATATATATATATATATATATATATATATATATATATATATATATATATATATATATATATATATATATATATATATATATATAGTTTAAATTAGAAGAGGTACCCTGTGACTCTTGCAGCTATACTCTTCCTTGTGTTTGCTTTTGGCAGGGCTATAGAACATGTCACTCAAATATTTTCGCTTCCCGGTGCAATTATGATACCGTCTGACAACTTGTCTCATACATGCAGATAACATTTTCGATTTTGAAAGGGTTATACTTAGACAACAACTCATCCTGCTGACCGGCAGAACAGGCGTGTATAGTTGTTTCCCTTCGCACCGGCATTGATGGTTGAGGAAAAAGATAAAGATATTCCTAATAGGATTTTAGAAAGTCCGGTAAGGTGGCGCTCACTAGTAATTATGTACTTTTGAGAGTGATGTATGTAAGGTGAAGTTGTTTGCATTTTAAACATGCACAATGGAGAGAATGTTAGCATACCTATATACTACTTTCATGTAATGTGGATGAAATTTCTTTGGATATTGTACTTTTGGAAATTTTAAATGATCTTAGGATACTGCTAACTAAAATGACTGCTCCCTTGTGCTCCCAAAAATCAACCTAAATTTGTCTAAAGTACACTATTCTTGGCAGCTATTAAAATATAGAAAATGAAATTTGCCAAACTAGATAATGCCTATTCTAAAAGTGCAATGACTGAATTACCAAATACATAAAATGTAAAAAAGTTATCGGCTCTTTTTTTTTTTTACAATACCTCTGAAGTTCGAGAAGTGAAAATGAGCAAGTAGAGCTAGCACTTATTTGAAAGATGCACATCTGGAGTAAGGCCATGCTGTGTACTCTCTAACCCATATTATACCCATCAATCATACATCAAAATAAAGGAAATTAAAGGTTATTTGAACAATACCTAAGATATACAAAGTCTCTTTTAAACCATCAGTGTAAATAGCGAGGAAAGCCGGGGAAACTCTCTTTTTCTTTAAAATTTGTTAAATACGAAGCTGTAGAGCGCCACCTAAATAGGATAACCGGAATAAAGGTATTCACCGGAATAAATAACGGAATAAAGTTATTTTTCCGGAATAAATATCGGAATACAAGTATTTATTGGAATAATCGTGTAATACTAAAATAAAACAAAGATCTTATCTCTTTTCAAGCGGATTTTGCCTTAGTTTTATTGCTGCAATGTAAGCTGACAGACGATGTAAATTTAACTAACGATTAAATATACTCTTCTCTTATCAGAATCATAAGTTATTTATTTCACGGTTGTACGAATTATGTATAGTTTGCTATAAGATAACAATCTGTTGATTTTATCTAATGTTTGTACACAATGTTGGAGATAACTTACAGGATATTAAACCATCAACTAATCAATTTAGATATATCATTGCAAACACTTACATGGTTAGAGTATATAAAAAAATGTTTGCTTAAAACAAATCATTTATGGCATAAATATATATAAAATTATATATATTCTTGGCTAAAAAATATACCTTATTTACGTGGAATGCTGTATCAAAAGCATATGGTGTCTGCGGATACTTTAAATATTTAGTTTACTTATAGTACATTATGCATTCAAGTTGACAGGTTAGCTGTGTGTGTGTGTGTGTGTGTGTGTGTGTGTGTGTGTGTGTGTGTGTGTGTGTGTGAATATTGTATGCCAGTTTGCATGTTTCTTTTTGTGACTGATATTCAGTATAATCTCACATGTCAAACTTCTTCAATCTTCAGAAAAAGTCAGATTAGGGTCTTTCAAATGTAGGCGTGTCAATGCGAGACAATTATTGCTTTGACAATAATTTAGAATCACCTTTTTGACATAATTTTGTAAAGGTACTTAGCATTGTAATGCTTGGGTTTTGTAATGAGAGAGAAAAGACCTGTCTCTACAATCACGTGTTTATTCCATAGCATACAATTTGTAACTGACTTGCTTGTCTGACCTACATCTAGCACCTTATGTGTCAACCTTATCTCCGACCTCTATCATACTGCTCCTGCAGTGGGAAAAATGTATATTACCGTATAGCACTGCTTCTAGAACACTACATTCCTTCTTTGCTTTTAGATTTAAAACGAATGTTTTTAAATTGAAAATCAGTTCAGTATACTTCGAACTAGTTATAATGATAGTAATGATAAATTTCTCAACAACAGAAATTCACATATCAGAAATTCATGAGTGCCAGTACTCCATTAAATATTTCACAAATACGCAGTTTTCTAGGCATGATAAACTACGTGGGACAAGTTATCCCAAATTATGCAACAATCAATGAGCCTCTTTGAGCCTTAACCAAGCAAAATAAACCATATAAATGGACTGAAAAACACAAAAAGCATTTGAAAAACTCAAAGAAAATCTAGCTAGTGACACGGTAATAGCGTATTTAGATCCTAATAAGGAAACGCAATTAATTGTAGATGCAAGTCCTGTCGGTCTAGGCGCATTATTAACTCAGAATGGAAAAGCTATCGCCAGTAGATCACTTTCAGATGGGAATAACGATATTCACAGACGGAAAGTGAAGCACTAGCAATAGTCTGGAATTGTGAGCACTTCCATCAGTACCTGTTCGGTCATACCTTTAAGTTAATTAGTGACCACAAGCCCCTGGAAGTAATTTTCAACAATCCAAAATCACGACCCCCTGCAAAAATCGAGAGATGGAGATTAAGAGAGCAAGCATATAATTTCAAAAATGTATAGAAACCAGGTAAAATAAATTCTGAATTTGCAGAAGCTTATGTTCAGTTCATATTCACCAATGCTGTACCTAAAGCCATTACAGTTGAAGAAATTCGAATGGCTACTTTATTATACCAGGACCTTCAACATGTTATCAAATCGATAGAATCTAGAAATTTGAAACATTCTTTAAAAAAAAACAACAAAACAAAACCTTGAAAACATTTTTAAGACTCAGACATGAACTGACGATCTTTCCAGTTACAAATGGTTTTGTCATACTGTGTGATAGAAAACTAGATATACCAAAAGGGCTGCAAAACAGAGTGATAGAGTTAGTACATGAAAGACATCAAGGCATAGTCAAGACAAAACAACTTCTTCGTGAGAAAGTATGGTTTCCTGGTATTGACAAACAAACAGAGGATTTCTGTCAAAGTTATATACCATGCTTTGCATCAACGGGGATTCATCAATATCAGTAATAAAATCAATAATCTCTGATGAAAAAACAATGAGGACAATCGATGAGTGATTTGATTGAACACTTGCTGATCGGTTATTTGGATGTCAGTATGCGCAGGAAATATCTCTGAATAGAGTTCAGAAAGACAAGAGATCTCGTGAATGGGTTGCAACATTACCAAGTGTGATAGCCGAATTATTAATGAAATTACTCGTGCAACTTCTATCAAGCCTACTAATACAGTCAGAAAGAAATATACCATAGAACGTCATGACTTCTTCTCAAAACAGCCAGTACTAGGTAATATAACTGTAATATATTTATATGAACCTCGTGAACTTGAAGTTGGTAAAAAGAGAGCAACTGATCCTATTTTGAGTGTGACCACACATACAGTCTCCAGAGTGGTAAGATCCACCGGTAGACCTGCGATCTACAGACAAGATTCAACTGCTCCACAACGTGGATTTGTACGTGAACAATTACAAGTAATTCCTGAAAACACACAATCACCGCCGCGTTCACTTTTGTAAACTGGCTTCTCGACACCTTTTACATTCAAGACAAGTCAGCATCGCATTTTCGCGTGCGTGACCAAGACTACTATTAATTCTATCTACGGTAAACTGTCCTGGATTATTAATCGAATACTGCCCCACAACATTACTGTGTTACAACTTGCACAACAATTACGATGGTAACAGCGCAGATGTCGATAATGATTTTGATATTTGATTATTTTTGTAATATATCCCCTTAATTTCAGCGTGGGCAGATTCAGAAAAACTAAGTTTTAATCTCCATTCATCCCATGATACATCAAAGCCGATATGTAATTGTTTAATAAATCCGCATATTCTATTAATATTAAATGAATATGTGGCCATTCTAACCTCGGTATCAGGAAAACTGTTTATCATTGATAATACATGTATCGAAACGTATCCAAACATCGAAGATCTTAAATGAGTAAACTGCGATGACTCGCCATCAATTTACCTCACAATTGTACCGAATTTAGTTCCGTCTGATAGATAAGCATTACTTTGACTTATAAATGTGCCTTTATCTGTTCTATCAGCAATTATAAAATCGAGTTCGCATCGTCCATAATTAATCTTGTACGATGTCATTTTTGATCACATGAACAACCCTGAGTAAACTTACGATTATTTTTCTGCCGAGATCCTTTACAAATTTATTTTCATATTCATCGGAAATATCGGTAATTATTTCCCCGACATCGTCAGGAGGTTTTGGAAACCAGATTAGTTTTTCTGAATGATACAATATTATCGCTTCACTTACAACCAACGATATTAAAATATTATTATAAGCATATATGGTAATAGTACTATTGGAGCGCAATACTTTTGAGAAATGACGGCCAAACAAAGCATACGTGATCGAATAGGATGAAAATCTTCCGTAAATGAAAATGAATCTATACAGGCGCATCCGATCAAATTGACCATTTATCGCAACTCTGGTCATCCTGTGTGTTGGCTGTCCAAATCTCTTAAAATATTTGGAACACTCTCCGTATTCAAGAAAACTTCCAGGATAATGTGCAGCCATATCAACCGAGATAACGTTGCTATAATCATATTTAAAATTCAACAATCCGCCGTGTCTGTATTCCACACAACTATATTTTATTTCTTCGTGAAATTCCGATCTTTTCGGTGACCATGAATTTTTCTCCTGAACAATGTGAGCAGCAACTGACAGAACGGTAAAAAAAAATACTCAATATTTGTTAAGCACCGTCGGTATATTTCAAAGCTAGAATTTTCACGATAAATGTCTCAGTTAGGCCGTACAAACTGATCAAAGTTCACAGATTCCGAACGCTCAATGGGTCGATCTTACTAATATTTCTGACAAAATCAAACAAATAATCGTTATAAAATTTAACTTTTCTGTCTCGTGAAAATATTGTTACAGCCAATGTCCATGCATGTGCGTTATGATCAATAATCTCTATCAGAGCTCCTCGTTATTCACGTTATCACGGATAATCCAAGCGTAGTCGTCTGTCTTTACAATACGTTTTATTCTCAAAAAGTATCTTTGATTGTCGAGAGAGTTAATAATCTTTACTTCTCGTTCGTCATTCATTCTACTAACCATAACTGCAATAACTCTGAATGTTGACCAAACATGAGCTGCGCTATCGTCGCAAAATTCCGTCTTGGCTTCACGGATACAATCAGTTATATCCCTATTCGTTAAAGCCATATCTTCCATCGAGAAAAGCTATATTTATGTTTAGACAGTTAGTCAAGATCGAATCTGGCTTTAGAAGACTTAATTCTCTCAAAAACACCTCCATATTATAATTAAGGCAAATATATATTTTAAAAACAGCATAAGTTTTAAGGTGTAGTATTGGCCTTAGAGGAGAAATTCAGTTGTGTATGCAATGTGATAGTAAAAAATGCAGAGAGCTGAAACAATATTATGATAAAAAAATAACCCCGAAGAATCTCGCATAAAAACGCTGAAGACAGATTGTCAAATAATAATTTAGGAAAATAATATTATTATATAAATTGGAACACGATGAATTTGTAACACATCCCATCTTCAAGAATTAGGAAGTAACTCGAGATAGTGTAATGAGGCACTGTTGATTTAAAAATTGTTTCTATTAATAATACTGGTTATCTCAAATTTCGTGCTGGAAATTAAATGTATCTCTGTCAAAAATTTATCGACGAATGTTATTATGAATTGACCATGAGTGATCATATTAATTTAGATCCAAAGGATAACTCTTTCAATAATTTGCGAACTATAATACAAAGTCAAGATTGCAACTTTGGAAATACTGGCAGTGGTGAAAATTGCGCAGAATTATTAAGTCTGTAAATGAAGAGACAAAAGTAATATTAAATAACCGCCGCTATTATCTACTTTTGTGTTATATTCTGAAACTTTATTGTCTATCAGTTGAGTAACAGAGAATGATATTTACACCTTTTGACTTTCCCTGAAAAATTGAGATAAACAATAAAATATTTTTGAATTTTCTTGTAGTTGTCTTGCAAGACGATGCGAGATAACTCTGTTACGTAATGGTAGCGTTTGTATTTTGTTACTGATAAATATTATTTTTGTTGGCTTTTTAAGAAACTTTATCTGTGTTTTATGATTTTTTGTTGTTGTCAGGTTTCATACTTCCTTCTGAGCTTGTCAAGGATATTAAATAACAACAAAAGAAAAATTAAAACAGTAAATAATGCACGGACATTGTGTAAGATATTTTTGGATTTCCAAATACTTAGTTAAGATTATATGTTGTGCCGTACTTTACAGTTGAAATAATATATACTGCAAATGCATTCCTGGTTTCAATAAATATTCATTATACAATAAATTACGAAAATATGAACACTATTGTTTCTGCCATTGAAAATTTACAACACGACGATATAATAATTTCTGATCAACTAAATCATGAACAAAAATGTTTGTTATTTTAAATCATAACAAACACGAAGATTCGAAAATAGATATATATCAGAAGCTGATTACAGATTCGTAAAGACTATTCAGCAATTTATGTTACAATCCTTTACAACAGTCAATGACACACAAGTTAAAAAAAAAATGGTTTCACTCGCAGATCAGAATTACCTAACGATTACGTAATCAAGAAGATTGTGATAATCGCGTAAGACAGTTTAGAAAGATTATGTCAGATCGTGAAACGATCCATTGTAAAAGTGAAAGTGAATGTAGTAACAACGTCACTAGTAATGGTGAAAACAATGTCACCGTGACTGTTGTAACAGCTATACAAAGTGAAAGTAGTTAGAGTTGTGAAAGTAATTGTAACAGCTAAACAAAGTGAAAGTGACACTGTTCTTGACTTCGTCAGGGGAGGGGAATAATTCAGTTCTGACTATAGTAAAACTAATTATTTATTTTTGTTTCGATAATAATATTTTTCATGAATCAGATTATAATATTTATTCAGAATCAGATTATAATATGTATTCTGAAAATAATATTTTTTTTATTCAGATTATAACCAGAATCATTGATTCTGATAATAATATATATTTGCTCAGATTTAGATTATAATATTTATTCAGAATAAAATTATAATATTTATTCTAACTATAACATTTATTAAGAATCAGATTTATTCTTACAGTAATATTATTTTTATTCTGAATCAGAATAGTTTTTCTAATTTTTTTAAATTTATCAAATTTAAAGCTAGATTGTGCATAATTCAAATCACAATTACTCATAACTATATGTTCTAGTTGCAGTTCACTTAGCTGCTCCTGCGTTAATTTTCCTGCCTATCGATGATTTGGTCAAACGTGGATAGTGTGGACAGCATATCTCTTCGTTGATTTGTTTTGCAGATTTTATTTTATATAAAACACTGATTATGGTGTTCTACGATGGTAAGATCTATGATCTGTTTTATATATAGTGATTCTCCTCTTAAATCCAATAAGTGTCCGATTTGGCAAGTAAGTATGAAATATATCCTTGATAATAGTGGATTATGACATCGTAGGAAGATAGGATTAATGGCTTCTGATACAATTAAGTATCCAGGAGTAACATATAGAGTAAATATGTATACAACAATGTAACCTTGCAGGGCCTGATTGGATTTTTCAAAGTCTTCTTGTTAGCTTGACTGCAATAGTAGATATATTATCAATAATGTCTAGTGATATCTGATGACCTCTCCCGTATGAATCATAGTTGTGTTTGAGTATACCTGCTGGCGGGTTTACTTTTCTTCATGCAGCAACGGTCTTTGGAAAGTTTTTGTCAATGAGTTCATTAACTATTGCTACACTTGTTTCAAACTATGAAACAAATAGATTAAATATGGATCATCTAAGTTGATTGCCTTTCCAATATGTTTCAGAAATAATTGTTTCAAATTATCCTCAGATTTTACATTTTTGTTGATAACTCTATTGATATTATGTATGTTTGATCTAACCTGATTTAGATGCTGAATCACTTCAATAATATTTAGGCTTACAAAATTATCATAATTTTGTGAAACAATGGCAAATAACGTTTTATATCATTGACTGACCTAAAGTACTCAAGACCGATTTCATCGGCGAACGATTTAATAAATCCTACATTAACAAATAATTTTTATCAACGTCAATAAAAATTTTGTTATTTGAGGAATGTTTTCACCGTAATGATATATTTATGTTTATCAAATTCATTCGATGGATATGTTTTTCGATATTTTGTGTATGCTAAAAAAATTTTTTATTAAGTTCATTTTGGTTCTACAGGTCTCTAATAAAGTAACGAATTTTCTGGCCATCCTAACACTGAACGGATCAATGACTGTATATGCCAACAGCATAATCAAGTGAATTTATCTCAATCGCGATCGACAACATAGGTTCAAGTACAATAATGGTTATTTTGGATTCTTTTCCTGTGATAGATTTTATTCTGTACTGGAATTCACCATTGATCTGTTCTATTTGTTAATCTGCCAATCTGGTGTTCCATCATCTTTATTTTTATTCGCAAATACCAGTGAATCATTTGGTTGTAATCCATTGAATGGTTTTGATCTAATATTTGGCCAACTATTATAAACCAGTAATTGTGCTAGCAATATTTCTTTCGATTTAATCACAGTTGGAAAGCTAACAATAAACGCAGGTTTGGTTGATATTGCATATATCATTGTGGTTTTAGGCGGTGTTATATAAGTGACCATCTGTTGTTGTAGTTCTGGTGACATTGTCATTGTTGAGGACGTTATTATTTTAAAACCCTGATTTTTAATCAGAATTCTAATTCCCGCTTTCATCTCGTTTCACTAATTCTAGATCCAGGAATTGCACTGGATCTTTTAATTTTTCGTCAAATACTTCATTATAAGCTTTTATTATCGTTGCGAACTTCTCATCGGATATTTTACCATTACTGAGATACGACGAAATTAACGATGATAGTTCACTATCATCTCCTCTTGTAGTTTTATTGTATACTCGTGTAATTTTGCGTTTGTGCATGTAGCTATATTCTTAGCAATGATATTGAAAATACCAGCGATTGTTGTTGGGGCAGAAACACAAATTGTTACAAATACCTGCGATGTCATTGTTGTTGTTGACAGCAATACGCCGGTTCTAGCGATAACAACGGACGCCGAATGCACAACTACGTCAACGACAACTATACATCTGCGATTTTTTTACTTTTACTGTAACGATATTTTCCAGTTTGTTTTTCCATTCATACACTTCATTGTATCTGTATTTGTTAGCGTCGATTGGGTTTTGATTCATTATATATTAAGTAGGTGGTAGTTGAACGACTAATTCAAGACACCAATAATGCAACAAACCTAAATTTTTTCTTCGGGTTCCACTACAAATGTTTCCTCATCATTTTGCTCTAGTACTACTAACATTGATCCAGACGGAGTAAGGAGTGCTTAACGCCGTGAAATTGTGTTAGATATTGTAAATGTTGTATCGCCGAGTGCTGAAAATCTTTATATGCCCTTAACCTCAGTGCGATGTTTGGTGTCCATAATGCTGATTCAGACGCTACCTTATATATTACACTATTGGTAATCATTTTTGTCAACGAAGTTAATATCAATAAGCGGAGGATTTACCCAAAAAATCATTAATCGCTTTATTTATGTTTCTAAGAAAGTTCAGAAACGTATGTACGTGAGTAGAAAATTCAGATCTAACTGTAGTCATTCTATCATTGATTGTCATCATCGAAGTCATCATCGGGATGTTGCTATTGGCGACGTATTTCTTCGTTGCAGCGTCATCGTTTGATTCTGGTTCTCTAAGACCAGTAATTTTATTATTAGCCATATTGAGAGAACAGTTACTGTATCAACAGCGGTTAGTAAACCATTGTCAATCTCAAATCTGATACCAATAGGCCTGCCTGACAATGTCAGGGTTAGAAACCTCGACATTTCATTATATATCTCGAGTTATTGGTCTCGAGATTTTATTTTCGTAAGCTTTGTTTTTCGAAAATAAGGTCTCAGGCAAAATGGTCTGTTCATTCTCTCTCCTGCTATTGTTAACCATTTGAAGGTAAGCGTTCCAATGCCACACTGAAAAATGTCACAGGGTACGTGAAACACGTGATGTGGTTATCATCAGATTCATCTGTTGTTCTCATTGAATATATTGGGAATTTATGTTAACTTTATTCCTATTGGAATGCTAAACATAATCCAAAGGAATGCATTAGGCCGCAGACTGCAATGTTGAACGAAATGACGGAGTTACTAAAAGCAAAGAAGCCAAGAAAAGAATTTAGCATATTTTAACTTAAACACTGATATTTCGTACTCCTCGTGTAAGAAACAAATATATTACAAGAAATTCAGAAATAAAAAGAAAACAGCTGATTATTCATTTATTAAATCGTTTTAAGAACTTTCGGTAAGACACCTTGTGTAATTCTGCACAGTTATGAACAACTGCTACACTTATGCTGGAAACTGCTACACTTATGCTGGACTTGAAAAGTTGCGCTGTACCGAACAGACAGGCGTTTCTTGAAGATGACAAGACATTCAGCTCATACGGAATGCATATAATTGTTACATGTCATAATCAAATAAAGATGATCAAAACAGAGATAGGAGATCTGTCACTTTTCATAGGTTCATTGTTATACATGCCAACTGTGAGTTTGAAACTTACTTTAATTTGTTTACAGATTTAAAGTCTCAGTTACACTACGTAGACACATATGACCTTTTAATTGGAAGTGATCATTAACAGACTATGGTGAAAAACATTTGCTTTTCTTGTCCCAAACCATGTCCTTTGCACTCGTCATATCCGACTAAATGCAAAACAAATAATGACGGATGATATGTCAACAAATATTTGTATCAACATTCGACATTGTTAAGTTATTATAAATTTTACATACGAGAACTCGATTATTTTTTTTAAATGAGCTTAAATTTTATCAAACCTATTTTTATTATAACACAATTGGTCAATCATATGCGCTTAATGTTTTCGACGATATTTTTTTTACTAAAATGTTTTTCTTTTCTTCAATTATGAGAGATAACATGAATTACTCTTTCAAATACTATATTCTTTTCAACATCGATAATTTGATGTAATTTGTATTATGTTAAATTGTTTTTTATTTAAAGTGAGATGTACAGTTTTTCTTTTTATATGTGTCTAACATCAAATAGTCAGGTGTTTGCTTTTTTTCAGCCGAATTTTGGTGGTAAAATACAATTAATGTTTTCCACTGAGGTATACATACGGTTTAATTCAGGCGGTGAACAAATAAAATAAAAAAAAAACCTGACGAGTAAGTGTCTCTGACTCTTTACTGACCAAAGGGTGCTTAATCTAAACATAAGCTTCTATGAGATATTTTATCGATCGTCATTACTGAACATGGAGGGGTAAACAAAATTTGGTGGCATTTTAATTAAACCCTCATGACGGATACATATAATATGACCACTCTTTTTGTGAACAGTATCGATTGCGATTTTATTTTATTTTACATAGCCCACGTGATTTTCTCGCAGAATTTATCTTTTCTGTCAAATCACAGAAGTCTGCAGTTTTATTAATAAAGCACGACGAAATTTCTGACTACATGAAATCACTTTAAGGGTATTATACAATATGTATAATACCGTTAAGATAATTGTATAATACCGTTAAGGTGATTTCATGTAGTCAGAAATTTCGTCGTGCTTTATTGATAAAACTGCTGACTCCTGTGGTTTTTATTTTGATATTATTCAATTATTCCGGTAAATACCTTTATTCCAGTATTATTCTGATAAATATTATTCCGGATAATCTAGTAACCAGTTTAAGACATATTAGACGCGAGTATCTCCAACTAGAATGGAAGGTCAATATCAGCGGCTTATATATCTTATATTATTATTATAATCTGTCATCTGTATCGAGAAATTTTGCAGATGATTTGACATTGTTCTTGAAATTACATGTTTAATCAGATAATCGGACCATTTGTTGCATCGGAAAAGTGCTGTTGAAAACGGAGGGTAGCCGTCGACAGAAGTAGGCCTAATATCTCCAGTTTTCGTAACGGTTACAAGAGTAATCTGTTTTGACAAATTGACAGCCCTCATTTCATTGTTATTATATAGAAAAGCATCAAATGACAGTGATCCCTCATGCTCTTGTTGGCATGCTTACAACTAGACAAATCCTCGTCGGAAACTTTGTGTATTTTATCACTTATTTTTATGTAGTTTTTCACAAGCTACTACAGTCCGATGCTACATCCCCATTGGTTTGTACCCCCCCCCTCTACCGATTTCGATAACTAAAACGTTTAACATGATAAAAAGTGCACAGAACTATGTCAATTGAATCATTGATTTGTGATTTCTAACCTGACTGTGACCAGAATGGCGCAAATACTGGTATCCCCTTGCAACTTTCATGCTTAACGGACTTTCCATACGAACACGACGCCATATTCCGTACACTATGTGGTAGTTTATTTTCATCCGACAGCATAATGACGTAATTCATCCTATTCAGTAACTGCCGGATAATTCCGTAAATTACCATAATTTGATAATTCAGGGGTCACGCTACCAGGCGAAGTGAGCGAAAAAGTCGCCTAAGAACTGTAATCTTCGCCTTCTGTGAGGAAAGCGAAAATGACTTCGCCCTCGATTTTTCAGACGTAAATGGCTGTATATTACGACATTTGTGATGCCCCCTCGCAGTAGCTACCAAGTTTTGGCACTGTTGTAATCCAAAGTGAAATGCATCAATATATAAGTAATCATTTGTGATCAATGAAGAGTGTTTTCTTATGTATTTGTTGTTTTTATTAATGGTGATTTTAACGGCCATATTTGAGTATCTTCTTGATAAAATCAGTTTGAAACCATAAAAAAGTTGTAATGGCGGACATCCCTACGTATATGAATTACCACGTAATTAAACTGTCTGTATTCGTTAATAATCGGGAAAATAGATTCAGGAAAATATATAATATAATGGAAACAAAGTTTAAATATTATGTCATAGGAGATTTAGCCTAAATATTTAATAATGTAGGTCAAAAACATGTGACAATATCTGTTGTGGAAACAAATCCGCAATGTCAAGGTTGATTCTGACCTACCGTAATTTCGCGAAATTACAAAAGAGATGTATAGTAGTGAAGCAAATACTATTTAACCGACTTATGTCGTTAATACCAGTAGGTAGACAAATAATTCAACCATAAATATGCAGTCCCTTTAATGAATTTGTTGTAACAAAGCAAGAAAGCGAATAGCTTTATTAAGAAAAATTCTCTTTCTCAAAATAAACACACTAATTTGCTGCAATACGTGTTTTTGGATGCTTCAGTTTTTTGGGGGGGGTAAGGTTCCAGTTTTTTTTATATATTTACTTTAGTACTTCTGTGTGTTGTCTATGAATAGTTACAGCAATGTTTTATTGGGAACAAGGAAATCAGGATGATGAGCATGGTTTGAAGTCGTTCGTGAATTTATTCATATGTACATGAATTAGGGGTTGTTTCAAAGAATACTATAAGTCTATTTTTACTGCAATTTTACACAAAACATGTACAAAATAAAATAAAACAATTAAGTGGTAGTTTATTAATCATTTGTACCAAGTTGAAATTACAGGTCTTTAATATTATTCTTGATTTCAGGTAAAATTAATTACAATGTATAGCTTCAGCTGTGCCTTTTAAGTCATATGGCCAATTTGTAAGTATCTCAATCCAAACACACATATACTACAAGTATGACTAAAATAGGTATGAATATAATAATTTTTATACATGTACAGAATGGGTTGATAATAAACATATGACTTTTTTAAACTTGAAAAAAGACATTGTCTAAAACTATTAAAAGCGTGCTGAGAAATGGAGCACATAAATAAGATAATGCTGAATATATATATATATATATATATATATATATATATATATATATATATATATATATATATATATATTCCTTATCATAAATATTATATCATATGAATTTCACATTTCTTGCTTTGGTCTCACTTCTCCCAGTTTAGCTTCCACTTCTCCCTGTTCTTACCTAAAAGAGAAGTCACTTCTCCCAACAATTTAAGTCTAGCTTGACCCCTGTAATATGTATCTTTCAGAATCATACAAATAAGAACTTTATTTAAAAAAGGAAATGTATACTTTAAAAAATTCTGCATCTTAATCCAGGTTTCAAAGTTTGCAAGAAGTTGTCCCACACGCACAAAATCGTCTGCTACCCGAACGTGTCATTGTGCCGCTATAACGGGATTCTTTATTTCCCTTCGTATAATCTGCTTCTAATATTTTATTAATTTTTCCCCATAAACAAGTGTGTGTGTGTGTGTGTGAGAGAGAGAGAGAGCTATTTGGATTTTTAATATAGCTTTAACATTTTTTCATTCACATCGTGATGATGTCTGCAATGTGGACACTATAGTGATGTCTAGCACTGTGACATCATGGCGCAGACATGTAGCATGATGTCCCACCCAGTCATATTTTCCTATCATCAGACTGAACAGTCTTAACACTGACCTCTTAATGCTGAGTACCAGGCAAGGCAGCAGTTAGTACCATTTTTATAAGTCCTTGGATAAGATCCACTACCTCCCGCATCCGAAGAGGTCCCTCATAAACAAGATGTTTTAAACACATTAATTCCTATTCGTTGCTGTTTCACTTTCACATAATAGCTTATTTTTTTTAAATGTGGAAATTTACTAATGTTTTTACAAGATTGGTTTAGTTACATCTTACATCTTTTCACAGCTGTGCACAGAATAGGCCGACATATCGCGAGTCATGAAAACACGGAGGTGGTGTACAGTGTATCCAAAATTAATATTATTTTGAACAGAATATTATGGTGAAAATTGCCTCTTTTCAAATGGTAAGCATTGGACAATTTCATTTTTGTTAATTGGTTGAATTTGGGATGCATTTTGTTTTAATTTTTAAAATATACACCTAAATATTAGTTATATCCAAAATAGTGTTTCATCGTCTTGATCTTTCACTCGCTCGAGTGACTCTGCTTTCAGTCATCCAGCTGAATTAGTGGCGAGGAATGACAATTGTAATTAACAATATTGGTTTCAGATTTTGAAATTTTGAACAGAACATTTTGAAAAATTTTGAAATATTAGGCATGTATTTTCATTTTTAAATTAACATGCATCACTAATAAAAATTGCAGCTCATGACAGGGTAGAAGTGTCAAATTATGATGTGCAACATTATACTTCTAAACAGTAACTATCTGATTGTCTCATTTTCTAAAAATTAATTTCCACGATGGTCATTTGCAATAAAGGAGTTCATGTTTTCTGTTTTGTCAGATTTACAATTCTGATATTATTGTTAAAAATAAGTCCACAGGAATTCAAAGGTGTAATTGTTTATTTAAACAATGGCATGCACTTGGTGCTAAGATGGATATATATATATATATATATATATATATATATATATATATATATATATATATATATATATATATATATATATTTGTGTGTGTGTATCTTCACTCAGTCATGTAGGAACAATTGGGTACTGTAATGTCGATCAATTAATAAATGGTATGGGTGATTATAGAGTATGAAGTTAAATGTCTATTGATGTGGGGCAAAATGTTCTGGGCCAAAACGATCATGGGGCAAAATGTCCATGTACCAATAGGAGCAAAATGTCCATTGAGATGTAGCAAAATGTCCATTAATGTGGGTCGAAATGACCTGGTCCAAAATGTCCATGGGTCGAAACATCCAGGTACCTTAATGTCTGTTCCTTTTTAATGTACACATAATGAATGACAGCAATTGAAAACAAAGGCTTATAGAAGGGAAAAAAAGCACATAAGTAAACTGATTTTAAATGTCCTAAATCTGTTTTTAAAAGTTTAAAATAATTATAATTTTAGGTAGGGATAATTCATGAAGTTTTGTTAGAAAATCAGCATAACTATAGTATTCATCATTTTGAAGGCAGTGATAAGGTATATTTATTTTAAAAAATACTTTCATTTTTAATCTACTTTTATTTTTAAAAGATTAAAAATAATTTGGAGTTTTAGCATTTTCAAAGTGTAACTTCCCCACAAATGTTTAGGTTTTTATCCTGTTGAATGACTAAGAAGTTATACTTATCACCAAGAAAAATAGCAACAGTTCATTAGTATTGCAAGAAATAATGTCCCCAACTCCAAAAGTTGAGCCAGTTTTGGGCCCTACAAATGTGTGAATTGTTTGGTACAAAGTTCCTTATGAAGAAACTGTTATGGAATTAAACATTTTAATTAATCTGCTGCCTTTTCTGTCATTACAATAGAAGTTCTGTTAAGAGGAAATAATTCTTTACACAATACAACCTGTGTTTCTAATAGCCACATTTTCTCAAGAAAATATATGTTTAAAAACCAATTATGTGATAACAAATCCTGTGTTGTTATGGAATGAAACACTTGGAGCAGTTATTGAATTCACTTTTACCTGGGGTGTTTACTTTTGTGATTACCCTTAGAGTTCCAATAAGGGAAACACTACTCTTTATATATTATATTCTGGGCTTTCAAAAGACACATTTTCTTATTAATTCATTTATATTTTAAGTTAATAATGTCATAACAAGTAATAGTGATTTCTGATTAGTTAAAAGTAGCAAAATTAGATCTATATGCTAAATATTGATGAAAAATCAACATTTCCGAAATTAGTTAAATGAGCTTTACTTTCATTTAAGCAGCAGTCATTATACATAAGCACATATAATTCTATAACATTTATGATTATTTTTGGAACTTAATTTTGCAATTGCTGCTTACAAGGATGTAGCAACAGACGACACAAAAGAGTGATAAAACTGCAAATGAGGAGCACAATTTTGAGTTAGTCATATTTCTTAAGCATCTCTTTTTTAGGAGTGATATCATATTGGACGCTAATATATTCAAATTAGGAATAATCCAGATGGTATTAGGAGAAAATATTTAAATTACTAGATTTCACTTGTAAACTTTTGTTTAAAAAAATAATTAATAATATGGGTATGCAGAACATCCTTTTTAAATGTATTGTCTTGAAACTTGAAACTCTTTGGCTTTAAATGTGCCAATAATAGGACAAGTGACACAAAGTTACAGAAGAAAGGTTTTGTATTCAATTTATTATTATTGTTTCCATAAAATATATGATAGCAGTATGTTTTTCTTGTAAGTATATACAGATTATAATGACAAAGAGCCACCCATGAACATTAGAATGATGTCTCCACTTGAAACTTATAAAGCAGTATACTATTTTAATGTCTCAGTGGTTGGTTTGTTAGACTCTTGACCAGAAAGGTGCAGGTTTGAATGCTGCCATTGGTCCAGCCTTTGTCAATTTGTGTAGTGTGTCCTTGGGCAAGGCACTTTATTCTAATTGGCTCAGCCCTAAATAAACTACTTGTGTTGCAGTTCTGTAAAGGCCTGAACCAAAACACTAATCTAAACAGTGTTTCTGATGTAATATCCACTGTGAGTGACAATAGTGCTGCATGTTGACAATACATTGTGGTAGGAAGTTGATTTGCACCTTCTGAGTAGCAAGAAAGGATTTGTATGAGGACTTGATGAATGGAACAAAGATTTAGTGGGGTTTTTTTCCTCATGGTATGTATCTTTGTTTCAATTCACAATTGATTAAGATTTGCAGATTTTCTGTCTGTATGAAGCATTATTGACCAGTGTAAACAATGATTAAGATACCTTACTCAATTGTAATACATTAAGAGAACTACAACTACCTCACAGATCCAGCCCTCCCAGAGACTACTTTTAGCTAAAGAGAGCTAAAAGTTGTCTGCCAACCTTTGTGATGGTCAGGTGATCTTTCCTTAGATATAATACTTGGAGGCAAAGGATAAAAATATCTCGGTAACTGCTTCCGATTGAGCCAAAAAGCAGCAATGATGGTAACAAAAATGCAATATTTATTTCTGTATAACTCAATGGAAACAATTATGTTCAGTTTGTGTGTATAGAAGATCCAAATGTTGGACAATTAACATAATATGGACAAACCGGATAATGTAATGTAATGTGAGAAAAGAACTTAAATAGTATAGAGAGTTATGATTCAAAGTGATTTCACACAATGAAATCAAATGATTCACGTAGACATTGACAATTTTCACACAAATTATAATAAATAATATGGTTCAATCAAATATTATATGCTTTACTCATATAGTGAAATATTGTGTTCACACAAAAAGTGAAATGTTTGAAATATGATGTGCTTTATACAGACAGTAAAATGTTGAATTTCTCTCAAAAAGAGTTTTTCATTCAACTAATGAAATGTGAAATATGTTATCAGTCCCAACACTATATTGGGAAGTTGAGGAGCCACCACCAATGATGCACCCCTCCTAGTCTGCCTAAAGATTAGATTAATTCAATCTTTTCTTGTTTGCTTCTTCCTCCCAATGTCCTCTCCATTTGTAGCACAAAGGAATGTAACTCAAATTAGCCCATGACTGAAAGACATCAATAGTGTGGTACATATAGGGAGATACAGCAGATCACTCCATCACTCTTCCAGTACAACACCTGGCTACCAGTCAACCAACCAGGGTCAATCACAGGTCAGTCAATCAAACATCAATCACTCAGTCAAACCAGTCATTCAGCCATTCAGTCAGCTGAAAATATATCCAAATCCATGTACTACAAATGACATGTATATGCATAACAATACAAAGTGACATTATGGACTGTGAGTTAATTCTTTTATACTCCTTATATTATCAGGACTACTATATAAAGCAATAAGCAGGTTCAGAAGTGAACCTGTGGCCAATAAAAATCTTATAGTGCTAAACGTCCCTTAATAAATGCAACGTTATTGCAAATATAAATCATTCTATTAAATCACATACAATTAAATTAGGAAATAAACCATAACATTGCAATATATGAAACAAGTCAGAATTGCCATAATACAAAAATAAGCTTGATAGTACAATAATTATATCCTATAATACAAAAAGGAAACTAATATATAATTCACAAACCTTTACAGCTGGAGATCATGAGTCGTTAAAAGTAGACTGCTTACTGACAAGACTTCACGTAATGTGACATTTTGCTCTATGGTGAGGTAATTTATACACAGACTATGTAGCCCTAAATCATCTGTGCACTTGAGAAATATCGGTTTTCCCAAAGCAAGCTCTTTGCTTGTGCAGTATAGGATGAACTAAACTTACTGTTTCGAAATAATATGTGATATACAAAAATCACCTTCGGATAATGATGTACATAAAAACAAAACCCAAAATTATGTATTTTAGAAAACAATAGATTTATATGATTCCATGACAGTATTACTCCTGTATATGTGTAATTCCATTATGAACAGGTACTTACCTGCTTGTTTCTATCTAAGGCATTCATAATATTCGGATGCCAACTTTAATGTATTTATTTGTAAGGGCAGTCTCTTAGGCCTTTTTCTGTACAAGCACTGGATATTGTCACACCTACTGTGTACATCTCTAAAACAGTGCCTCAGTTCCCATTTATGTGAAAGATTCTTCGGTGTATAATGTAGACACTTGTGTACAGTTCTGTATTTCTTCTGCTGTTGTAGGACAAGTACAGGTCATCGCTCTACACTTGGTTTATTCAGTCACCTCCTGCACGTTTCTATATGAGACACTTGAGTCATGTTTATCTGCATAATTCATACTTGTTGAATCACTCACACTTGAAGCCTATGATACTTCTCAAGTTAAGCTTGAATACCTTCCTTATAGACCGCTATGGTAGCCTACTAGCTTCCATCTTAAAGGTGGCAGGTTTCGGGTTTGAACCAGGCCTGAGTCATACCAAAGACTTATAAAAATGGTACTAACAGCTGCCTTGCTAGGTGCTCAGCATAAATAAATTGGTGTTAGAACTGGTCAGCCTGGTGTCAGGATAATGTGACTGGTTAGGACAGGATGCTACAATGCTACATGTCTGTGGCATAATGCTCCAGTGCTAAACATCACTATAAACTGCCACACTACAGACATCATAGTGATATGAAGTCTACATTAAAAATCCATATCACACACACACATACACATTCTTTATATTCGTGCATATCTTCATGCTCTTAAGATATGGTACTAACAGCTGCTTTGCTTGGTGCTCAGAGTTAAGAGGTTAGTGTTAGGACAGGTCAGCCAGGTGTCTGCATAATGTGACTGAGTGGAACATCATGCTACATGTATGCATCATGATGTCCCAGTGCTAGACATCACTATAAACTGTCACACTGCAGACATCATAGTGATATGACTAAATTTGTTTTGAAGTTATGTTAAAAATCCAAATCACACACACAGAAACTCCTTAAATGTGTGTGTGTAACTTCCATCTTTTTAGGTATTTACAGGTGAATTACATTTAACATGGTATCTTTAGCCTTGGAACACCCTACTTCAATTATTGTACCCGTACAGGCCATCCTTGACCTTCCCTACAGGTAGCATTGTAATTGAAGTTATCTGCTATAACCTTTTTCCAGGTAACCATCATCAGGTATAGCTTAATGCCCACACAGAACTCAAACTCCACTTATGCAAGCTCACAGGTTTATAAAAAGGTGGCCTTACCATTGTATTATACCTGTAGGCTTCCTTGCTTTATTAGACTTATCAATATCTGGGTCACCCTTTTAGTGATTTAGCTTTGTATTGACATTGTGTTCTAAACACAGGCACAAGGCTGCAGTTTTATCCACTTTGTTCTATTTTGTCTTATAGATTAGAACTATGTGCTATTCACAAACAAAACACAGCTTAGGATAAAGAATTTCACCAGTCTGCATTCTGATTTCAGGATGAAACTTTATGGGGACAAGAGAAATAATTCAACTTAACCTTCAGCCATGAAGTGTCAGATATTGACACAATCTGAAACAGCTTCATCACCCATGCTGCCACCACAGGGCTCAGCATTTTGGAACTCTCTATACCTTCCTACCTTGGAGTTCAGCTTAATTACTCTTGCAGAACAGCAAGGGACAGAACTAACAAACATCCAGGTTTCCTCTCATTCAACAGACATACTCACAGGTTACATAGATTAATATACCATAACCCATATCAACTGATGATTGTAGGATTATTCTTCACATGGATGGCCTATTTCCATTGTGTTGGGGGTAGTCCATATAATAGAGATGATGAAGGGCCAAACATTATTTTCAATAAAACAGCCCAGCTTCCAGATTGTAAAACTCAGCTTTAGCATAATTGTACAGGTACCACTCTTAACCGCCATACCACCCTGAGACACTCATTCATCATGATGCCATGAATTTCTTTACACTCTGACATGAGAAGAGACTTGAGGTCATAGTTTTGAATTCAGGGCATTCTGTGGGTTTAGTAAGTGACAGACATCGTCACTCTTTGCCAGATCAAGGATTACAGAGGACCTTAGCTTCACCTCACACAACCAAGATGATGTTGCTTGTTCTCCATTACTGTCATCTCTTCTACACTGTCCAATAGCTAGGGAAGATTCAGCCTTCCGAGTCACCATTGAGGTTGTTTTCTGCTTCCCCCCCCCAATGTTTGTCATACACCTCCCACTCCATCAACCATTTCTATGAAGGCAACATCAAGTTACCTGGATGATGTTCTGTAGCAGCATCAGTGAGTTAGCTCTAACAAGACATGATAATCCTTGATTCCAATCTGGACTTTTTATCATTAAGGAAAATTCTGACCTAGTACCATATTAATATGTTCATCTAGGTATAGATTTCAATACACAGGCAACATATTTCATCTCCTTCTGAATCATTACTTTCAAGTAGATTTTATCTATATGAGAATCCCTACTAGGCTTACTCAATGCATCATTGGACCTCATGGTCCTAGGTTTCCATCTATTGCATTGCTGCTGTTTCCTCTGCATGAATAGAGTTTACAAGTTTCCCACTGGACCATCCTCCCACCCTTGACACCCAGAATTGGGAGCAACTTAATTTGGCTTATGGCATGTATATGTCTGTACGTCCACCTTCTTGAGACTATAGTCTGTACAGATGCAAGTTTGGAAGGATGGGGAGCCCGCCTGCTACCATTCTTCCAGGACACCAGTGGTGCATGCTATCCCTAGGAATGACTTATCTCAATAATTCTGGAGAGGATGGCCTTTGTGAAAGTCTTTCACATGTGGCAAGAATATTTGCTTAGCAAGAAAGTTATCGTTCGTTCTATCCGACAACTCCACTGTGGTGACTTATCTCAAGGACAAGAAAGACCCAATCCTACAGTGGTGATTAATCTCCAATAACAAGGAAGACCCCAGTCCCCAGACCTTTGTGTCATGGTGTGGGACTTTAAAGTGGTGTGTCATCAACAAAGCCAGATACATGTTTGCTCAGCATACTGACAGATTCTTTGACACAGAACAATCAACTGGTACAGAAAGAATGGTCTCTCCATCCCTTGGTTCTCATTCTGTATACAATAGGACTAAATGCTAGTGGTTGTGACAAGGTTCGATGCCAAACTCTCGTCCTTAGTCTTTCACATCCTGGACGTAACAGTTTGGGCAATTGATGCCCTATTGTTCGATTTGACCAGCCTGAAATCATACACCTACCTTCCAACACCTCCAATTCCAAAAATGATACAGAAAGCAAGGGAATCAGTCTGTCAACTCATCCTCATCATTCCACTCCAATGGGAGGTCTTATGGATCAACAGTCTCATCTATCTTGCATGAAAAACCCCATGGAAAAACTAGGGTTTTTCTCCACATTCTCATACAGCCATAATGGTAGATGTTTCATCCTTGTCTGGAGCTCCTGAACATGCATGTCTAGATCATCTCAAACAGGCCCTCAGATTTAAACAATTTTTGCAACCAGTCCTAAAGAGAAACACTCCAGCATGATGGCCCTCCACTCTGAAAGCATATGAAGTCAAATGGCACAGCTTCATCCATTGATGCAGAAATTAGCATATCTTGCCTCTCCAGGCATTGATACCACAGATAGCAAATTTCCTTCTCTGGCTGTTCAAAGAGAGAAAGTTAAAACCAAGTACAGATCAGAGGTTAATGCTTCATCATCGCTGACAACTTTTGTCATCATGAGAGGATGGATATTGTACAGACCCAGGACTTATCTGACCTTCTTGCCAACTTTGTGAATACATGGCCACAAATGTTTACCCCATGCCCAAAGCAGAACCTAACTTGGGTAGTAACATAAGGCACCTGTTGAACCAATTTCATGGGTCTCTCTAGTGCTCCTTTTCCTACAAGATCTGTTTATATGTATTAGCAACTGCAGGTAGAATTCTCAAAATACATGACTTTTCAGCAAAACCAAATTACATGCAATTTCTGACAAGAGAGTTCAGTTTTACTCACGACAGTATCCTCTGTCATCAATGAAAACTGTATCCTTCCATGGGTAACTAAACTTTTGTTATAAACAGTCTGTTTCATCTGGACACATAACTAAAGGCTACCTTAAAGACCAGTCAGGGCTCTCAGGTGATACATTAATAAGAAAAGATCTGTTGCATCAAGGGATATCATGTTCTTTCTTCTCTTCATAAAAGGAAAAGAGGATTTATCAGAACAGACTGCTATGTCCTGGTCAGCATATAGGGAAATAACCCTCGCTCAATTCAATGAACGTTGCCACCAACCTAGCATCAGACCAGAACTATTCACTAATCAACATCATTCAAACTGTGAGATAAAGAGCCACATTCTCTATCTTTAATCTCCGAGATCTGTCACCCCAGCAGGCCCACTTTGATCTGGAATGACCTATATCCACAGCTCAACAGATCACCTTTCCAGATTGATCAACAGCTTCTTAAGATGTGGCCGAATGACTTCACTGAATTTGCAGGGTGGTAGAGTGGGATTTTTTTCTTTTGAAGCTGTGCCCTGACTGATGGAGTCCCCTCTAGTTGGGTTACCTAGAAGCTATCTCAATACCTTTGGAAACTGAAGATATCTCTGGGTAAAGGGATGTTCTTCCTTTCGCTTCTTAACTATTCTCCTAAGATATTGTGATTGGGTAATGTATTTGAAGAAGAAACCAATTTGTCCAAGTAAAATGTTTCTTCCAGAAAACTTACCCAATCATCATACAGATACACCCTCCCAGCCTCCGTGCAGCTACATCCATAGAGAGCATGTCTTCCACTCCAGTAGTAATTGAGCTATTTTTAGGCTTTGGTGCCAAGTCTTGTACCTAATTGGAGATCATTCAGCCTACTGCCACATTGGCTGGCAGATAACTTTTGGCCCCTGTTTGCTAAACATATTATCTGGGAGGGCTGGATTTGCATGGTGGTAGTAGTAGTTCTCCTAATGTATTATAACTGGGTAAGTATTCTCAAAGAAACATTTTACTTGGAACTGAGAGTTTATGACACTGCAACAAAGTAGCATCAAAGCAGGACAGTAAATTGTCTTCTCAACAGTACAAAAAAATCAAACTGACAAAAATCTTGATCATATTATAGAGAAAGTATATTAGATAAAGACAGTATATTAGATTTATGTTATTAATTATGTTTTAAAAATTAATTTATAATGTGCATATGTGGAACATTTATCGCTCTAATGCCACCACTAATGCAATAATTCTTGGGGACGGCATGCTAGCTACTTTTGTTGGTATACATCAGTTATAATCTCATTTGTCCTATGTATGATGGAGTATAATAACAATGGATGCCAGAACCTAAGATGTCAAAGAAAGTTAATTAATTAATGATAGACTTTTAACTTAAATCAAGTTCACATGCAGTACACACAGATTTGTAAACCAGTAACTTAGAGTTTCAGATTCATATTTCTAGTGAGATACAAACAAAAGTTGTTTGTGCAGTAACAGTCTAAGATGTCCGACCCAGATATTGGTGATGTGAGGGTGTAATGTCTTACTGCCAGTAAAAATCATACTATATAGCCTGCTCACCAGTCAACTGATGAGGAAACTCAAAGCCAGATTTTTAATAATATCTAATATACTTGATAGGTAAAGTTGACACTGTTATAATGGTACACATTCACATTATTATGTACCAGGATTATGTGATATTCATGAGATCTCCATGTTTACAAAGACCTATTCTGTGTATTTATTATGTAATCGGATTTGCATTATTCTATCTCTGCATTTTCTTTATATATGTTATTGATATTCTGAGTTGCATCTTTACCTTTGCCAATATTTGTTTCTGAATTTGATATTTATGATATTGGAATGCATCAATTCTAGACCTATAATGCAAATAGATTGTGTTTGGAAATTTTGATTGCCTTCATCAGTTTTGGCATTCATTTCCACTATCACAGAAATGAGATAATGGAAGTAGGATAAAATGAAGTAGAGTCTATGTAGTGATCTTAGCATTAACTTGTAAATTTAATTGGGATTGACGATTTTTTTGTTGTTGTGTAGGTTGCCATGGACCAAGTGGGGTGAAAAGAAGGCAGTCAGAGGTTGAAATGACCTCAAATTCATTTGACTTGAATAGTTCTACAACTCAGAGGGCTAACAAGTGCATGGCAAAGGAAGGCTTCTCCTGGTGGACTTGTTTAATGTATGATATAAGTACGGAGAACTCAAAACCCCAAAGAATTCCAAATAGCCCAACAGAAAACTACATTCCTAAGCAATAGCTAATTTTTGGGTGATTTTTAAAATTTGTGTACTGTTTTAAATTATGAAATATAAAATTTGTAAGCTATGCAGTTAATTGCAAACTTTATTCCTAATTTTTAACAATGTTAACTAATTTGCAGAATTTATAAGGTTACGCCCATGTCATTGCATATCATTTGTATTAACATGGACTCCTGTATTATTTTCTGACATTATAGATGCAATGCATTTTACAATCAAGACAAATTTTTATCCAGATTTTGAATTATTCTAATGTGTATTTACTTTTAATGTTTTATTCTTATATATTCAACAAATGTCAAATGTATTTTTATTGTCTTAAGTGGCCTATATTATGTCAATAACAGTAACAGATTATATGCATGATATCAGTATGTATTGTGTTCTTAGAAACAAACATTGTTATAATAAAAAGGTTGTTAAGCATATGGACCTTGAGTAGGATACAGTGATGGAGGGAAACTGTATGAATAATGTGATAGACTTTGAGGATAATACATTGATGAAACCAGTCAAGCCATCAGAGAGAGATTGCTGTAGACAGGGTTGTAGCCCATGTGTGTTTGACATCTATGAGCAGGAATTAAAAATATGGGAAGAGGAGTGTAGAAAAATTGTGTCAGGAAAAGAATCCGAAAAATCTAAGGTATTTAAATTATGTAACTTTCTTCATTGATAAAAAAGTTGAGTCCAATTTTTATATGCCACTGTTACCACATTTTAACATGTCTGGAAAATTTATGTAAAAAAACGTCTTGATTGTTTAACTAACTCCAATACTAAGGTGACTTCTTTTTTACAGCAGAACTAAATTGTGGAAACCAATTTTATAAATACAGGGCTGTTATTTACCGAGCTTTTAATAGAACACTGACTACAACTAGTGGTAAAATACAACTTTTGTCCTTGTTCAAATGGTACATGTCATGGTCATAGTAAAGCTTAAAAGAAAATAATAGTTTCTGTAAATTAGGTTTAGTTCAGCACTACAAACTTTGACCAAAATGTCATGGTTATGGGGATTGGTTGGGAAGTAATCACCAGTCAACCATATCAGAATAGTACTATCACATAACTATCAAAAATGTTGTAGGCATATAATGTACAGTTAATTATACTCTTGTTATTGTTAATTGGTAAAATTCTTGTTATAAACATTAAATAAGAAAGAGCATTCTATTTTGTCTCAATGGACAGTAAGGCCAAGAAGCTTTATGTATATCTCTGTATCAATGATGTGGTGTCCATCAACCATCCACCAGTAGTTGCTTATTATCAGTCTGGAGCTATATTTCTGATTCAGTTTTGTTCAAACTTGAAATGTAGCCTTATATCATCAAGCTCTTAGATGTATTAAAAAATGAATGAGACATGCATTCAAATGAGATCTTGCATCTGATTGGCTGACCTTATTACCACTTTAGAAGCCATATTTCTGATCTGATTCTGACGAACCTTTGACTAATGGCTTATATCAACATCAGGGCTCTAGTGAATTTCAGGATGAGGAGTCCTGGACTCTTAACTTATGGAATCAGGAGTCACAAGCCTAAATCTGAGAGTCCCTGTCATAAACTCAAGAGTCCCTCTCAAACTCAATCTAAAGAATAGAAAGGAAAATGAAAAGCACATACTCATTTTTTAATATTATGAGGATCAAATTTGTAGCCATTTAAATTAGCACACTTAAGTAGAATGCTATGTTTAAACAGTATACAAATAATTTTATAACTATCTTACCCTTACAATATACAAAAAAACAAAAAAAAAAACCACAACAATAAAATTTTCAGCAACTGGTTTCAGTCCCAAGAATGATTGCTAAAAAAAAATGCTATGTAGTAAAATAGCATCTGCATTCTCACTAAAGAAACTTACACAAACCAACACATGGAATTACAGTGTGTGTGTGTGTGTGTGTGTGTGTGTGTGTGTGTGTGTGTGTGTTAATTAAACAAAGAAGAAATTAAAAAATATAGCAACAGCTTATCTGCAAAAAACAACTAATTCAGAATAAATCTGTTAATTAGTATTCAGTGTTAAATGTCTTACAAGTTGACCCTAAGGAATAAAGGTGGGATACAATGTGGGTGTCTACAGAAAAAATGAATGAATCTTGGTACATGTATGGTACCTAAATACATGTAGCTTGAGACTGCAGATCAGAACTGTTGTCAGGCTTTAGGATCTTATTAATACTCAAACATGACCAATCAAATGGAAATTTCACCATTTTGTTTTTATTCCATTTATCAGCACAATGTAATCTAAAGTTCCTTTACCAAAAAAATGAAAACAGTTTGCCAACTCATTTTTGCAAGTCAGTGTACATTTCTGCACTCTTTTAAAAAGTTTCTACTGATACTGTAATGACATATAGACATCATTTACGTAAACAGTACTTATTATTATTATTATTATTATTATTATTATTATTATTATTATTATTATTATTATGGCATATTGAGGATTTACCAATATCCAAATCAGACTTGGAGAAAATTTGGATTATATTGTTGATTTATATTTATATTGTCACCCTTGGATGCAGGAGGTCTTGGGTTCAAACCCCAGCCAAGTCATAACAAAGATTTACAACAGTGGTACTGGCAACTGCCTCACACATTGCTCAGCATTAAGAGGTTAGTGTTAGAACTGGCCGGCCTAGTGTCAGGATAATATGACTGGGTGGGACATCATGCCACATGTATGCAGCATGATGTCTCAGTGTTAGACATCACTATAAACTGACAAACTGCATAACAGCAATATGACTGAAAAATTGTTAAAGCTACCTTAAAAATCTAAATCACACACATATTGTGTCCAGTTGAATTTAAACAGTTACAACAAAATGGGGCATATTTATTTTGCCAATCAATTGCAGGTCATTACATATACATTAATTAGAAAATAGTTTCAGTGAAGTATGTCAGAGGGACAGTCCTTTTCACCAGATTATTGCAAGGATAAGGCTTAGCTGTTAATAAATTACAGGGGCTTCATTTCTGTTTACATAAGTCTAGCCTTCAGCTGTTCTGGAGATTGGCTGACCAGTTGACCAGAATATTAATGTGGGGCATTGTCCTGGGTGGAAATGACATGCCTTTTGAGAACTTCACATGTATTTGACCTGGAAGCTTGGATCCCTGAGAGCACTGAGCATAATCTTTCACAAGTTTGATGAAGTGTGAGATCCATGCATTTTAATAATATGATCTTGCATTTAACTGGGTGAGCTTATTACCACTCTAGAGACTATATTTCTATGTTCATTTTTCATAAAGTAAGCTTATTATTATATGATCAAGATCCTAGATCAATATGCACAGCTACAAATACAGAATTGAAAGAGGAAAGATTTAGTAAATGCATTGTAAGAAAATATAGGGTACATGAGTATATGTATTCATTCTCTCACTCACTCTTCTCAGAAAAAGCACTATTCATTATTATTAATATTGTATTCAACATAAGAACTATAATAACATCAATATTTAATTAACATATTTAAGATATTTTGCTTTCTCTTTGGGGGCTACTCATGGGCTAGAATCTGAATAAACAAGACCATGATTCACAATCTAGGCTGAATCCATCATTAGAGTGTATTCTGGGATGTTTCCAGCTGAAGTAGAATCAGTGCTAAACTGATCTCAGCTCAAGTGAAATTGGTGCTAGGCTGATCCCAGCATTAGAGTGTATTCTAGGCTGAACACAGCTTAAGGTATGCTGTTCACTTAGCTGATCTTGGCATAATGGTGTATACATGTACTGGTTGATTGATCCCATCTTCAAGTTGATCTTTGCTAGGGTGATCCCAGCATTAAAGTGTATTCTGGGCTGATCACAGCTACTGTAGAGTGTGCTAGTCTGATCGAAGCTTCAGTAGACTATTTGTTAGGCAGATGCCAGCATTCAAGTGTATTTGGTGCTGATCCCATCTTAACTAAATCTATGCAAGGCTGATCCCCTAATCAGTGTATTTTGGGTTGATTCCATATTAGTATAGAGTTCTTATGTTTATGTTCTTAGTATAGCATATGAGTAACTGATTGGGAGAAAATGGCAAATTGAATCTGATATTAAAATGTATCAAATGAGAACCCCTAAGAGTATGCCAGTTTGAATGTGACAGTCCATTTGGAAGGAATGCTATCCAATGCATCTGACACTAAATGTATGTACACAACTGTTCCTGAGCAGTTTACTCACTCAAATACTGCTCTGTGCAGGATTTAGGACACACCATGAGTTCTGAAAGAATATTGACACTAGCACAAAACTGTCCATTTTTGAAGATAACCAAGGTGAGTGTCAACAGATTTGTCTTTTGGAAATTTCACATCATGACTGTTTGAGTAGTTGCATGAGAAAATGTTCTACAATGATTGAACCATGAATTCACAAGAATAAAAAAATATCACCAGGCACGTGCACTGCAGTGACAAATCCAGTGAAAAACTGCACCACCATCTTGTATGTAATATAAAATCTGGGCTTTTTGGAATGTTGTTCCTTTTTATCTCACAAAGTATACAATGTAGGCTCTTGGACTCCTGAAAAGGGTTACTATGACCAACCTGTAGATAATGGAATCTAATTCCTGTAAGGTACAGCTAATTTGTTGAGTACTGCAGGTGCAGACTTGGTAGACAGTATATGATGAAATAAATCAAAATATCTTCTGAGAGTACAGGTAAAGAGGAAGCATGAGCAACAGTGCCAGAAATGGCCAAAAATTCAACAAACACTGGAACCCAGTTCTATACACAGATCTAGTATTATTGGACACAGATAAACACCACTAGTCCTGCCCAAGTTGTGTCAAAATGGCACACAATATCCAGAAATCTTTGTATTCCATGCCACATAATGACAGTGGAAGAATGATGTCTTGTAAGATGGACACTCCTTCAATGAACCCATAAAGTGCTCTCCAATAAACCTATATGAAGTGCAGTGTCGTGTGATGTGTTAGCTGTATTAGTTTGTACACCCACAAGACTGCTGAGCTGTGCACACACTATCTAAAAATGTTTGTATTCCATGTAACAGAATGCTATTGGTACAATAATGTTTTGTAAAACTGTCACATCTTCCTTGAACCCATAGGAAGTGAAGTGCTCTCAGATTAACCTTTATCAAGTGAAGTATCCAAATGATGGAAATGGTTGTATTGGTCTGTGCACCCATGTGACCTGAAAGAAGAAAAATTGGAGAGCAGCACCAGGCAGTAGGAGGTGCTGTGATGATTTGCAAAACAACAGAAGTTAGCACAAAATTACAAACTGGAAATTCTGTAGCTCAGGCTGACATATTTCTTAATGGGATATGACTGCCACCTACCCAAGACCAAATTTATATTGTCTGATAGACCATGCTTAGTATCCTGATGCTGCTCCAGTCCTAAAAGTACGAGTTTTGAATAATTGAGGATTAAAACTGCATAGTATGAGTGCATTGTGCAGGACTCATTTGAACTCCTGCCTAGTTATGGCAAACCCCTTCTCCAAGAGGTAAGGAAGAGTGGTCCCAAATTATCAAAGTCCATTGCAAAACTGGCAATTTGCACCTAAAATAACTACAGATCATAAAGTTGTGCATAAACTAAAATTTGATAAATTAATCATCTGATATGACATATCTATTTTTCTCACCCATATCACAGAGAAACGTACCTGTTTTGTTGTCCTTACTTTTCCTATCTCAGTCTGATTATCCCACACCTGTTATCTCAGTCTTGGTGTCCATGCACTTTTAAACTGAAACCCTTAATGTTTTCTGCAGTGCTTGATGTAGATGCTATAAAACTCAACAACAACAATGACAACATATATAACAAAATGAAATTCACTCATAAAGCAACTTAAGGTTTCTCCAATTTTGATAACACCATACAAAATATTTTCACACAAACACATACACACACATACACACAGACACACACAAAGGTCTAGCTATTTATTTGATTGAAATCCAGACACACAGGCAATACATATCAATGGCCACACAAAACCAAACTCTCTCAAGTGTTGCTGCAAAGCCAATAAAAACCAAAAATGTGCTATATCAGACTAGTTTCCTCTAACATTTTCAAACACCCACAATTCGTTGCAGTTGAATCAAATATAATAATGTGATTGCAAATGAAAAATCCTACACTTATCAACCATAGTGGTTCATTCATTCCACGCTAAGGTCTCCATGTAGCATATCATTGCACTAGTGATAGCAACCCTTGCCATATTTCCAGGATAGAAAATATAAATTTCCAAGAAAGTCATGAATTAGAAATTTCCTGATGTACACTTTGTTAGAAGAGTATTCAAGAGCCTAGTATATTGCACTGCATTGTATCATACCATTGCCTACCATAGAACGTTTTCCAAATTTGAACTTTTGAAAGTTAAAACTTAACCATATAAAAGATATTATTTATTGTCATTTTCATATGACATCCATTGATTAAATGTGATAATACAATAATAAATATCAAATGATTTTATGTTTCTATTTTCTCATACAGTCGACAGGTCACCCCATTGCCCTCAGTAACATATTTGTCTTAATGCATAGTATAAACAAAATACATCATTTGAGATGCTCATTGCACAATACTTCCATCACATAACAATTATAACTTTTTTTGCTTGTTTTTCCTTTTATAAGAATGGCATAAGTAGTTCAATTCCATTATTCAGATTTTCATAAAACACTACAAGACCTGATGACTTTTATATAGAAAGAGTGGCAGTAATAGTACCTGATAAACAGTGTGTTTTGAATCTGCTAACTAAATTGCAAGGGTGTGGGGTTATTTTAATTTAGTTGGAAAAATTGGATGAAAAAAAACCAGTATAGTCTCATGGGCAGACAGATAATAAAATGCCTTGACTGGGATGTCCTTGTCTTAGTCCAAACCCAAACATAGATTCTATTAATATTCTTGAGGTGATCTTGCATCTCATTTGCTGAGCTTGTGATCATTCTTGCCTTTTTATTTCTGATCTAATATTAATTACATTTGGTACACTTATGTCATTAAGATGTGAAATAAGCTTAATTACAACGGGTATATATGCATATTAATGAGTGATCATACATCTGATTAGCCAGGCTTCTTACCACATGAGAGATATTATTTCTTACCCAATTTTGATCAAATCTTATTTATAGGCTGATATTTCTCAAGATGGAAGAGTCTTAATAAAAGTGTGACGTGTTTGTATTAATGAAGTGATAAAATTGAGTTTGTTGCCACTCTAGAGTCTGTATTTTTAATATTTATAACAGGATTTAGATCAGACAGGTATATATCATCAGGATGCTGAATAAATTTGATTATGTGCAAGATTTCTCCATATTTATTTGATTGGCTAAGGTTGTTACTGTTTTGGAGACCAAATTCCAGTTGGACTTGTTCAGGTTTGTTAATTGAACTTAATTTGTTGACAGGTTTTATAAGATATAAGTACGCTTTCAAGTATCAATTATCACTATTCGATATGATCTTTAGATATATCAAAAGTTTAAGAAAGTTATACCGGGTGCATATATAACATAACAATCGGTTACCTGGGTACCTGATCGAAAGGAAATTGTATTAAATGTGAACGTGAACTGCTTTGTTGTAGGTTCACATAAGCATATTTATTACTAATATAAGTGGCATAATCTGAGCATTGGAAGAAAAATCTATATTACATGCCATAATTACAAAATTTGTTGTGAAAAACATACATTTAATTTTGCTACTTAACCTGGATCTGTAGTTAAAATAATTGTGACAAACCAGGTGAATCATGTGGATTTATAGTTAGTACACTTAGAGTATAGACACAAAAGAAACTGATAAATTATTTATGCATAACACTCTAAATTAAGTAATAGTCTACATGTCAACAGTAACTTTCACAAACAATCATATTTTCCACTAATGATGACTGTTGTATTACATCACTGTCAAATTCTTATTTCAAAATTTATAAGTGCTATTGATTTGTCCTTTTCCAGATGCATCATGTTTTTAAGTTAATAAATTCCCTTTCCTCTAAAACTTTTCAGTCATATAACATTTATCAGTCACATCAATAAAGCCTTTTTATTATGATATCTGGTACCATTTATTTTGAATTTAAACTGGTCCGCTATGTATATTGTATCAGAATAGAATGAATCTGTGACACATGGTTTCACATCCAAGAAACCCATCTGTTTTCTAGGCTTTGTTTTATGCACATACTATCAATAGAAAATAAGGAAAGTAGATGAAGGTTTAATTATTTACACTGATGCTTGTAGCATGGTTTCCATTTTACTATCAGTCATTCATAAATGGCAAGAAATTTATATAACACATGTCAAGCTAATGAACAAATCACAACACTTCAGTAATATTAATAAGCCGAATTTACTGAAATCACTAAAATTCTATCACATGGTAATATTATGACTTATTCAAGAGTTTTCTCCCTTTGTCATTTTTTAAAAAGTTTACAATGGTATGATCTGCAAAATTAAGAATAAAAGCTAATGTAGCATTTAGTGACAGCAAGCAGAAATTTATCTTTGACACCATTATGACATAAGGAAACTGCATTTTATTAAAATAAACACTTTCATAGCCAAAAATTTTACAAAATAAGCAAATATTCTCATAGCAATAAATCTTGCATAATAATCACATGTATTGACTTAAGCATAGGTGGGTAAACAAAACTACTGCAAAATATATTTCATGAGCTGAATCAGAGATGAGAATATACTTGCACAGGCCCAGGTCAAGATTTAAAAAATTGACCTGCTTTCCTTTCAAACATTATTTAGCTTATGATACACAATTTCTTCAGATGCATTATTTGTTAAACAGAAGAACAACTGACCATAATATGCCTATTAAATTCCTCTTTTACTCCCAAAAAATTATCAGGAGACCAAGACTTTGCTTAAGTACATTTGTAATTGTAACCTGTCTACCACCATTAACATAATGTCATGCTGAACACAAAATGATGTTACACTGAGTACACTGTATCACAATAGCCACAATGTTACTCTGAGTAGTGTGGCATAGTGTTACACTGAGCACAAAGTGACATAATGTTACACTGAATATAGAATTGAAGGATGTCACCCTAATCATGATGTTAGACTAAGTTTATTGTGGCATAATGTTACACTGAGTGAAACCATGTAACAGTGATATGATTTAGTACCAATCACAAAGTGTTTTGCTTAATAGAGTGTTAACATTTCATATGGAAAATTGCCAGATGTAAAATAAATTATTCTTATGCCGATTCTTTTCTATAATATTCACATATTTTATCCTTTCTATCAGGTGACAGAAGGTGGTCCAGTCCTAAAACAAATGGAGTACAGTGTATTTGTGGTTCAGAGTATAAAGCAGGAAACAATGGATAGCTATAGGGTAAGAATTGGCCTTCCTCCTGGTGCAACACTTGGCATGACCATAGGGCAGCATCTCATCATCAGGTTGGTACAACTTTAATTGCATTTGTAGCCGTTAAGCATGTAAGATTGACTACAAGCCTATTAGAGTTGAAATTTTTAGTGTTTTGCTTCTTTCTTACCTTTTATGGTACCTACAAATAGCATTTAATTTACTTATATTAGACATAAAATCTCAGTAGGGATTTACGATTTTTTTCTTGTGCAAGGATAAAGCTGCATGAAAGAACAAAATGAGCAACAACAATACATGTACTCCTAAAATCAGAGAAACAGCATTTTTTTCGTTTCAAGTGTAAATTACAACACTTGAACAATTAACTTTATTCAGAGATGGTGTATGCTTAACTATATTATGGGAGTGAATATTCAGTGTAGAAGTAACAGTTATATAATATTGTTTTATATGTTGTTGTTTTAGATAGAGTAACAGTGTAGCATAGTTGTGTGCAGTTTCTTCACCTCATTTTGAATTATGATGCAATTTATTTTGATTTTCTAGAGGTATGCTTGATGGAGAACTTGTGACTAGACAGTATACTCCAATCACAAATGTAAATCAGAAGTCATACTTTGACCTTCTTATCAAGGTATGATACACTTTCACATTTTTAAGATAGCTTGTAAAGGGCACGATGCTTATTTGTTTATTATTCTCTAATATTCATGGCTCAGGAAAATCACTAATCTTTTTGTCCTGACCAGATTGGCATGGCTGAGTAAAACTTTACTACATTTTTGTCCTAAATCAGAGTAGATGCAGATTTGCACCTTGAGAATAAATCTGAATGCATTTTCTACCCTTAAAAAGCACCAGAGTTTGGCTTCAGTTATTAAAAATAGCTTTGCTTAATTTTGTCTTTTTTTTTTGTCAGTTAAGAACATGCCACAAAGAAAGCAACTTTGTTTTATTGTTTTTACATAAATATCGATTGTAAGATTGATACTGATTTGAAAAATATATTGAACATATTATGTTGCAGTTTCAATCCCATCCCTTGATTTCTTAATGCTGTAATTTGTGTTTTTGTATCTGGTCAGGCAATGTTATGTTTGCCCCATGTCAGCAGTTTTTCCAGGACTGAAGCTTTGCTGATACATTGTCATGTCAAAGGGAAAATGCATACAGACATTTCTATATATCTGTAATTACTTTTCACAAGAAAATGTTGCCAACTTACATTCAGAAATAATATTTTAATTGTATCAGCTGATTCCCACCAATTTTCACACAATACGTACCATTATAAAATCTAGTTTTGAAACGGGCAATTTCAAAGTAACAGCTGATTGGTCAAAATCTATTTGGGGTAATGACCTAGAAATGATTTTGGCCAATAAGCCGTTTTTCTTTTATGGCTCTCATCTGTAGCTCTATAGAATTGAGGTTGAACTAAAATGGATCATTTAGTACAAATGTTGATGGAAATTGAGCTGGAATTCTTAATTAATATGCATATTAATGGTACTAAAAATTTCTTGTGAAAAATCCAATCATTGTTATAGAAATATCAACTAGTGGCATTACTCTGGTGTAACAATGCATTAAAAATACTGCACATCTTGTAAATGGAGATGATATGGGATAAGCATAACAATGCCTTACAAAATGGAAATCATACAATTTTTATATACTTCCATATCAAGCTCAAAATGATGTGTGATAGCTCATTAAAAATGGAAATTATAACATCTGGGTTACTGTAGGATTTCTCTTTAAATGTGAATACCAATTAAAAAATTAAAGATTATGTGTACAACAGCAATTTTTTGAGCTACAAGCTTTGTATCTTATTATGTTTATCTAAGGAACCATGTATTAAAAAATAATATTTTCATGAATTTGACCCATTTTAGTGACCCACTTTTAAGAGCTATACGGCCATAGAACACAATTAATTTTACTATATAGTCTCTACATTTGTTTCTCAGTACTGAACTTTCCACTGTGTTACAATCAATACAAATCATCTAAAAGACCTTCAAAGATGACTTTACGGTGAAGTTCTTGTCAAGGGTTGACCTGCATTTTTTTGAGAGGCTGAATTGTAAACAAAACTCCATGCAACGGAACACAGATTTCACTTCTGGATCATCACCATGGCCTTATTACTCAATGTGCACTGTTGCTGAAATACACACAGACAACTGCACCATAAGCTCACATTCTTTAGAATAAACAATTGCCTTTAAATCCTTACCAAGAATGCCAAAATCTAACTCTTGTATCACCACCAAACGGAGACAGGAAAAAGTGATCTAAAAATAGACTGGGACTACATTCTTTGTACTGAACTGGATTTTATTAATTGTGTACTGATGCCACATGTGGTTCTATAGTTATGTTGTATATAATGAGGATATAGATATACAGCTCTTGCAGCTCACTCGTCTAAAGGATGAGTCCTGGAGAATTTTTTTCCTTAGCCCTGATAATGTATACTTCTATGAAAGAAATGAGTGTCTTTAATTAGCAAGATTTATAGGATGATATTGATTTATATACCTATAGTGTTTCCCTCCATATTATTGGAAGATCATGCTGCACTATGCAATTCTCTCCCAGCCTGCCCGTTTTTTGTAATAGCTTTCCCTTTATTTAGCTTCAGAATACTCCATTTCATTTCAGCATGTATTGTGGTCATAAGTGTCAGTATACCTGCTTAAAAAGCTTCGACTATTCAATGTGGTGCAACTTACATCTGGTTAACATTATGTAGTGAGCACTCACTGGAAAACATTTGACACACAGTTGAGATATGATCAAAGAAATTATCTGTTCCAACATAAATTATCATTATCTTAGATTCATATGTCAGTTTTGTTTATTCTAAATAGCATACTGATTTTTGCCTACTTATCTGAGAAGATATAGTAATAACAATAGATAGCAATTCATTGAATCTAAATCTATTAGGAAAACTGGTGTTTTTTTAGAAAGTTTTTGACAAGTTTTGATGAAATATAAAATCTTTATTGTTGTTTTAGCAGCACTACTTCATTCTCAAAGGACAACATGGAAGGGTACATTTAATGCTGCTGACTGGTTATAGAATTCTTTTTAAAAAATACATTGAATGAACTAGTAAACACATGGGTCCTTCCTTTAATAAATTAAATTGTAGTTCATATAGTGAATTTAAAGGATGCATGAACAAAGAGCAATAAAACAAAATGAAATTAAGAATACTGATATCAACCGTATTTAGAGCATTAAATCGAATATTTGTAAGATTTTAAATTTGTTCATATAACTAGTCATACATTCACTTTCCCATCATTACTGTTACATGTATCTTTTTTAATGAAAGATGAAAAAAAACCCAGAAGTTTAATACTGAGAATGACAGATATCGAGGATTTTACTCTTGCACATTTTCTTTTGAATACATATAAAAAGATAGGATTTAGAACCTTACAAGTCAGCTAGCCTCATACCTTCCTAATTTTAACACAAAAACAACAATACTACTACTAGTACTTCTAAAAAGAAGAGCAACAGTAAGAACAGTTCCGGATGGGAAAATCCCATATTTGATTATGTGATACACATTTAAAGTGCCCTTACTGGAGTAAATAGTGCCTAGTTTCAATTTTAAAGTTAACTTACTGGAGTTGATAGTGCCTGTATTGGAGTTTAAAGTGACCTTATAGGAGTTTAAAGTGCATTTTTTAAAGTGCTTTCTTTTGAGTTTTAAGTGTCCTTAATGGAGTTTAACATGCCATTTGGAGTGTAAAATGCTTCTTTGGAGTAAAACTCCAAATTGCCCTTATTGGCATTAAAGTGCCTTTTTTAGTTTAAAATGTCCTTTTCAAGTTTAATGTGCCATTTTTGAGTTTATAGTGCCCTTTTTTAGTTTGAGTACCCTTATTGGAAATTCTTTTATTTTGAGGATAATTATGATGTCCATTTTAGGTCCTGGGGGTAACACTAACCTATATACAGTAAAACACTGCAAAGGAGATTCTACCTCTGACTTATAGAAAGTAATCTTATTAGCAGAATGGTCCTGATATTAGGGTTTGGCTTTTGGCACTCAGTGTGTATTTGTATTTCTGATGAAATTATACAGACTTGTATAAACTTGACAGGATTTGATTGAGATAAATATTCAGGGGGATTATATTAAAGAGATTGACCAAACTAGACTAGATAGGATCTGATTAGATTAATATTCAAGAATTTTTTTTAGATTTGACCAGTTGTAATAGAAATTCATGAATAATTAGACTTTAGATTTAAAAATCTGCTGCATCTCAAATGGCAGTTGCATATAGAATTTGTTCTAACTCCGTGGTCTTAAACTAAGTAAAAGAAAAGAAAAAAAAAGTTTTGTAAAATTCAACAAATAATTTCTTTTCCAGGAATACAAAGTGTAAATTTAAAAATATTGAGAATTATGGATTGGCATAGTTTATTGCCTTTAGGTGTTCCCTTCCAGGAGAGCATGCAGTGTTGTAATTCTAATGTCAAATAATTAACTTCCTGGTTATATTAGTTGGGTAGAACATAAGCAAAAATTGTCAAATGATTATAAAATTACAGGTTGTGAAACATTGGAATACAGAAGTAAATGATGGTTTTAATTATTAGAATGGGATGTTTGTTGAACATGATTTTACTGTGGCTGTGTTTTGTTTAATGTTGAAGTAACAATTCCAGTAAGCACTTTGGAACCTGTTTATAACAAACTTTTTTGTAAATAAAACCCTATCTGTAAAAATGTCATTAAATCCAAGCAATTATATTAAACACTCATTATAAATATTAGTGTAAAAGTGTGTTGCATGATTACAGTTTGAACAAGGCTTTTTAATTATAGTATTTTTCATACAACCCCCCATATAAGATAATGTATATTTTGTTATAGGTAATTATAATTAACTAAAAACTAATTATAAGTGATGTAAAAGATTCAGTAGTAACTTTTTCCCCCACTTTCAGTGTGAATGGGCATCTATTGTTATGTTTGTCCATTCTTCTGTCTGCACATATAGTCAAGTTTTGTGTTTAGGTCAGCTTTCAGTTTTGTGTCTTGGTAATTTTTTTTCAGTTTTATGTTAGGGTTTCCATGCTCATGAAAACATTTATTGATTTTGATAAATATTCCCAATTTGATGGATTCCATATTGATACCCTTATTTTGCTTAGGCTTTTTATTGTACAGTTGCACTTTATTTGAATCAGAACTGCTGGCCTTCCTTTTTCACAAATGGCTCACTATAAATAGGATTTGTTTATTTACACTTGCAAAACTAGATAATGGGAGACAGCTATCATTTTTCTAGCAGGGACAGCATTGTCATTACAGTCTTCGTTAATGTTAACATTTTTTAGTTAGAATTTCATGTTAAAGTTTTTGAAAATCACATAATACCAGTTTTTACTTATGCAGCATGCTGGTGTAAGTGTTTGTGGAAGCTTGGTATTGTATATAATTTGTAATGTCTGCATTTTGTAGGTGTACCCAGAAGGGAAGATGTCTAGGTATGTTAACACCTGGCAGGTGGGCACAAAGGTGGAGATGAGAGGACCTTTTGGTAACTTTATCTACAGACCAAACGAGGTATGATCATTATGGTTCACTGGAAAATAAAATATTTTTTCAAGGAAGAAGATTGTCCTTTGGAAAAGTGTCTTATAAAATGACAAGTTGAATTTGTGATTGCATAAAACTAATTTTTCCACTAAATGTATTACTTGATTATATTAAAATTAGAAATGTAATGTCTTCTAATCCCCACCCAACCCACTGTATCAAATCCAGCCCAATATAAAAAGATGCCTATTGTGATCTTCCTGCCATCACACCCAATAAAAGTTAATCATTGTATCTTTATACCTTTAGGAAAGAACTTATCCAATATACCATTAATTTACCCAATTCCCATTTTTTTTGTGAGGTGCTACCTGTATACTGGATGTTGATTAGTTTTAAAACAATTTTTGTCACTGTGCTTTACAATGTCAAATATACCTTGAACAGGTAACTTTTAAGCCAAAATCTGCTGGATTTTTCTAGCTTTTCTGAGTCATATATATTCAAAGTATATTTATCATTCTTTACTTTTTTTAAGCTTCTAAGCTTCTACAGCCTCATATGCTTCAAATTGTTCAAGAAAGGGGGATATAATATGTGGGCAATTTTTAGCTAAGGTAGGATGTGCTTTATTTAACATGTGTTCAGGTAGAAAGTTTGGATCTCATTTTGCAGAGGAAAGTTTTAATTAAACAAAGTAATGATGGACATTCTCCTCAAAGCCATATCAGAGAGCAGAGCAATGGAAAACTTTGGTCTATTGTGGGATCAACTGTATCCCTACACCTTCCTTAGCCATTTGGAATGCTGTGGTTTCATTTTTTCTGTTGGTATCAAAATTTTGTGGTTTAAAATTTTAAAAGAATTTATATTTTCGTGGGTACTTAAATTCATGTAATTGCCTCTGTCAAAGATTGCATAACGTATATTATGTATTTTTTTATACCCTTATGTTTTCATACACAATCCAGTTATCAAAATAATAAGTATTTAAATCTATCATAATTTTTCGTACACAACATTTTGTATTATTTGAAATATTTATTAAATTATCGGACATAAAATTTCCACAAAGAAGATTTGCAGTTACTAAAAGATCAAAAATACCACTTTCCCATTTTCTTATTACAAAAATTAATGATGAATTGTTGGTGTTTTAATGCATAAGCATTGGCGACAGCAGCATAGGTCAAGCAACTCACGTGATCCCCCCCATATCATACTGCAATAGATATATATATTTAATCATGCAAATGAAGCTGAAAATATGTCACAAGATTCTGTTCAAAATGCTTAGTAAATATTAGCTTTGGTTTGAGACTGCCTACTATACTAACTCTCCCAGCCATGACATACTCTCCCGCCCCATTTTGTAAAAGATCCTGCAGGCACACATGTATAAACTTATATTGCGATTACAATATCTATTGGTTTTTATTGACAACTGAACAAGGGACTTCAAAGACCATACATTTAAGTGTTATCGTTAATTAGTTCTCCTTAATAAGTCTGTCACCAAAACAAAACACTGTGTGCATTTTAAAACTAGCTTGGAAGCCGTTTCATGTTGTCTAATAACAAAAATTACACCTCAGTACATGCTAAAGTGAAGACCACAGACCATTGATCAACTAGTCTTATTGGTTTCATTATTCATACAAACAAAATATAACAAACTTGTCATTTCCATCATAAATTTGAAAGTCATGGACTCCATTAAATCAATTCAATTAAATATACATGTAACATTTTATTGCAAATCTATTCTATGATATACAACACTATTATCTTTATTGGCGAGTTCAAATGACAAGCAATGCATGTAATTGCTTGTCCTTATAACATCTGCTATATGCTAACGGATTCAATAGGGGGTGGTTTTCTGCATCACATGTAGCACAATTTTTCATTGGGTATTTAAATTCATAATTTAGAGTAACCATGAAATTCAGGAAATCCTTATAATAACTCTAATAGTTTCCTTGTGCCCCCAGTGCTAACAGCAGTGCAGTAGTGGTTCATTGGTTTTTTTGATTCAGAGTGAGTTCCAAATGGATATCCTGTCACAATAGAGAGGATCCCTCCATTACAGCAATCCACAGATTCTACACTGTCACACCTGGTACACATGAAATGATCTATCTGGCAGACTGCATTGTAGGAGGCACTGGACATCTAACATTAACAGTGACAAATGAAGAGTCGTCTGTAACTGGTGCAAGTGGTAGAGCATTGATCTGCCCCTATTTAACTTAGGTTGTAGTTTTCGATCTGTTTTAAATGAAAATGATTGTTCAGTTTCCACAATTAATACTTAAAGTTTTCCATGGATTTCACCATTGGATTAAATCCTCATATCTACAGGCTTAATAGGTCTTTTGAGCTCCAGAGACAAGTTTTGTGCTTATTCGTAATAGAGCAGAACTTTTCTTGCTTTCTTTGGTAATTATTTATACCATCTTGAGATGTTTTGAATGAGGCTTCTTTCAAGAATCTCACAGTAAAGATAGTTTTCATTCTTTCATTTGCATTGTCCAGGGGAATTAGTGAATTTGTGTCTGTGGAACAAGGTTGCCTTTTCAATGGCAACTATAATTTTGTCTATCTTCCATGCCAACTCTGTTTTCTGACTAAGAATCAGCTACCTTTGGTAGCTTCTGAACTTACTCAAGTCCCAAGTTTCATAAGGGATGATCGAGATAGACTTCTTTATCTGGTCATGACCTTGTGTTTCTATTTGGTCAAGTCGAAATGAAAAGAATGATAGGCAACTTCTGTTTATCCATCTCAAAAATACTTCAGATGTCTCAGTGACTGTATTAGGATTAATTTGACTAACAATCTCTTGGGATTATTTTATGAAAGCCACTAATTTGACTAACAATTGCTTGGGATTATTTTTTGAAAGCCACTTTATGGCATATACATTTAATTTCCTCCTCATTGTACCTCTGTTCGATTTCACACCAGAACACGGATATGTATACCTTAGACCCACTTGTGTCACCACAACATGTTGTCCACAAGTTTTATTCCAGTATGAAGTGGAATCTGACAGAATAAAAATAGTAAGCTTGAACGACAGATATTTTTTAAGCCATTAGATTTTCTCGTCTTTTACAAATTTACTGAAATGACAGTGGCACGTAATGTACTACTGACATTAAAATATACCTACCAATTGGAGGAGGAAGCTTTCTATGGGATAAAACTAATTTTCTAATTTTAATTGGGTAATATATACCTACTTTATAATTGGATTCTCTCCTGCCTCGGAGTCCCCATTCTGATATCCTGTAGTTTTGTAGTCAAATGTTAAAAAAACGATGTTTCAAATGAATAGAAGTGATTAAGACAGATTTATAATACTGTGTTGTTTTTAGTTTACAACTCAATTGAAGGAGGAAATTTAAACTGGGGACTATTGCCAGGATAACAGATAATGAAATACAGGGTAGATATTGACTAATTAAAATAATTTTTATGCCCTAAACATTTTTGTTTATTAAATATATTGACCCAGAGAAAGTGACTGTAGAGATGAAAATAGCCAAGGCACTTCTTACAGATTATGTCATACCTATTTTACAGCATAGATGCCTGTTCATGTTGGCTGCAGGAACAGGAATTACACCAATGGCCCAAGTTGTGCAAGGAATTCTTGATAATCCAGATGATGAGACCGTTATCCATCTTTTGTACTCCTGTGTCACCTACACTAGTGTCCTGCTCAAGCCAGAGATTGATGAATGGGGAAAATTTTGGAATTTCTCTGTACTATTTTGTTTGAGCCATGTAAGTTGCATGTGTTGGGTAAAATGGTTCCCTGTTATGAGGTCAACATTTACTTGGTACAAAGTTGGCATAATAAGAGGGATATTCTTTACAATTTACATGTGATAGTCAAATCAGCATACAACGGCCACTCAATACCATCTAGATGTGGTCTTTACAAGCAGGAGCTCCCTATATATAGATAAATCTGTGTAAATGTATTATGAAATACAAAACTTGGCCATGATGTTTAGATGGTTCTTATAAACAGGCAGTCATTATTACAGCTTTGTCAGAATTGACAGGACTGAGTTAAGGTCATATGACCGAGCTTTTAGGTAAAAACCAGTTTAAGCTAGATAAGAACTATTGTTTATCAATTGTTCTCAGAAACATCTTAGATGAACACTTTAACTATTGCTTAGTACAGTAGAGTCTGTCTCAAGCATCATGATAATAATGTGGTTGAAATAATCCCGAGTTAAAGGTAAACATGGGCAATTCAGTTTAGAAAAAAATGCTATATTTTTGATTGCCAAAAACTGACCATTATAAATCATTGCATCTAAAATGTTACCAAGAGACAAAGGGGAAATTTTAACAGAGGATAATCATTTAGATGTATGAGGGAAAAAATGGAATAATTGCAGTTGCATCAGTCAATAAATGTAGGGATGATTTCCATTGGTCAGAACATAACCATGTGATCAGACCCTGTTGCATTTATTTCTGTATAAACTGTAAGGAGTTCTACTTAATGCTTCCATAAATAGTGTCACATGCAAAGCATTTAAGTCAAATAACCCCTGGCGCTGCATTTACGGGGCAGAAGGTGATAGACTAATTCTGAACTCTGTAGATTCAAGGTCATTTATAACACAAAAAAGTAGGTGGTATTATTGAAAGGTAAACAGATGTAGCTTTACAATGATACCAAATATGGATGTTCTGGCATACATTTTTTCCAGCCAAAATTTGCCCAAGGTCAGAATCCAAATTTGTGTCCTGAGTCTGCACACAGACAGATGAACCTTTGCCAATGAGTAGGATAAGATGGGCATTTAGAATAAAGAGTGGTCTCAACACAAAAATGATGGGTCCGTTAAGTTAAAACAAAAAGAAATCCAACTTTTACCTATCTGCGCATGCTCGGGAGAAATATCCAATGAAGAATGCTGTTTCTAACACTTCTAGGCATTAGGTTAGCTGAAAATGTCTCGGAGGTCGATGTATTAGGATGTATTCAGAAATAGCCGCGAAAATGGGTTTCCTACTCACATTTCAGGTAAAAATGATAAAAACCTCCAGGAGTTAATAAGTTAATGTGAAAAACTGAATTGGAATTCATGCACATTGCATGCTTTTTAAAATGAAAATAAACACAGTGGGTTTTTAATTTATTTAGAACATTTAATAAATAGATATGACAGAATCAATAACAAATATTTATAATTCTTCTGAAGATAAATAAATCTTTGCTTAGGTTTTAAAAAAAAGCTGAGAAAATCAGAATCTGCCAGGAAGAACAATGGGATCTATGTTGTACAGTTTTTCACAATTTCATCTTTCTAAAGTCCTAAATGACCTTCCATAAAATCACTATATACTGTCTGATGTGTTATACTTCCATCAAAAAAAAAAATTATTCAATCAGAAACCAAATAATTTGACATGTACTACATTTCTAGATAAACATAATAATTGTTAATAATGTTCATAAACACGACCTGTTAGTGTAACAGAGGGTTGACTCATTTTACAGTAGAAAGATGAAATTGTATGATGGGTGGGTTGGTGTTAATGGGATCTTGGAGGACATTCATTAATAGTTAAGAAAAACATTTGGATATGATTGTTAGCTGCAGTATTATAGATTCCTCTGTGTTGATTTGTTTCAGAATTGGTGAAATCTTTTGTAGAGGAAACAGTTATTGATTTTTAACACAAGTAGCTTTTAATTTGGACTATTGGATTACTTTATTTCTTTTTAAAGAATGAATTAAACTTAGTTCTTTTTCATTTTGACTAATAAATATCACATGAGATTGACCAATTCATTCCTTTTGTCAGATTTTCATCATGCCAGTAATAAATACAGTAAAACTTACAAATTCATTCAAGCTCAAAGTCAACATAAATATTATATTACTGAAATAAATCAAGGTCAGTTCTAAGCCTATTTGTGATCCCAGTTATATTTGGATTAGTCATAGCTGACTGTACTTTTAAGTTTATGTATCCAGATAGTGACAACATTTAATGGCAGTAAGTACATTGTATCTAATAACATACTTAAAAGACAGTGGCAACCCAGATTTTTTAAACAATAATGTACCACCAGATCAAGATCTACACTGATTACTTTGCAAATGATTTCAAGCAAAGCAGGTGGACACAGACCTGGTAGCACATTGTGACAGTAGGTCTTGGTCCACACAGACTGCAGTAGGAGTAGGATGTCTATTATATACCAGTATGCTTAAGTAGGGTAGCTTTTACATGGTTTCATGTATTATTATTCACAGGAGCAGGACACAGGCAATTACAAATACAAGTATGGAGAAAGAATTCACCTGGGCAGACTAGATCTTTCTCGTCTTCAGGAAGAAATGGGGAAGTTTGTTGACAACTGTTTTGTACTCATATGTGGCACACAGTCATTTGAAGAAGATATGATCAGACATGTCACCAATCTGAAAGTTCCAAAAAGTAATATTTTTAACTTTTAAATCTGTGATATATGTTGCTATGGCAGGGAAGGTTATGATGTAAAACATTGTTTTAATTTTTCTCATTAATTGTCTAATATCCAAACAAATAATCATTTTGTTTGCTTACCTAGTTTGCACTAATGTTGCATTTAGTTTACCTCAGGGTTTCATGGGGTTATCTCCTTTCCTTTTATTGTAATACCAGATATATATTATGCCATGACTACTTATGAAATATCATCAAAATCACCTATACCTGAGAAAAAAATATAATAGACCACATAACATCAAATGTTTATCCTTTAAGTATATAAACATTGGAACATATAGGCATATTCATTTTTATTTGATAATAACCAGCAGAGCTAAGCCCATTAAAAACAATCATAGAATGTGTTGTAGTAATTCTTAACAAGCTAACAGTTAATTTATTAACTGTTCAGGTAAGTTTATATTTGATTTCTGCCAGTATAATATGAGCTGTAGTAGTCTGAGCAAGGGTTCAAATTTCCTATCATTGTCTGCTTATATATCTAGTTTTGAACACATCAAGATACCATGTAAAATGGCAAATGCAATAGTTGACTTAGGTGATTTGTATTTAAACTTTTTAACTGCTCTTGGGGCCTTGTCTTCTATTGGGGAATGTAAAGAAGAATGAAAATGGTTCTAGAAGTAGGTAGAACAGAAGACATATCATCAAAATGAAGGAAAAAAAAGACAGATTTTTAAAAAATCACAGAGGATCAAAAGGAAAGTATTTAAGTCCAGAGACCTGCACAATAGACAGAAAGAAATGTGGCGTAAGAGTTTTTCAGGGTACTCAGATCAATTATGTAGGAAAGGTCTACAGTACAGGCATGTTATTTTGAAATATATCTGATAATTTTTCAAAATGTATTTGAACAAAATATGAAAAACTCACTAAAAGAAATGGGGGAAAATGAATTTTAGCACATAAACAATCATATTTCCATGTTTTTATTATTTGAGCTATCTTGGGGTTTAATAAATTGTTTATGTGCTATTTATTTTTTTAAAATAAAATTATTCCTTTTTTACATTACAGAGCTGATATATAGATAATGATTATATAGAGTGAATTAAGAATATATTTTAATGAATGGGTGAAAAAAATACTGTGATATAAGATGTTTATATTCTCTTGTATTTTGTGTTGGTTCACACAGAAAGTAAGTAATATAATTCTTCCTAATTCTAGGAAATAAAATCGCATTAAAAACACACTAAAAGAGCTTTTTAGAGCTTTTTTTGTGGGATTATGACTTTGTGTCCCTTCATGGCATGTCATCATACTTACCACTAGACCATGCAGTTATCAGCAAGATGTATGAAATTCTTTGCTCATTCTGTTATTTAATGTCTTTTGGCATGAGAAGAAGTGAATTATGAAAATATTCCTCGTGGAAACACATAAATTAATACTCATATTTGTATTAGGATGGCTTATAATTATTGGTTTTATTTGTTTAGGTCAGATCTTATTATATAAATTAAATGTAAACAGCAATAAATAATAAACAAAGAATTTCAAATTAATTACTTATCAGAAAGGATGTTAGAAAATGATGGAAAGAGGTTGATTTTTCTATTATCATGGCTGAGAATTTTAATTAAAAAACTACAAAGGTTTGATACGAAAGAGCAGCCTAGGAAACGTGGAAAAATAGGTCTAGGAAATACCCACTAAACAGGCAGCCTGGGAAACATGGAGAAATGGATCTATGTAATACCCACATGGCAGGCATCCTGGGAAGCATCGAAAAATGGTTCCAGATAATATCCACTAGACAGGCATCCTGAGAAACATGGAGAAATGGGTCCAGGTAATACCCACTAGACAGGCATCCTGGGAAAGATGGAGAAATGGTTCCAGGTAATACCCACTAGGCAGACAGCCTGAGAAACATGGAGAAATGGGTCCAGGTAATACCCACATAAAACACTTTTGGAAATGTTAATCCATAATTAACAGATATTTGCAAGACCTAGAAGAAACACAGATATTAACAGGGACAAAATATTCAGATTGGCAAATAATATGTTAAGTGGAAAATTATTAAAATAAAGTTTGCATGATATGTTATCAAGACTGACCAAACACAAAGAAATTATAGAACTGGTGACTTGGTAAAATCTATACAACATATTAAAAATAATCCTAAGATTTAGAGTATGGTATGACCTTTCAATCCACTTTTTTAGTCAAGTCTTAGAGATTAAAAAACAACTGAATCTCATCTCAAGTTTTGAAAATATCATTGAATATGAATGGCTTACACATGGAAGAGCAAACAATTGGACAGGGTTTTTTTGATATTGAAGATGCAACTTCAGTAAAGCATATATATGCCAGAGACAATAAGTGCTGTCCATTGTTTGAAAAAAGTGATCCTAGTGCACAAGCACTTTTAACTCACTGCTCAAAACATGCTCTGGCTTGTCATGGAACAGAACAATATTTGATACACTTCAATATCTGTACAGGACAATCATTTTATCCAGCTCATGTCAGAATCTATTGCAATTCAAAATATAGCATCTACCATCTACCAGCATCAAACCAGTTTGTATATTGAAGACACAGAACAAACTTTAATTTTATATATATATGTATGTATGTATGTATGTATGTATGTATGTATGTATGTATGTATGTATGTATGTATGTATGTATGTATGTATGTATGTATGTATGTATGTATGTATGTATGTATGTATGTATGTATGTATGTATGTATGTATAATATATATACCACTGCCTTGATAACTTGCAACCTGATAACTTGCGAACCCACTTAACAATGCAGGGTCAAGTGTGGATCTTATTTTCTTAAACAGAATATACCCAATAATTGATCACAATATTTGAACTAAAAAATCTAAATTGGTAACTGAAATGTTTATTTATCTCATTTTACGGTCAAAAACTGTAGATGATTTGTTACATTTTCTTTCCAAATGACATTCTTGTACACCATAATTTAAGATATTTGAGGAATTTTGATCAATGAAAATATAACTTGCATCTTGTGTAGGCAGTAGTTTGAAATTTAAATACATAATTTTTTATTAAGTAAAATTTGTGGTTTAGTTCTGTTTATCTAACAAAAAGCAGTGACATAATACACATACACATGATGGTTGTTAAAATCAAAATAATGTTGCTTATCTTTCACATGTTGGACATTTTTTGAAAATAGGTGTAATTTATACCGTATAACAAAAAACTTAATTAGAAAAAGCACATTATTGACAATTATTGTCAATGTCATTGTAAAAATTCAGTCATTAAACAGCCCAGTTCCACCCCACCCCCACTTCAGTTTTCTCAATGTCTAGATTTTTTGAGGTCTCTCAGTAACTTGCACCTTCACTTATTGTGCAGGCTATGTTTGTGGACCCTGTTTTATGTGAGTTATAAAGGTATATTGTGTAATTCAATTATCAAGGTATATTGTGTAATTCAGTTATCAAGGTATATTGTGTAATTCAGTTATCAAGGTATATTGTGTAATTCACAGTTTTACATTTTTGTGTGCTTTTGAATGAAGTTCAAAATATTATTAAACCGTTTTATTTCATTATTCATTTGGTGAGTTTGACTATATTTTTTGATTCAGTGTATGAACTCAAAAAAGCATGAGTGTTTTAGTATGATCGTCTTTGCAAATGCATTTTGTACTTCAATGAATTTAAACTAATAAACAGTCAGTCCTTAAGTATATGTAGCATGTGTTTTAGCAGATATTTTGCCAAATTTGTTCAAAAGGTTTGTCTAATTACATTTTAGCAACTAAGATATAGAGAGGTTATAAGGCATCAGACCACTAATAATTAAATTAGTCATCAATAGGCAATAGTAACAGCTTAGAATGTCTCTTTTTTCATATTTTCTGAGACTTATTAGTACTGATTTCTTGATATTTTTTCCGGTTGGCTAAAAATGTCTTTCTCCTATCAGATGCAAAACAGATGATTACAGTAGCTTTTATTGTTATTCCATTTTAGTAACATTTACCTAAGGAAATTCCTTTGAAATACCTATTTTTGATTTTTCAGAAAGTTTGGCTTACTTAAAGTATGTGTGATGTACTGAGTCATGTGGTGCACAAAACAGTTATTTTCTCAGACATTAGCATAGATATCTATGGAAAATGAATGAGTGTTTTGATGCCTATAATATTTTAGGTGTTGGGAAATGTCTTTGTGATTTGATTTGCCAAAATTTTTTAATTGTTCAAAATTCTTATTTTATATATATATATATATATATATATATATATATATATATATATATATATATATATATATATATATATATATATATATAATCACAAATTCTAATTTAATGAAAGGAAACATGACTAAATTGAAAGTTATTAAAGTTAAAGAGGACATGGATTGTAATTTAAAAATTGAAATATGTGCAAAATGTAAAATCTTTTACATCTGTCAGATTTATTTTGTTCTTGCAGTGCTTTCGAAGCCTCATGTACCTACACTGAGTAACTTAGAAAGTAGATCAGTTATAAATTTTTTTCAAAAGATAATGGTGATTGACCTTTAATCCTTTTGTTTTTCACTTCGGGAATTTATTTACACTTGTCCAATTTTTTTGCATGAAAAATGTAATTAATTAAATCCATGTTCCAGTGAATGACTTAAGTGTGCATAATGATAAATAAAGAATATAACAGCATTTCAGGAGCTTGCTCTTTTTCTTTAATCAAGGTATCAACATTTGTTTTTTTAGCAAAACTGACCTAGATAGTTCTAATCCAACTGCAAACTGTGCTGACCAAGATTTACCATTGCATAATGCTCCAACAGATCTGAGTCTATGTAGTTTGTTAGGTGTAATCATTAGAACAATAGGAATACCTATATGCCTGCACATTTTGGACCACCATGATCTGGGTCTATGTTTGCAGTGTTATGGGTTCCTGTAATGCTAAGCCTATGTCAGAGGGAGCAGAATGAGTGGAATTTGTTATGAAACATATTCATTGTGAGGCCTTTAAACCTGATTAAGAAATTTCAGAGTACCAAAGTAAGAGAACTGCCAATGGGAACCCCTTATGCTTTGGATGGCAATGTGTCACCAGGTTGAATCAGGATGCTATATCCACAAGAACAGTGCTAGATTGGCAATAAGCTGAGTTAAACGCAAGAACTAGAGTAGCAAAAAGCTGAGTTTAATGTCCATTGTAAAGGTATGGAGCTTTCTGGAAGGCACTTTATGGGTTTAAAGTTTAAGCAACAGAGAATGGCACCATTAGTCAAGTATGGTAGCATGTTGACCCAGCTAATATGGAAAAAAAGAAACCAAATAAATTCTTGGCTTAATCTGTGCTAGAAAAATAAATGGATGGTCTGTTTGTGCATTAGGTCTTTAATTGAAGAGGATATAGACTGAAGCACAATGAAAAAATGCTGCAGCTCAAAAAGAAATGACAGCTGAAGAGAGCATAATCACAGATACATTAATAGTCGAGATAAACTGGTGGTTTGATTATATATGCTACATTTTTGGCAACTGCTTTGGTGACCTAAGTGATTAGAACATCCAACTTGAATAAGCAAGGTGTAGGTTCGAATCTTGGCTGAGCCATTCCAAAGACTTTGAAAGATTGTACTAACAGCTGACTCACAAGTTGTTCAGCATTAAGAGGTTAGTGTTAGGTTTGGTCGGCTTGGTGTCAGAATAATGTAACTGGGTGAGATGTGATGCTCCATGTCTGCTGCATGATGCCCCAGTGCTAGATGTCAATATAAACTGCCACAGTGCAGACATCGTAGTGATACAACTACAAAATTGTTAAAGTCACCCCCACACCTCCAAATCATTCATACATAGTTTCTCCGTCATAATGCTTCCGTTGTCGTGGAGTATCTCCTCCACCTCGACACGTTGGTCTGACGTTAACGTTATGTTAAGGAAGACGTCGACGTAAATTTCATTCCTCATCAAAGGACAACTAGGAAGTACTTCCGCCACTCCTCCGTTGTTGTAGGGTTCTTCAGGCACAACTGTAGCAACCACGAACACAGTAGGTGACTCCCTTTCCCGGTAGCTTTTAAGAAGGTTAACGTGGTACAACTTTTTATCGCCCACCCTGATGCGAAAATCTGTCCACCCGTCTTCTCGGTTACAACGAACGGTCCTCTCCATGACACTTGGAGTTTGTTGTGTTCCAATGGTAACAACAACAACACCTTGTCATCCACTTTCAACTTACGTTCTTTCGCCCTTTTGTTGTAGTACTTGGCTTGACGCCCGCGCGCGTCACAGATTTTTCTGGGCCAAGTTACAAACTTCCTCCAGCTTACTACGGAGGTTAACAACGTACTGATACGTCGTTTGTACTTCCTCTGATGCTTTTTCATCCGTTCGTAACTGTTTCAATACAGCCATGGGTCCTCTCATTGTCCTCTCATAAACTAACTCGAACGGCGAAAATCCTAGACTAGCTTGGGGTACTTTGCGGTACGCGAAAAGTATCGCGGAAAGGTATCTATCCTAGTCCCTAGGTCGACCTTCACACAACTTCTTTAGAGCTTGTTTCAACGTCTCGTTAAAACGCTGTACTAGACCATTGCACTGTGGGTGATATGGGGTAGTTGTCGGGTACCTGATAGAAAGTAACCCGTTTACTTCTATCATCACCTGGCTAACAAACTGAGTTCCTTGGTCAGTTAGTATTTCGTCAGGTACACCGATTCCAGACCAAAGCCCTAACAAAGCTTCAACTACCGTAACTGAATCAATGTTCTTTAACGCAACGGCCTCAGGGTATCGGGTAGACTAATCAACAATCGTTAACACATAACGATTGCCACTTTGCAAAGCAAGCTTTATCGGACCTATCAAATCCAAAGCCACCCGTGAGAAAGGTTCATCAATCAAAGGGGTGGTTCCTAGTGGCACTGGGCGATGTGAGGTCTTAGGTGCCACTCTCTGACACTTGTCAGACGACAGACAAAATCTCCTTACATCCCCATACACACCATGCTAGTTTACGTGATCAATTAAGGATTACGACTAGTATATGAAGATACACTCAAGACATGGCATACTATACAGAGATTTAATTCATAAATCTACGAATCATTACGCATCATGTAATAGGGTGATTTCATGAAATTCCTACGCTTTCCAAGGTATCGAATATTCGATTACATGTAATCTTGTCAATTCTCACAATGAACTGATAATTAGAAAATTAAAGAATAAAAGATCGTGACTAACATGTTCCTAAAACCCTGAAAAATGAAATCATGCATACATACATCATAATAAAAATACATTTGCAAATAAATCAACAAATGAAATAGTATATTTAAATCTGGAAACTAAGATTGCGTACCTTTGCCGTTTTATCGTTTTCCCACAAACTTCCAATGTATAGTCTGTCTACTTTCTGAGACGACTAACTCGCCTTCATTCAGTCACGGGGGAACGTACTTCTTACGTTCGCCCCTCGTTACTCCCTTAAGGTTACATTAACCAATCAGAATCGACTGGTTAATAAAATTTCCTACGTAGAATATTTGATTAACGAGAATAGGAGAATAGGATAGTCATGCCGCAATTAACTTTACTTTGAACAATCAGTTATTGACGTGCTTCCACTTTTTACTGGTGCAAAACGAAGAATCCTTTGACGTTCAGCGATGAAATGAGAATAATCATAGAACTACCCTTTCTACTTTAATTATGTTAACTTTGGTACAATTCATTTAATCAATACTTCTAAGAGTTGAAAACTTCGGCACATCACAGCCTCTAACTTGTCTATTTGCATACGATTAACAACCGGTAATAAATCGTTTTAGTTAGCTCTGTTTTGTTTTGTTTTTTAATTTTTGTTAACGTTTTTTTTTATTCTTCAAATTTTTATGCGATTTCGTTTACCTGTCGTGTTGCTCAATTTTTGTCATTCGCCCTCCCTGTTGCTATAAATTAACCAAAGATTTTATCCAGACCTATACGATATCTGGATCTTGGGTCATGTAGATTTATTTTTTATAAATCCGAACGGAACAGCTTGTGCTTTTGAAAAGAAGTTTTAAAATTTGATCATATCCTTGTCCCGTGAACACCAAGTATAAAAAATATTTTGTAAAGTATAATTATCTACGCCATTAAACACAACTAAAATGTTGCAGTGGTCTCTGATCACCTTAGGTATCAGTGTGTATCTCTGAGTAACAAATGACGTCTGTGTTTTTGTTTACTTCGAGAAAATATTCTAGCTGGAATGGATTGCTTGTCCAGCATCACATCATCGTATACTACGGTCACAAATGAACAGCACGGTCATTACAGAAAGTAGCCCATTTCTATTATTTTTTGCCCTCCAGTAAATATGCATTAGGGTCTAATAATTATTCCGAACACGACGCAGAATCTGTTCTCTTTTAATGCTAGGCTATAATATTTGAATTTGATGACATCATCAACCGTTATTTGTACTATCAAAACTTTAACTACATACTTCTGTTCTGGAAATTTATACAAAAATTATTAAATGATGCAATCTGAAAAATATATGTTAAACATTTTATCCTGTAAAATTGGTTTCTTGACGTTATTTAGCCCGCGGTAGAAATGGGCTACTTCGTGTATTGACCCCGCTGTTCAGGGATTGTGGCCGTAATGATGAAAATAATGGTTAATTTACCGGATTGGGTTCATGCGATGGTCATCTGAGAGTGTTGCTTTGGTACGTTGCTGTTTTTTTTTAATGGATGTGTGTAGTTTTTCAGTCTTCATGATTCTAAAGCGATAAAAGACGCGTGAGAAAAGTCGAATCGAGCGGATGTTGTGATCACCGTTGCATTCCTTGTGTTAATTTATAATACAGTTAAGGTTATTTCATGTTGTCAGAAATTTCATCGTGCTTTATTGATAAAACTGCATACTCCTGCGTTTTGACCAAGATCACTATTAATTCTGTCTACGGTAAATTGTCTTGGATTATTATTCAAATATTAACATAGCATTATTGTGTCACAGATTGCACAATGATTATTCTGTGGTTATTTTAGAGCTATAATAAATTCAGTATCAATATCAAAATCACGGTAATTTTTTGTCACTTTTTATAACCCGCTAATTTTTTCTTTATTACATCATTAGTGATTTCCTCAATTATCACGTAATCTATAATAACCCTATGTAGTTGAGCTATTCTCCTGACACAAGATACTGCAAGATAGACTAAGTGTGACCATTCGATACGTCCACCGTGATTTTTCCATATTTAATACGTTTTCAACAACATTAATGGAAACAAAAACAATATCATTCAGTACAAGATTTTGTATTCCACCACTTGGAATTTCAACTTCAATATTCTGTTGTCGAGTATCTGCTGGGCGATAACACAAAGGTACAGGTAACGTTGGAAACTTTTCTTTATATAACGTAAATAATTTCTTTTGCAGTTCATCACGAACTATCTTTCTACTTGCGGGTCTCAAGAAAGCCCAAAAATTATTCGTAGTAGTTTCTGGAGTTACTTTACGCATTATCCTACATTGTATTTTATCTGGCTATAGTCAGATTAATCTTTTAAGTTCTTTCAGCGGTTCATCAATAGCTCTATGGTCATCATTTATTTCTTCCTAATAATCTACATTTTTTTTAGTTATTCATGTGGAGACTGTACAACAAAGGGTGGTGGCTGACCATGATCGCCACACATAATCACAGCAGAATATTTTGTTAATAACCATTCAAGAAATGTTTTTAGTGTTTCAAACGAGACCGTGTCTATCTCGTCCCATATAATATGCTTAGAGTTTAGAGACACACTACATTACAGTCATACTGATAGGCATATTGAATAGTCTCTCTTTTCTAGAGATCTGGTTAGCCCTTAAAAGGCTTTAGAAAAAAAAACAACTCAGAATGCACCTAGCTAATTGTTACATCTTCCTGGCCTGGTACCACATACGCATCGCCGGCGCCAATCATTTTCCCAAATAATGCGTATGGTTCCAAGCGCTGAGGAAGCTTGAGTTGCCTCAACATCCCAGTTTTCAGTCTGAGGGATAGTGAAGACTCCCCTCTGTCTTCTCCTATGTCTGAGTCGGGGATGGATTGTTATCTGGGGCTCCCACTCTTCCCGCTGTCTCTCCAATTCCTCCAAGGCCTCTTGCTCCCAATTTTCAATTTGAGGGAGAGTGTCTCTCACACGTTGTGGTGCTAGCAGTAGGTGATGGTACTGGTATTGGCTGCTATGCTGGCCCTGCCAGCGGAGGCGTCCTCACCTCAGGTTTCACCTCATACACAGGTCTTATCATGGGGTGAGGCAGGATCCCTCTTTTCTTTTCTTTCTCCTCCTCTTTCTTCTTTTTCTTCAAATCTTCCTCAGGTCTGGCTTCTTCTTTCATAGCCTCCATAGCCAGCTCGTCCAGGAGACGTCTATGTGCATTTGGAGCTCTAGCAGTTTCTGTAGACTACTACACATTTTTTAAAAGCTGATGAAACAACGATGGGTAGCTAGACTGACGATTGTACCTATTTATATATGTGGAGCACGGACGTGATGGAAAACATCCTAACACCTATTTTTTTTTTTATGCCATGATATGAAACGCGCGGACTTAAACGATATTTGGACAAGACAGAGAAAACAAATGTGGATTGTTTTATTTTGTTTGTTTCTTTTACTGAACAAAGAAACGAAGTGCCTATAGATACACTTCTATTTTTTTCTAAAAATTTTCAAATTTTGGCAATTGGAAAGAGTATATCTTTTCGAAAATATTAGGTAGCCCTGAAAAGTGCTAGGGTTTTTTGGGGGGTGGGGTGGGGGTGTTTTTTGTTGTAATAGCAATCTTTTATTTTACTAAGATTGAGACCCGGTCTTGCAGCATATTGCTTTCCTATACGATGGGGTCTGCTTCTGCGAAAAGAGAAAGAGAATTCATTGGTGTCTATTCGACAGTCCACAAATCCTCTGTCTGGTTCTTGCTGCTGATGTTGCTGCTTATGCTCTTCTCTTTGCTTCTTCTGAAGTCTGTATTTCTCAGTCCATTCTTCTTGTGCTTTCTTAATTTCTTCTCTAAAGACATCTTCTATGAGGTCTTGAGCTATATAGAGCATTCTCTATTTCTTCAGACTTAGGTATCAGGTTTAGCCTGACACGATATAATTGAACGTAAGCTTCGTTGATTTTAGCTAGTCTTGTAGGCATATTCGTAGGTTGACGAATCAACAGTGAATGGTCAAATTTTATAGGGTGGAAATGTCCCTCATCGCAGCCTTGGTCTGGAGTGAAATCAAAGCCCCACAAAGTGTAACCTCCAGCATAATCGTCGTACGAAATGTCGTGGCTAGTGTTGGTTCCTAGTTGTCCGGTAGCTTCGTATAGAGACAAGTACAATATCAAGTAATTCTTCTGCTCAATGTTAGGTTCGAAAGCTGTGGTTTACAAAGTCTTGCCATCGCGACTGACTTCAATCTTGGACACATTGAAGTGATGAAAGTTAAAAGGATTTTCATTGTTGGTTCCGTTGAAGGCTGACTTCCTGACGATACCAATGATTAAACGTTTGGGCGGCATGGCAAACAGATTCAGTTCTGACTTGGAACAAGCACAAGACTCTCGATGCATCATTTTCTTTTGTTTGTGTGTGCAATTTTAATAATCAAAAACGTCTAAGTCTCGAACAGTTTTTGTTTTATTAGTCTTTCTAGCTCGAAGGGCGTGAAGTAAGGGGTGTTTTCGTCGTCGTCTTTTTTCTTCCTTGTCCTTGTTGGGACGTCAGGGAAGCAGGAATGTCTGACTCTGCAGCGATCGCGGTATTTATAGGAGTTTCTCGCCGTCTCAAAATATTTTTGCACATTTTAAGCAAAACATTTTTACTGGTCCTAAGACAGCTTCTTTGGGGTTTTGTTTGTCGATCAGTACATTTTGGAGAAATTCTTTACCGTGTGTCAATGATGCATCTTTGAGGGCGTGTAATACCTCTGTCGCTTTCAGTTTCATCACGGGAACCACTGTACGATAGGCCTATTTGAGCACATACCCTAAACCATGTCCTCTTTGTCGAGCAACTCCTTGGTACACAGGATACATGACTGACAAGAAGTTTTTAGAATAATCGTCCGAAAATGTAGTTTCACTGTGACTTTCCCTTTGGTGAATGGAATATTTTGACCCAGATCTCCTTTTATAGTAATATTGACAGTGTTGACATACGAATTACTGACCGGTAAATAGTGAGGATGTACAAATTCACAGTGAACGTGATAGGTGTTTGCATCTTCTTGGTCAGCAACTGCGGTAGAATTTACTTTGGAAGGTATGACACGCAGTAACGTTACGGAGGTGTGTCTCACAACGTTATAGTCCACCATATTGGAGTACACGAAGAGCAAATTCAGTCCTTGGTTCATTTCTACAGGAAGTCGAAAAGTTTTCCCAAAAATCTTTATTATTGCCTATGGCTGGCGGTATTCCTTGATTGACCAAATTAGACTCTCCACCCAATATATCATACAATCCACGACAAAATTTTAGGCTCTGAAAATTTCATCAGGAGGCGATGAGATATGTGGTAGTACTCAATCTTGACACTTTTATGGGCTTACATCAAGGCTTTTTCAAACATGGTATTGAACCTGTCAGCAATGGTGTTCACCAAATGTTGACCACTAAAATAATACCCTGCAGGAATTTTTAACATATAAGTAGATGATTGCTGAACATTGATACCTTCTTCTTCATCATCGGTAAAGATAGATACACCATAAACAAAGCGATCAGTCATGAATTTTTGCATTTCTGGGTGATTTTCGACGATGTTTTTGATTTATGTAGGGTGAATCATTTCCACCAAAGGCACTTCTCAATGGCCTTCGTGATCCAATTGAATGACCAGAGGTAATTTGACCGTGTAACAGAACGAAGTGTTCTGAGGAAACACATTCAAGGAACTGGGCAACGTTAAGTAAAAATGTTTGTTCATACTTCCAAAGTTCTAGTGTCCGAGGAGTCACTGGAAGTCAGAGGAGTGTCTAAAAGAGGATGGTTAGGATAACTGTTGAAACTCACGTTGGACACCAGGTTCTTGTTTCCGTTCGAGGAATATTTCAGAGATGGATTGGAAAGTAGGTAACCAATGCAACTGCTAAGTAAAATGGTCCACATTTGTTTGTCTCCTTGTTGCAAACTCAAATTGGCACTAGCAGCACCGATGACACAATGAACCACAAAGATTTGGCAGAAAAAGGCGATTTGCGTTTTTGGCATACCCACAATGGTTGCTTTTGCATATCTTGCGGAGAAGAACTTGGGGAAGGAACGATCGCAGTAGGAGCTGGGGTTGTGTTGAAAGGCATGATGGTCACTTCCTTTTAAAGTCGATGCTTTGAAAAGCGTCAATCCAAGAGTCAAACTTGACGGATATCCTTTCCAATGTACTTTAGCTTCTTTGACACGACGTTTTCCCACTTTTCGTGTTCTTCGATCAAGAATACTTTCTATCTCGTATATGTCTTCTATTTTGGGTTACACGTTGTAACTCGGGTAAGTAAAACGTTCACTTTAACACTTCCCCATTCATCTCTTCTAATTTATGGACGGGAGGATAACGGCTACGCACTCGTTCAGTGTCATGAAACAATTCGGTGATCCAACTGGGTAAGCAACCTTTGTCGAAAGTACATTTGGTTTTACCAATGAGTATCCAATCTCCTGTGTCTATCACTCCACCTTTATTGGAAACAGTGACTGACGGGGATGCACCAAACAGGCGTTCGAAGACGGTCACTTCGTTGTCGGGAGTCACTTCTTGCGGGGCACGTATAATGCTCCGATGGTAAGATTGGCTGTACGATTGATCGAGGTGTGGCAAGAAGTCGATGTTTTGGAGAGTGTGCTAATGCATAAAATATTTCCACATGCCTTCTTACAAGGTGCGTTGAAAATGTTCCAAGACATTGGCTTTGGTTTCATAATTCTCGGTTGTAAAAACAAATGAATGTCATGTTTTTCTATTCTTTTTGCAAAGCTTGGTTTAGAAATTAGGTACCTTTGTCGGTTTGCCATCGAAGAGGGTGACGACCACTTTGTTTCAACACCAGTTTCAGGGCTCGCACTAATTCACTGCTCAATTTGAAAGTCAAGGGCACGACCCAAGCAAATTTGGATAAAATGTCGATGACACAAAGTAAATATTTGTAGCCACGATTGTAGGTGGCCAAATGAGAGACATCGGCTAAATCCGATTGCCATTGATGATCGATGCCTTCCACGTGGGTGCGACTTCTAAAAAAGTTTCGTCGAATGTGTTTGTGTAATGTGTACATGGCTTGTTATTGTAGCCATCTTTGCATTGTGGTAAATGGACACTTTTCAGTTTTGTATTGGCAGTACGATACAATTTCTGAACTCCTCCGTAACCGGCAGAATGGGATGGATAGTAGTAAATGCTGGTTAAGACTTTCTCCATTTTTTAATAAGTGATCCGATTTTCACTGATGCTACTCTTGTCTTTCTGTGGTATTTTATTGGTTTGTAAAGCTTTGCGTGTCCGACGAGCAATAGGTATCGACGAGGAGGATGACGGAACAGGGGTAATCTGTTCTTGTTTCACTTCGACGAGCAATAGGTGTCGACGAGGAGGATAACGGAACAGGGGTAATCTGTTCTTGTTTCACTTCTTTCTTTTTTATTTCTGCTGCAGTAGGGGTAGCAATCATCTTTTTAAGCCAACCAAGTTTGGATGTTGGTAGTGTTGTTAACTTGCGTACTTTTTCTGGTGGACTTTGATATTCCTTTTCTTCTTCTGTCTTGACCACTGAGGGTAGTTTTGGTGATGGACTTTTCATCAAGGTCTTCAAATCTTTCAGAGTGGGTGGAGCTGTATCGTTTAAAGATTTTTAGTGAAAAAGTTGCAATCGTTGAAACAGTTGACCGTACCGTTGAGATTTTTCCGTTTCGGACAAATCGCTACGATCCATGAACGATTGCAATTCGTTTTGAAACTGAGACTTTTAGGTCAAATGAGGTTTAAGAGGTAAATGGATGGTCCGTTGTTCTTGCCAACGTTGGTATTCCATCCATAGTTTGAAAGGGAACTAAAGTCAGTTTTCGTTCTTCCATTAAATTTCAAGGATCACGTCTGAAATCTTTTGACTCCAGTTTTCTCCTTTTATTTTTATCCTACCAGAATATTTCCAATTGTTCCCAATACTCCTTTCAGCAAGGATTTTCCTATGCTTCCCAGCAATGGTCCTAACAAGGGTAAAACAGCAATTCCTGCATGTTGCACCAACATCTTTTTCTTTTGACAAATAGGGATTTTCTTTTGGACCATTTGGCGAAGAACGTGTCGATGTTTGGGTAAGCATTTTTTTCTGGTATGTAGACAAGGGTATCGTGCCTTTCAAAACAACAATAGCACACGGTGTCGATGACATCTTTGGAGGTCGTTTGAATGAGTTTTCTTCGCATGGGCAGAGGAGATTTGGACAGGACAGAAAACATGTCCCAATGTTTGACTAAACGATGATGCAGTCCCTTTAATTTTCCTTTTCCTTTTTGCACAGAAAACGACGATGATAACGGTGTGCACTTCTTGGTGGGGCCATCTTTAGGCGTTCAGGAGCACAAAAACACTGATTCATACAATTTGCTTCAGGTCTTTTTTATACTTGAATACGTCGCCATTGATTGTGTTTACGTCGTATAAACTTTATAACACGCAACACACGTCGTGGAGGACATCGCAAGGGACTAAATTAGACCAATTGTTGATTGGACAAATCCAGCAAACTTTGTAATACGCCTGATATCTCTTGGACTTTGATTTTGCGGGCAGCTACTCTGTGAGCAGCGGATTGTGCTGATAAAGAGGAAGAGGGTATCGCTGCTGGAGGAGATGATTTTGGAGACGCTCTCTTGTAGGTAGAAACTGTTTTCTGTGAGCTTTTCTTGTTCTTTTTCTGAGGTTGTGATTTGGTCTTGCCACCGTGGCTCTTTTTCCATTTCTGAAGCGGTGACCTAGTCTTGACACTGTGGATCTTTTTCTTTTTCTTTTGGGTACGTCGGGAAGTGGCTTGTTTCTTGTAAACAGGTTTGGGCGCATTAGGATCCCATTTTAAGAGGGAACGAATGATGACACCTCCTAGAGAACCACTATCTCCAGGTTTGAAAATAATTTGCTTTTTGTTATGAGTGACAATGCGAGGATTCGCCAATTGCGTTAAGGCTACTTTGTTTCTGTAAAAAAAAGTTTGGTTTCATGTGGAATCTGAATGATGCCTTGCAATAATTGACGTGCTGTCACCGTAAACCATCGTAATACTTTTGAGAATGGCTTCTAAGACACGAGCACGTATTTGTGGATTTATTTCCCGACCAATGCCGTACAAGGCATGAATCGATGTGACGAAAAGATGAGACTGAAGAGACGTCCTGTTGACAAGGTGTGAAACAGAGTCCAAATGACCAAGATTTTTATAAATTTTTTCTTAGGTGGTAATTGTTAAGTCGACGACGTGGACGTGGACGTGTACACGACAGGTTCTCCGTCTTGGCACCAGTGGTGAAAGAGATGGGTACGAGATCGAAAATAATCGGGGGTAGTTTGTTTTAAATCCACGAGTAAATAGGCGTGTGGGGTTTGATTGGCATCTTCGTACGCACGAGTTAGCCACGGTGTTCCTAACTGTTTGGCTAAGACTTGCACTTGCCATTTATCTCTAGGAATTTTAAACAAGACCACGTAATGAGCATTGAGATGGATGGTACGATGGGCTTTACTTTGTTGAAATAAATTTTGGGTATTGTAAATGACACTGGCTTTAATTTCTTCTTCGTCTTCTCCTAACATGTCATCAAAGATGACCAAATGGGTTTGACTGGGATCAGACACGATTCCGTCGTCTTCGACAGGAATGCCTTCTATAAAAACAACGGATTCACCTTGACTTTCTTGTAGAAGGCTGTACACTGATTGCCACTCTTTGTAACACCACACAATGCGTTGAGGTGTGGACGATCGATCAAATCATGTTTTTGTTCGATCAAACGTTTGACAAATTCAGTTTTACCTGAACCGCTATGTCCTGCAATAAGCTTGTTAAAAGGATGTCGAAGACACAAGCCCTTCCAACTAGCACGACCTCAATGTTCGTAAATGACTTAGAACGAGGAGTGAGAGAGAGCAGAAACGGTAGAGGTAGTCATAGTAGCGTCAGGAATGTCATCTCTTTTGTAACAGGAAGACAGACAAGACAAAAGTTTTATACTTTTTTCAGGACACGTTTATTGCAAACGTTTTTTTTTAATTGTGAATAACACAAAATACATAAACACATAATAGCCAAATGGCTAAGTATATGAATAAAAGGCACATCAAAACAACCATTGTGGAATATAAATAAGTTTCTACTTTACAACATTTTTTGTCAATCAAATGAAGTGTCCTATGGACAGTGTGTAAGGTTCTAAACGTTTGTACATTGCTTGGTACTGTCACACAAAGGTTCTCCTAAAAAGGTCTTTTGGGGATGTCAAGGACAGTCCTGTCCTGGAGAGGGTGGTTTTCCATGGTGTCACACTGTATTTCTTCTTCCTCTGGTACTGTCACTAACACAGATTTAAAAGTGACTTTTTTCACGGAACGTTTTAATGTTTTAGGATTACAATTCTCGGGCATATTTGGCCACATCTTTAGTGTAAGCCTCAAATCCCCAACTTTTCCAGTCACGTACATCTGTCCAGTGAGGGTGTAAGTCACAAGCTGAGGGTGTAAGTCACAAGCTGCACACACACCGTCATACACCTCTTCAGTACCTGCAAGTTGACGAATCTTATTTTCCCGTAAATATAGAGAAGTATCCAGATGAAAGCGCAAAGCATTCAGGAGAATGAGTCTCTCGTAGGCATTTAAAGAGATCACTTACATACTTTTTTTGGAGTGGTAGATACTGTTAGTAAAGAGTCCACAAAGTATCGGAATGTAAACAAAATCTCAGAAAGAAAGTCACTAAAACACACGAAACGTCGATCCAATTCAATGGACACAGTTATCGTAGAAGGCAATGGTAATCCTCCACTGTTTGAATATGGTAATGGATCTTCTTCCATGGAATCTGTTGTATCACCAATTATAAAGGTCGTGGCATGGTAGAACGTTTTTATAGTCTCTCTTTTCGGAAGCTATTAATGTACTTTTTGCACAAAAGTGGTCGTATTATTCCTTTATCGATTCTTTAGTCACTAACGGACATATGACAAATCCATCACAAGTTTCCTCTTCAATTAAGTTTACATTCTTCACCAGATTGTGGTAACTCTCAAACTCTTCGTTTGAAATTAGATTCGGTAAGTTTACCTGGTTGTAAAAATAATCCTTTTCAACAAGACAACACTTTTCTCTCACTTATAGTTTATAAATGTCTGAGCATTTGAACACTTTCCTGAGAATCAATCTTCTTATTGCATCGAGGTACCAGTGGTTCAAACATCGGTGACATAACGGATGCAATTCTTCTTTGCGTTTGTCTTGCATTTTGACCAATTCTCGGTAAATGCGTTCTCTCAACTCCACAGCTTAACCACGAATGTTCTCTTATAAAGGATCCATGACCATATATCAGTTAAACACTTTTCCTAGAGCGAAAGTTATGAACGTAGCGAGTTATTTCTGTCCACTGCCATTCAGGGTAACAGTCAAAAATGTCAATAAAATCTTCCAATATAAATAGTCTAAAGCGAAAACAAAGAATGATCACACCCTTGATTCAGAGACATCGATCTCGTTGGTTGATTTTTTTTTCTTCACTTTTCTCCTGTGAATTTATCGACATAAAAGTTATACAGTCACAAATTGAGATTTGGCTCTAGCAAAACCCTGCTAAATGTCCTTGTAGATCTTCTCTTACAATTCGAGTGGTAATGTTTATGTTTGAAAATTAGTTTTGATGTCGGGTTTAAATACTTGTCTAGGGGTGGTCCAATGTTTGACTCCTAACATCATGTCTCTGATTTCTTACACGACATAGTTAGTCCCACATTAATGATGAGGTCCCACTAAAGGTAGGTCGAAAGGTTTGCAATCGACTTTCATAGTCCCATTATTCTGGCAAACTCACAGGGAACGAATATTCGCTTTCAGTTTGATGAGGGTACTGTGAAGTATGCAGACGTTTGCTCCGTTTTACAGCCTAAGGGTTTCTTGTGGAGGATGACACCGACAATGAAAGTCAGTAAATTACAAAGGTGTACAATGACTAGTAGCATCACTTTCGAATCCGTCATTTTTGACATGTACGACAATGAAAGTCAGTAAATTACAAAGGTGTACAATGACTAGTAGCATCACTTTCGCATCCGTCATTTTTGACTTGTATACCATCATCATTCCTTTCCTTATAGTCTTGGCTGTCATAGCAAAGTTCCCATGACGATAATGTGGTACTAAATCACTGAGGTCACGGCGTGCCCATCGCAAGGCACGGCATCGCACTCGAGTTTACACTTCCTGTATACTTGATGTGTACAAGGATTCATCTTTTTCTCTTGGTCTTGGTAGTATCAATGAACTATCGGTCTTGGACGATGTCCCTTTTTATATGCTGACCAATATCGGCTTGTCCGTACGGTAAAGTAAAGTGGTTAGAAATCCGCACTCGCTTCTGGTACACATTTTGTTAAACCTTTTCCAAGTGTCGACTGACGATTTGATAAGTGGGTAAAGATCTTGTGCGATTGGTAAGTGGTCACTTTAAAGTTTTCATCCTGTTCAGACTGCAAGGTTTCTTTGAATACGCCAAAGTTTACCACTTGACTGGTGCGATAATTAAGAGTCAATCATTTCACTTTACATTCCGTGTGCACTTCTCCTTGAGGGTTACGGTATTCGTAACCTTAATTTTTGGGACCTCCACTGGCAAATCCTATAATCTTGTCATCGGGATGCTCGTCGACCCAGGCTCCTAAACGGTCTCCTTCGATTTTAGGTTGCTGTTGACCCAATCGACTGATGTAGATGCAACTGTCCGTGTAAAATACAATACGCGATCTCCTAACAGTTCTAAAGCTTCGTGCAGTTTTAGGCGAGCATGGGCTGTCACGTAAGCCGCAATGATAACATTTCCAAATTCGTTGGCTTCTACAAAGTCTAGTTCTTTTTCGTAATTGACTGTTTAGTAAGTCCTCATGAATTATCTGTAAGTAGTGGGAACCTTTTGATAAATACTCCGTTTTGGGTAAACACGGGCGTTGTGCCACTTTGCCCCACAAACAATTTAACATCACTTTGGCAAACGATCGCCTTCTTTCGTTTTTCTCGATGTGGTCTAAAGTGATACCTTCCTGCGCCCAGTATTTCTCTTTGAATTTCTTTTGGTCTTCGGGAGTGTGACACCAGGAAGGATTGCCACTGGCTTTCTTGTTTCAGTTCTAAAAAGCATTCACGTAGTCTGAAAAAATGCCTTTTTTGAGTCTCGTCGACCTTGTGGTATTTTTCTGTCTTGGGTAAGTGGTAAATGTGGTACACTACTAACAGTTTGTATCCCAGTTCCAAAGCTTTAAACAATTTCACGCTGAACCACGTTCCCGTCAAGGCTCATTCTTCCTGAGTGTGCTGACAAGGGTGGTATTGGTTGCACGTTTCAGCACAAATACGACATATGGGAAAAATCAGTTTTCCTTGGCAATGATGTGGTAACACGGGATGGTACAGGTATGTGGGAGGGAAGGCTTTGCACTTGATCAATCCTTCATATATATATATATATATATATATATATATATATATATATATATATATATATATATATATATATATATATATATATATATATATATATATATATAAAGAATACAAATCATATGGCGAATAACAACCCTCTCAAGCGTACTGGATCCACCAAGGGATCACGTCTGTCAGGGATTAATTAAAATAGATGCAATAAACTGACGACGAACAGTACGAAACTAGTAACTAACTAGCCTAAGCGCTTTCGACTCTTAATGAGTCTTTTTCAAAGGCAAATACAAAACATAGTTACGACAAACAAATAAACACAAAAACGTTGCGTTTGTAAACCTCTACATTTCTATCTTCACATGTTAACACATGTGAAGATAGAAATGTAGAGGTTTACAAACGCAACGTTTTTGTGTTTATTTGTTTGTCGTAACTATGTTTTGTATTTGCCTTTGAAAAAGACTCATTAAGAGTCGAAAGCGCTTAGGCTAGTTAGTTACTAGTTTCGTACTGTTCGTCGTCAGTTTATTGCATCTATATATATATATATATATATATATATATATATATATATATATATATATATATATATATATATATATATATATATATATATATATATATATATATATGGCTAATACATTTCCTCTCAGTATTTTTTTTTTTGCTCTCAAACCAATCAGCACGATGGAAGAACCCACACAGATGGAACTTCTGATTAGAGCTTTGCAAGGTGTCATACGAAAGTTTTATCCTGACAATCCGACGGACTATTCTTCTTCCTTTCAAGATAAAAGCCAAGATACTTGCTATATCTGTAAGAATAAAGAGCATTGGGCTACAGAATATCCAAACCGTCAAAATAACAGTGTTAAAAGGGACAAAAGTCGAGATATCTGTTATCATTGTCAAGAGATAGGACACTGGTCTGCAGAGTGCCTTAAGAAACAACAGGAGGAAAAGGAAGAACTCCGAGATGTTCCGAAAGAGAAGAAAAGAACGAGAGACAAAAGGGAGGAAGATGGGGAGGAAAACACTTTGAAAGTGAAGAAATTAAAAAAAAAACAGAGTGAACAAAAAAAAAAACAACAACGGAAATAGAAGTTTATGAACTTTTTTTTTAAAAAAAAAGTGTTGTTATGTTGTTAATTGAATATTAAATATTTGTACCAGGATAAACCAGACAGAAAAAAAAACATGTCTCTTGGTTTTGATATTTAGAATAAGAGCGCACACACACACACATGATTATTATTAAAAATTATATAGAGTTTTTAACTGATTTTGGCACAATGAATATTAACTCTTTTCGAAAGAAGTGAGTGGCCCCGAAAAGGACTGTTGGGTACTTGGTTTTTTAGAACAAACTCAGGAACGAGAAGCAATTAGCTTTAACTGCCTTAAGCTTTTGACACTGCCAATACCTACATGTGAACTTGCTAATGCCAATGATTTCGTAGAGATGACTAGAGGTGGTATCTATGGTGTAATCACAGGGTTAGACTGTTTGTCTCGGAAAGGTCTTTTTCTTTTGGGTCGTAATAAAGAAGTCTGATACATTTCTTTCAGACTTTTTAACTCAGACAAAATATCAGAGTACCGTGACCGTTTGACTTTTATTGTGCTCCTTTTCTTCAAGACTTTCTTTCTTTTCTACAGCTTCTTCCTGTCGTTTCCTTCTCTCTTCTTCTTCTTCTTCTTCTTCTTCTTCTTCTTCTTCTTCTTCTCGCTGTTTGCTGTTCAAGGAGAAATGCTTTTTCTGCCTCTTTTTGTTGCTATAAAAATTTCTCCAATTCTTTCTGTCTCTGTCTAAAATCGTCGACGTGTGGTAAAGAAGGAGAAAGTGGCGGAGGTGCTTGTGCCGGTACAAATTATTATGAGGAGAGAAAATCTTCTAAATCTCAGTTGAAATCGGTCTCTTCGGGAAGTTGCACTTTGTTCACTTTAGTAGCCACTGCTATGCCATAGCTTTTCGTTTCCACAGACGGTGCACCCCAATTGATTATCTTCCGAGGTTCCGTCATGTTAAACCAAACAATGTCGCATCAATTCACTGTGCACAAACGCTAGCGCATTATATAGAAATTGTAACGTCACATGTAGCTCTCTTCGGATTGGAAGATAGACTCCGCGAAGTGACTGAATTTTGTAACTCGTTGGGTTGGTCAACAATTTCAATCCGTTTCGATCCGCTCTTACCCTATAAATAAACGCGGTTCACTTCATTCTCTTCACCTGTTCTAATCACAAAAGATATGGGCCAACGTAGAATCGTCTACCCTCGTATAGTCAATGCTGTTTAACCCGGACTATCCCATGTATGTCAGATCATCATGGGCCATTACCTAATCACTAATATAGCTATTTGGAAACGAAGAATCTATGTGGAGAGACAAAGATGTGTAAAGAGAGTCCTCATCTAAAGACCAGAAGTGAGACGCAGTTTGAGATAGAAGTAGATCAGTAAGATGCCCTGTATGGTAACGAACTGGTGTTAACAAACAAAGGCCTTTTTCAGAGCCTCTTCAAATGCCTCTAAAAGATTTTTTTAAATAATGTCTAAAAAAACCCAAAAAAAATATTTTTTAACAATTTTTATATTGTCTAAACAACATTAAAAAAACAACAATCGAATTGTATAGTACGTCAGTTATAAAACATACATTATTCTAACATGATGAACGCTTGACATCACAGTACTTGTACATTGCTACAATGTTGTAAAGTGACCAGTGCCGTGACGTCATGCCACCTGTGTCATACCTCTTGTCGCTATACAGTCCCAAGGTGTGCGATCCACTAATACAAAATTTCCATTGTCCTTATACAGGCTCAGGCTGACTTTTTGTCCGTATAAATCGTGTCCGTATACAGGCCTAAAGTGTGTGTATGTGTGTAATGTTAATTCCCATTGTCCGTATGTCGCCCCACTTCACTACTCATGTAGGTTGCGAGATCAACGCAAATGGCTAGTGCCAAGTAAATTTAATTAGGACTGTAGTTTCCTCTCGTCTGTCAACAAATTAAAGAGAATAAAAACGAATAATATACTTTAAATTTTTTTATATAAAAACAAAACGTCTTTCTATAGATTTCATGTAGATAAGGCTTGTATCGCCGCTTGTGTTTGCTAGACCCGCTGGAAACATAATATGTCCCTTTGTGCCAAGAATTTTAAACCGTTTTGTGTACATAAATAACACCATGGGCACAACAGAAAATATGTTAAAATATTCACAGATATAAAATACACATGCAGACAAAAAATGACATTTACTGACCAACACCTAATAAGATTGACCAACATCCACACATACTGATTAACGCCCATTCTGACTGATTATCACCCGCAACTACTGACAAACACACCTTTTGATTAACTAGCATACAAAAATTTACTGACCAACAGCCACATCTGTTAATAAACACCCTGATCTACTGACCAGCACCTTTATTTACTCACATAGATAGAAAGTGGGATTAATAAAAGATGGAAATATAAATCCAACCCATTGAAACAAAATTAAAATTCATCCACCTATAATCATATAACCTCCTTAAAATCCATTATAGACAACTTGGTTTCAAACAGACTTTAATTAAATAGTACACAGTACGTACATTTTTAAGTAGTCGTAAATGACTGCGATGCTGAATATGATTCAAATTCAAACTAATCATTGGTCTTCCCATTCATCGCTGAATTAAACGGTGTATATTTTGTCATTGATTTTATCTTCAACACAAAATAAACAGTTTATACTTCTGCCTGTGGTATGGTGCAGGTGTTGGTCAATAAATAAAGGTAATGGTTAGTAAGGCTGTATGCTGGTCAGTAATTGTGGGTAATAGCAATTATGTGTATGTTATGCTCAGTGGACGTGAATACTGGTCAGTGACATGTGGTTTGACCACTAAGCGTGATTATATTGAATATTGCTCGGCGTACTTTTAACCTACTGACATTTTAAAATAGCTGTTGTGACTGCAGTGCCATATTTGTACCAAACAATAACCCCAATCCCCAAACCACACCTCCCCGACATACTAAGGTCAAACCGATGGACTAATGTTAAATTCCACTTGTGTCCAAAGTGAGACAGTTCCATCTTCATTCCATAGTGTCATCCTATATTAGCGAAGAGCCTTTGACTGGACACAAGCGTTGAATTTGTATGGGAAGAGAGGTGTGCTTTAATTTTGTCAGAGTCAATGCAACACTCAGGTGTGCTTTAATTTTGTCAGAGTCAATGCAACACTCATTCAAGAAAAAATAACAAATTTCTGACTGAATTTGAATTTCTGATGCTGGTTGAATATTTTATTAACTGTAGTTATAGAACAAGTAACGAAAAAGATTTTATAAAAAAAATTTAAAGTTTGATGTAGTAATTTTGCGATGTTGTAGTACATTTCCCGATAGACAGACAGGGCAGCAGTCCGTTAAGACATAAATTAGAACCAGCCGATAGAAGGGAAGTAACTGTGTTATTGATTTGATTGACATTAGTAAAACAATCTGAAATTATGATGTCATCTGAAAATACACAATTTAAGGATCCTTTGACGAGTTCCTACAATAAGGACATTGATTATGGAGAGGTAAAGATATTTGCATTTCACTTCAAATCAAACAAACACACCATTGCAATACCTTTTCCGGGAACCTGCACAACGTCAGCTGATTTGGTGGCGTTTTCTTGTTCACTGCAATGATAAAAGTAGCGGCGATGGGGTGGGTGGGTCATGGTCAACTTAGTACATTCATCAATAAGTACAACGCAGAGCTTAGAAGGTAAATGATATAAAATGAATCTTTTCATAAACGTACAAAGCAGCAAGCTTCATTTTTATGCTGTGAAATTAAAAGGAAACTTGAAAACTTGGACCTCGTCCTACAGTATAAGATATCGACCCAGATATTTGTTTGGGATCGAGATCTTTATGAGTAATGGCGCTTGCGTAGCGTGTCTAACATCAGAACGAAAAGTAAAATTTTCTGGAATATATCACACACATTACAGCCCATAATGATGATTTTCTACAAATTTATAATGTTTAATTCAGATTTTATTTCGTACATCATTTTTCAAATAAGTTCGAATTCTCACACAAGCAAATGCACCAGTTTTCAAGTTTTGTTGGCATTTGATTTTTTTTTCAATGTTAATCAACATTGGAACATGCTACAGAGCACCATTATATTGCTAGTAAAACCTTGAACCCCAAAATAAAAGTCTCAGGTTCAGTGTCTTCCATTGTAGGGCTAAACTTGGACCAAGAAAAGTCAGCCCATGTCTCATCTACTCTGATTAGACCTCAATTCATTTAATTTGCTTTGTTAAATGATATATGTTAAAGACAAGTGTTTGCTTAATGGACATCCGCAAAGTGTACAGCATACTTGAATCGGGTGATTTTATTAAAGTGAACTAACATAGGAAAATACATTAATATTTTTTTTACAAAGGTTTAGACAGCAAAGCAAAAATACCCTGCAACAATTTGATAAAATCAAATAGAACCAGTCTAAATCAATATGATATTCCAACCTTATGCCCTACACAGTAACTGGTTTTTATAAATTGAGTTTTTTCAATAAGAACAATCAAGGAACAATGAAATATTAGAATTTGTTACCACAAATCAAAACAGATCTGTTTCCATCATTGTTGTTAGAATTAGCTGAAGAATCCTAGTCAACATCAGAACATTCTAAGCACATGAGAAACTTGAAGTTAGTGCATACATTTGATATGTCAAGGGATGTGCTGTTCATACTTTTACTTTGGTTTTGCAAAAGTTTGTTTTTGTTTGCCTTGGTCTTTAGGTGGTTAAACCATTTTTACCAATAATGTCAGTTTAAATGCTAAGTGCCATCTTTACCATATCTTTGCCTCTCTTTGCACTGTCTTTGTGGCATTTAGTAGGACCAATATTTTTTGGGGACAAAACCTATTGGGGGAGCAACATTATAATAATTAAATCTAGTTATTGCAAAAGCTTATGTATCATGTATCATGGCATACCTAAATAACAACATATTAAATCCTTGGTATTATTTAGAAAAAAATATTAATTATCTTAAGTAAAAGGAAAGAAAATATTTCTGCTTTTAAGAAAATCATTATCAAACACATCACACACACCCACTCAAAATATTAAATGGCCACTGGCAACACCTTATTGTAGATGAGTTTTCTATTCCTATGTTAACTGTTGTGTAAAGAGAAATCAGTGCACATAAAACACATTCAAGAAATGAGAATATTAAGTGAATTCAATAAAATTACATTAAAGTTCAGATGGGAGTCAAGTGAGCTCCCGAAAATTGTAGGATGATTCTCAGTCTTACAAGAGGAATACATACACTTAACACTTTTGCATACACTAGTAAATAACTAAAACATGAATTTTAAAAAATGTTTGTTTTAATACCATTTTTTTTCTGATAGTTGGATTTGACTCTTTCAGGTTGTGTGTATGATATGGTAAATATCAAGACTGCTACACATGTAGGTAAAGAATGATATGAAAGAATATGTGAACTTTGTGTACACTGAACAGCAGTATGATTTTGACTTATGCTGTCTTCTAACATCTTTCACTTAGAAAGTCTTATATTGATTCTTATTTTTGGCAAAAATCAATCTCATAACAAAGTAGATGACTATTTAACAAGTTAACAACTTTAAAATATGTAGGGAAATATTTGTACAATGCATTTTATATTAGAGTATAATCTCTTGCAGTCTGGTTCTCTATGTGTCTGTCTCTTTCCAAGGATTTATGTGCACACATGTTTCTGTCACCTATCTTTAATCATTAATGTATTCATTCATTTATGCAACAGTGTTTTATAGATGAATTTTGTGCAGTATTATATTGATTACATGCTTTTTTGGATACATCAAATCAATATAATTCTGTAAACTGCCACAATGCAGAAATTATAGTGATATGAATGAAATACATGTATTTAAGTTCCAAATCACAAACATACACTACCATGTAAAATCAACTGGGTATGTAATTAAATTATATTTTTTAATACAGGAAGATTTTATGACACATTATCAATAATAATAATAATAATAATAATAATAATAATAATAATAATAATAATAATAATAATAATAATAATAATAATTTATGTAAGGTTAATTTATTCATGAAAGTCATGTTGCAATATAAATGCATGTTTCTAATATGACTGTGTAACTTTGACTGGCTTTGTGTAATTGGGTATCTTCAAATAATTTTGTAGCAGAAAGTTGGGTGGTATCTGTTGATAAGAAGCCACTATAATTTATATGTGTCACCTATTCATTATCCCATTAGATAATCACTGTTCAGATTAAACTAGCCTTATGGGGTGAACTCTTATAAATAAGAAGGATAACCTACTGTGATCATTTGTCTACACACTTGTATGATAGTAGTACATGTATTTTTTTACTGTTGTCTTGACATACAGATTGCTTACCTGTTACATGGGCATCCAACCTTTTTCAGCTGGGGGCTAAACAGATAAAATGCTTAAGGTTCCAGGCAACATGACCAAGAACAGTTCCTTGACACTAATTATACATATTAATGAAAATGCATATTTTCAAAAGGACTGCTGACAAAACCATGTGCACAATATGAAGAATTGGTTTCAAATACTTGATATAGTAACATAATTTCTCATTGGTCAGTGGAAGAAATGGGCATTCACTGTAGAGCATGAAACATTTTTGTATCAGTTAGATGAATATGGAATAAACCAGTCACAATTGTGATTGCATAGGTTAATGACTCCACATGAAATGTTTTTTACTTACCAGATAATCTAAACATAAGAATAATAGTACTTGATTAATAATAATCTTAAGCAGGGCTCAAAATTTTTGATTTTATCTCACTAACCCACATAATCACTAAAATATAATTGTTACTGATTATTACGACTGTGTTCTTAGACTAAGCAGTAGAAAAGAGTGAAAACCAATGATCTTTAAAGTGTTTTAAAAAGGCTATTACCCTAAAATACAAATTGAAAATTTAGAAAGAACTTACAGAAATGCAAATTAAAGCTCAAATAGTCGGAACAATTGTACCACTAGTTCTAATGAATAAAACTGTAATTAGGTTCTAATGATGTTTGAAAAAGATCCAATGCTGATGTTAAGTGCCTGTAGTGGACTGACATGGTGATGTGATAACATGATTTTGATGAATATAATCCAAGATGTCCGATTGAATTCACTATAATTTCCATTTAATGTTTGTCCACGAATGTTATTTACTTTCATTTTTATTTCCAGGGAATAAATAATTTGAATAAATTATTTCACCCAAATGAATTACTGAACACAAAAATAAGACTGATTTTGCCAAAAGATATTAAAGCAAGAATGACAAAAGAAGATTATAAGGTCTGTAATTGACCTAGTATTTTCTGAAATGCTATGACTCAGTGGAATTTTCCATTCTACAACATTCTGTGATCCAACAAGATAAAATCTGCTACTAATATTATAATATAGAATGTTGTAGTCTAAGTATTTTTATGAGGGAATTCCATTAACCATGTCTAAGACCCTAATAAATATTTGTTTCTGTTGATAATGATCCTAATATTTAACCCACACTCATAAGGAAACACTAAGTATATTTGTTTACAGAATAAAAATATTGATGTCTCTATAAAGAAACATAGTGAACTTTATTTTGGACAAGGTCATGTCCAAAACACAATTAAACAAAACACAATGATAGTGAAAAAACTAACAATTAACTAACAATACAATTAAATATACATAAGACTAATCCTGCCTAAGTATCACTGATCCTGCTAAAATCAAACAGAAGGCGGTTTAGTTTCTAATTCAACGTTTATTATTCATTAACTTTAAATTGGACAATAACAACTGTATTTTAAAAAAGAATTTCAAAATGATGTACCCTCCTACTTTTGTGTTTCTCTGAATACTCTGTGCAGAAAGTGCACATTACATCCTGTCTTACACCATACAGTACTTGAGCCATTTGTGTTCTTTGTGGTACAATTGTAGTTCCATAGTCTTTTGATCATATTTGCTGATCATCTTTTTATCTCCAATGACAGATCATCATTGAATAAAGACTTGTAAATGCTTTTTTTAAATATTGTTTTTGTATATGAAAGAAGATCGAAGACTTCATTGTTGCTGTACTGTTGGCTTTGGATAAGCCACTGGTAAGAAACCCCTCCCCCACCCACCCCAGTTGTGGCATGCACAAAAGTTTCAGCCAATCAACACTAAGCTTGGTTTCTTTCCCCATATCGTGGGACCAGTTCTCATAAGGCCTAATACCCTTGCAATAAAAGCGCAATGACCAAGTCAATTTGAATAGGAGTCCCAATAAGAAGACCTGTTTTTCTTTTTCCTTGTAGTAATTCAGAACATGTATCTATTATTGTACAGTTCTGAAAAGTGATAATTGTTTCAGTTTTTGTAATGTTACAACTATAACAATTCTCATTGCCTATGCCATGCCATTCTTTATTTGGTCTGCAGTTGAAGGAATCAATTAAGAGATTCAAGTCTTTTTTTCTATATTAATTTATTTAATTAGCTTATTTCTATTTCAACTAAATTTACTAAGACACTGGAGGAAGAGACAAATGACCATATTGCTTGCATTCACTTAATTTTCTTTTTATCTTTAATAAGTACAGCATAATGCAATCAAATGATTCCACTGCAGGTATAGGACCAAAAACCATTGTGTTAAGTACCTGCCTACATCACACTCATGAAATTTGTTGGTGTTTCAGTGGAAATCATTATGATTCATTTTCTCTTCTGTGCCAACTGCATTTTCTGGTTAAGTATAAGCTATCATCAGTAACTCCTGGACCATTTGTGCTTGGGATGATCAAGATCGAAATCTCAGTCTGGTTAGAGTCTTATGTTTCTGATTGACAAAATCAAAAGGGGAAAGAAAATGACCAGAAATGTCTCTTTATTTTTCTTAAAAGTAATTCTTTGATCCTACTAATCACTAATAGAGAGATCTTTGTCTAATGAGAATCAGAGCCTATGAGGTTTGGGCTACGGTGATGTTGGAGCTTTATTAATCATTCCTGTCTGGATTACTTGCATTACATTAGCATTCTGAAACCCCTGAACTTCAGAGAGCAGCAAGGACAGAATATAATTTTTAAAATATACCACTGTCCAATGGTTTTTAAAGACAGAAATTTGGTGTATTTTATATTTATGTCTGTGTGGTTGTGATTGTATAAATGCTGATACCTGTGTTTGTATGTGTGGTGATGCTATTAACCAAATCTACAATACCAACTACTTTTTTGTTTGTAACTATATTAAATGATTCATATTAGAACTTCTAGTTTGTTTTTTTTTTATATAAACTTATATATGAAATAGTAATTTATTCTGAAGTGGATAATGTTGCTTTTTTGGGTCATGTGCACTGATTCCCCTTAGGAAGTCCAAATATACTTTTTGAGTTTTCGAATCCCCCTCCTCTATCTGGGAATATGGCATGTATACTGGGGCAAGCTCCAGAAGAAAGAACAGTGTAATAATAGCAAGTATTAAAATTAGTTTTACTTTCTTTCTTATTTCCAATTACTGAACACTACAATAAGACGGATTTTGACAAAAGATATTAAAGCAGGATTTTATATCTGCATAAGCAACATTTTAATTGACTGTTTAAGATAAATTGCTTAAACTTGATGAGTGTATTTATAACTGTTAGTACTCCACTTTTATATTTAAAAAAAAAGAAAGAACTTCATTTTCACATTTTGTGACTTGGCTAAATCTTTGTCTTTAGCTGATGATACATAAGGTGTTTGCATGCTATGTGCATAGTTTTCTATCTTGATGGGATGCATCTTAATGAGCACTATTTGCACACTGCAGACAGATGTAGGTCATTATGGCCCATATTTTACACTTCACTGACTTGTTAAATTTTGTATTTGATATTCATTTGTAAAGCAATTCATGCTGGAATTATGAAATTCATGTTGATATGCATCACCCTTAGTTCTACACCCTCTACCACAAATAATAAACTCACCTAGATTTTTATCTTTTACTGGCATTTGGATCCATTTGCATTTAGTTCAGGACCACATGAGTTTTTGGCATTTTGTATACATACTATCCTTCATAGAATAATTGAACTTGCTGAAGGAATGTTTCTTGATAAGCACTGCAGTTTTATTATAAAAGATATTTCTGTGACCTATATTTCATGCCTTTGTGACTTTGTTGAAATTGTTTAAAGTTCATTTATTAAGTGCTGATTATATTCAAATCATAAAGTTTGATAATTGGATTAATATGTGTTTCTACTATACCCTTACATCTATAGTAGATCACTGTGATCTACATTTTATGGATTACCAACAGAGCTCAAGTATTTGTTTAGCTTATCCTACATAGGAGGCTGTATTTGACCTATGCATATGTTATGCAGTGATAAACATTCCATACATTGTATATTATTTGTTATTCTCAACAGGTTAACCATTTATTTATTATACATGTAACTGAATAGACAGTGGGGGAATTAGATGAAGAGATGCATACATTTCATGTGAAGTTTCACCTATAATGGCTGATCATTTTAAGTACTAGTTTATTGACTGCTTCTAACACAGACATTTTCACTCCATGGTTACATACATGAATAAAATATAATCAGTCATCAATACTCACACCTCTGTTAAAGGTGATGTGCATTTATTCTGTTTTCCAACTCTTATTCTGTATATGCTGTTTTTATGTTTCAGTTGGAGAGTTTGGACCTTGATGCTTCAGCAAAGTCAGAAATCAGTGTGTCAAGGAGCTCAAGTCTCATTGCTAATCTTAGTGGCTATGATGATGATGATGTAGATGCCAGAGATCTCTTCATTGTAGTTGACGACCCAGAGAGACACACTGGCACCATGGATGCCTATGTTACATTTCGCATCACAACCAAGGTTTAATTATCAGATATTTATTTCAGTTTTTCCCCAATGTTTTCAAATTCCAACAAATAATGATCTTTTCTTGTATCCAAAAAAAGAAAATAATTTCCAATAAAATTGTCCTAACAACTTGTGGTAGGAATGGGCATTGTAGGTAAACAAATTATGTCAGAAATGTGTCCATTTGCTTTTGACATCATTTATATAAATGATGTTGCTTCCAAACAAGAAAATTCCTACATTGAAAAGACTAGGTGAGATAAGGGTCAATTTTGGCCCCCAATCAGATTCCTATGAAACTCGTATAGATGACTTACCTCTCTCTTCCCAAAATATTTATTTAATTATTATCCGAGATAGAGTTTAATAAAGAAAATCTACTTTTTGAAAACCAATGGTTTTCTCTGTTGTGGAACCTTTTTCATGGATTGTAGATAATATGGCTAATATGCACCTATAAAGCTGACTGCTGAAAGAAATACATGTGAATTAACCATTTGCACACATTATGCCAAATAATCAATTAAAGTATGTAGAAATATTTCTTTTTATTTTGAAGCATTATCTAAATGAGGTATATATGTTTGGTAAGTATAGTTTATTCTCTTTTAGGTCTTACAGTGACTAAGTGTATAAAAATCTTGATTTGATTGCCATACAATAAACATTTGCCATACCATAAATAAGTATCCAAAAGCAGCACAAATCTTTTAAATCTTTTGTGTAGTAGCAGTAGCTGTATGTTGTTATAGAAAAATAAATAAGGAATAAAAACCAAATGTTCAGAACATCGGTGTTCAAATCAGTTTTGTGTATGTATCAGTGGCGGAGAGATTGCATTAAACTTTATTTTACTGCCAAATTGATATAATTCTTATATTGATCAATAATTACAAATGATAGGTACTTTTTTACCATTGTATGAGAGTATATTACTGGTAGCTATAAAACATAATACACGCATTGCACGCGTGTTTCTGTAAAGGCCTAGTGCCAGTATGGTTTTGTTAAAGATTGGATATCAATTTTGATATACTCATTATGAAGACAATGATAAGACATGTACCATCATCTTATTTTATAGTATATTGGCCTAGAAAATGAAGGAAAGGAAAAATCATAAAACATTATAAAAAGATTTATAAATGTTTTTAGTTTAGTGTGAACCCCAGATCCCACCATTATTCTAACAATGTTGTTACTTTCACTTAATCTATTAGAAGTCATCAAAAATATCTGAAATACTGATGTAAGGATGCAGAAAGAACCTATTATATTCATTGCATTACTTAAATAATTCTTTTAAGTAGAAGAAGGAAAAAAATTAGGATTGAATGAAAATCCCATCTTCACCCACACCCCTGAAAATTAAATGAACAAGCCTTGAATGAAAGTCCATCGGTTGTTCAGTGTTCAATTCAATGATGCAACAAGCTAATAGGTTAACAGGCAAACTTCAGGTCTGATAAAAGTAAAAAATGTTCTCTTGTACATTCATTGGGAATCCATTCAGAAGAAAAATATATAAACACTCGTGCACACTTGAGTACACACCCCTCACACCCTTAGACATGAATTGAGCTGTTGGGCATCTGGTCTTTGCTTTAAAGGAGCATCATACTTAAGAATAAATATAATTTATACCCAATTTTAGGCTGGCAGTTAGTTGATTTATCATTTAATCAGAAATAATGCAGCAACTATGGTTGACAGTTCAGCTTGGTACTGACAAGAAATCAGTTTGCATGTGAGTACGCTCACATGTACATACACTAGACAGTCTTACAAATCAAGTTGGAAAAGAAGATAAAATATGCATAAGACATTCAGAATGTGGCAGCTAAACCCAGGCAAACTACTAAAGATATTCTCCAGAAAGGACCTTCACCACCATAATTTCTCTACATTTACATAGCATTTCTCTCATATTCTGACCCAAAAATTATGCACACAAGTCTTGTGTGACAGTTGCCTTTGCCCATTGGTCTTGATTTTAATATAATTTAGCAGAGGAGTGGAGACGTTACAAAAAATACCAGTAATGATCATTTTTAATTTAGTTTACATTAGATATGAAACACCCATTTATGCCTTAGGGCCCCACAACTTCATTTCTTGTTGTGGTTGGAAGTGGTTGCACAGTTGGAAGAGCATCAGGTTTGTAATCTATGTGGCTTAGGTGTGAGACCTTCACAAACCATGGCCTCCAAATGGCTGCATTGGAAAAGGCACATAACATCCAGTTCCTTTGCATGATTAATTTAAACCATCCATTGTCTCTAACCCCCCCTCACATACCCCAATCATTGTTTAATAACAATAATCTCTAAGCAGTCAAATGAAATTGGCATATTTTAAAGAAAAAATGCTCAAGAGCTATTTTTAAACTTTTTAGTTTATATTTATTTTTAGACTCCTCATTCAAACCTTTGGATATGTATCAGTTTGAGTTATTCATCTGAACATGTAACAAATGGAAAGTAAGACTGAAGTAAAGAAACTGGTGTGAACATAATACATAAACTATTCATATTTAAAAGAATACTTAACTAAAACATATTGAAAATCATGTTAAAAAATAGTCTCTTTGGGCTTAAACAGCTGCCAGGTGATATATAGTAATAAATGTATTAATTGTATATCCAAGGGAGAGATCAAATTCTAAGTGGAGCAATAAAACTCCACTGCATGACACTGAGTTGCATCTAAAAGTGAAAGTAAACTATATAAGAGAACCACACTTAGGAAAACAATGTAAAATTAAACCATGAGTTTAGAAGATGAGAGAATGAATAGCAATTTTTTTTTAAAAAAATTAGGTGTTAAGTGAGTGGGTAGTCTCAGATTGGACAGAAAGCATCCAGGCATAGAGGGCATGCAAATTTGTTGAAATGATGCCAATCCACTTCTGCTAGACGGAAAATATTGACACAAATTTATTTTTAAGAAACTGCTTAACAGATTTTTACCAATTTTGACACAGTGAATTGATGGCTTTCAGTGTTTTGGCAAATTATGCTGGTGTGCCATCACAAAGAACAGCATTGGAAAAATTTCCAAAGAAACCATCCTGCTGACCCACATTTCAGAAACCTAAGGCAGTATTAGGATAATTTTGTATTTACTACATTAAGGAAATGGATCTTATATATTAAAAGGGTTTTTTGTTTGGCAAAAAAGTTTGTTTTTACATGTTCTGTGGGATAGTGGTAGTAGGAAAAAATATAATTTATCTAGCCCCTCACTTTTATGGACACTGATGTATTAAAGGTTTAACTTTATTTGAAAATATAAACCTTTCTTTTTAACTATTTCTCTTCCTGACAACTAAAGACAAAAATTAGCAAGCCATTTATTTACAATTTTGTATTGGATATTGGTACTTCATTTTAGAGAACTACAGAATAAAGTATATTACAGTTACAAATGAATATAGTATGAATTTCATTTAAGGTTTAAGGAATAAATCAGACTTACAAAATATCAGTTTGAAAACTATTTTATCATTATTTTTATTATAATTCACTTTTTAAGTTCTTTTGAATTTCCAGTTAGTGATCCTTCCTCCCACAAAAATGTAAACAATGTTTAGTGAACAATTAAAGTTCAGTGTGCATACTTCCATTACCTTGATAAAGATTGTATTTGTGGATGACATTGTTGATTTTCAGGGATGAGGCCATTTACATGGAGTATGAAAGTGCGATGGAAATAAAAATTTCAGTGTAGCAAACAAAAACTAAATTTGCAAAAATATTATTTGTACAATTTTACATACTGTGTACCTTTTGCCAGCCTGCAATTAGCAACAACTGAATGTTGCATACGTGCCAAATAAAGTAATTATGTAGAGATTTCATGTCAATACAAATAACATTGTGTTTTATACTTGTTCTTACCGTTTGCATTTTGTAGACAACACGCAGTGAGTTTGATGACAGTGAATATCAAGTGAGGCGCAGATACAATGATTTCTTGTGGCTCAGACAGAAACTAGAGGAAACCTATCCAACACACTTGGTGCCAGTAAGACAACCAAGAGTTATTTCCCTTGTTGCTATCTCTGTTATTTAATATGTAATGATAAAAGCACTCTAATAGTGTGAATTCAATAATTGTTTGGTTTCAGGAGCATATTTATTAGTAACTAAATTTGTGGATTGGAAAGGGGATCAGACTGTTTCCATAGAAGGATTATTGCTCATTAAATCATTAAATTTATTATTGCCAGAAATCAAGAAATCAACAAACATTTCTACTGCAGCTAACATTTTATTTACAGCATATAAATAGAAAGAGACATAAATAATTAGATAATATCAATGTTTAAATATTGGTGAACAATTGTATTTTATGTGTTCTACCACTTTAAGTAATAAATGATGAATCACAGTTAAGACGTCAGACATTTTGTTAATAATTTTTGTAATATTCAAAATGTCTGCTTTCTTTAGCCTTTGCCAGAAAAACATACTTTAAGACGACTTGATAGATTCAGCCCAGAGTTCTTACGAGTCAGACAAACAGCACTGCAGAAGTTCCTGTTTAGACTTGCAGATCATCCAGTTCTCTCATTCAACAAAGATCTGCAGATTTTCTTGACAGCCAAAGCATGGGTGAGCCCTGGATCAGGTTTAAAGTTTAAACTGTATTTATTATTCCCATAGCTTTTCAAGGAAACTCTTAGATGATGTGATCTTGCATATGCAGATATGTGTGTTTGTGTGTGTCTGCATGTGCCTTAATAATGCATTCTATCCTCAAGACAGACTGTAAACCCTGTGACATCATTGGGGCTTGCCTGTAGATGTTCTCATTGTTTTGAAATTTTGATCCATACCAAGGGATGGAATTGGTATTTATATATAATGCAAATAATGTTTTTAAATAAATGAATTCTGACTTTCATGGTGTTCTGCTGGCAACAGCTTTAAATGCTCTGCATGTTCAGCATCAAAGTTTTCATGAAATTGAACAAAAATCAAAATTTTCCATTTATGTTCACTATAAAATTGTTGGCAATTTTACTTGTTCAGTCAAAGTTTCCACTTCAGGGCTAGTAAAGGACAAAGAAAAAATTATTTAAAAGTTGAAAGAAAAAACATAATTGACATTCATTAAATAATGTGCACTTATACAACTCCTGAATACTCTAAAAGTAATGTAAATGACAGAAAGCTGTATGTGAGGAAAAAAGAGATCTTTTCTTATCTTCATCACTTTTTTTCTCCACACATTAGGAATTTCAAGCACACAAGAAGCAAGGTACTGGACTTATCAGTCGGGTCAGTGATTCAATTCACAACATTGGATCTTCCTACATGTTGAAAAATCGCAATCCAGACTTTGCCATAATGCAGGAATACATTCTAATGTTTGGAGAAAAATTGGCTGTGATGGACAGAATTACTCAGAGGGTTGTGAAGGAGCAAACAGGTAATTATATTTACCAAACCATTCACAGCACATGTTAAGTGTATAGCTAGGGTAGAACAATGCTGAGTACATCTTATCAGCATACTTGTAATAATGTACTAATCAGTTTTATTACACTCACCATATTAGGGTATATAGCTTATAATTCCTTATTTATCCAAGTGTAATTAGTTTCCAAATGTAAACTGTTACAAAGTCCTGACCTTCTGTGATGTGCATGTAAATCCTAGTCCATCCTATATGTTTGAAATGATCAATGAAACACACACATATATATATATATATATATATATATATATATATATATATATATATATATATATATATATAGCATATACTCTGATGTGCTATCACATCACATTCATACAAAGTTAAAGACTGGACACAATTTGAGGCTTACATTATGCATTTGACAGTCTAGAGATCATCTCTACTTGTTAGTTAATGTTACTGCTTAACTTGAGACACTTAGTTTTAGATATAGCATTGTTTAGTATTGCTTAAATAAGTGAAAACAAATTATCAATATGCATGGTGTATACTGTATAGGATTTTTTTAGTTGGTGTACAGAAAAGTAGTTGAACCACATCTTACAAGTTCCTTCTCACCAATTTCCAGTCTGATTTGGAGTTAGTGAGACATGGATATCCATTTTCCCCATTACAATATATATATATATATATATATATATATATATATATATATATATATATATATATATATATATATATATATATATATATATATATATATATATATATATATATATATATATATATATATATGAAGTTTCTCAACAAATCTTGTTGCTCTTATGATGCTTGTAATGGTAATTATTTGCTTTGAATTGAAACAGAAGTAAAAAGAACAAATGTAAGTAGTATGTTTAATTTTGTCAAAAACTTTGCTTTATATTAGCTATATGTACTCAAAATTATGCATTCAAGCGATGGGGCCTTGTATATGTCTATGAATAATTTGATTGATTGATCAATTGGTAATGTAGGTCTAGGTAATTTACAAATGTTACTATTTCCAGAGTATCTGTCTTTGCTAATGGACTGGGGGCCAATCTACACCTTATGGTCCAATTCCGAAGACACATTAACTCCAGCTCTTCAAGCTATGTCGAAGGCTGTTGATCATTGGTGTCAGGCCCTCAAAGAGCTTGTGAGTATATCCTTTTGAATTTTACCCTTGTTTAGGCACTTCTGTCTAACCATGATGGTAGATGTGTAAGTTGTTATCAATTGCACTTCTTTAACACGATGAAAGTGGTATTAATTACAGCATGTGCCATTGATGTTCTTTTCCCTCCACTCCCAAATGAAAGTAACACCCTTTGAGATTTAACTTTTGTCTCAGTATGGAAATCAAGATGTTAAAAAGTTTGGTTTGTGGTGGGTGGAAAATGTGAACTTATCATGTTTGTGAGTAGGATAGGAAATTCTGCTTGACAGGTTTAAAATTTGTGCCAGGGAATTGGCATGTGTTATGTTTATTTAATTTATATTATTTATTGGCTTTTCTTAGTTATATATATATATATATATATATATATATATATATATATATATATATATATATAGAGAGAGAGAGAGAGAGAGAGAGAGAGAGAGAGAGAGAGAGAGAGAGAGCAACTCCAGTCAAAATTACAAAGTCAATATATTTGCATTTTAATGGTTGATTCTTATAGAGCTCATTCAGACCTTTTCGGAACAGTTTTAAGTTTTTAAATATGATGATTAGTCAAAAAGTTATAACTATTTGAATACTTGCAAAAACTGGCTTTTCTGTGTATTTTGCCTTATATAAATGAATGTTTAATTCTTCTGAGTCATGGACCTGACACATTTAATAAAATAAGTATTTCTATCATAACTTTTGATCTAAGCAAGATATCTCCATGAAACTTGGCAGTCTTATAGAATTTTGCCTGTAGAATTCAAATATCTGCAGTAAATTAAACAATGTCCACATGATTTCAGTATAGGGAAGAATATAAGGTGTTTAAAAAACAAATTTCTTCTACCAGACGATTGAGATACTGGACAAGATATTTGTTAACACATCATTTAATTCAGAAGAAAACATTGGCATACATTGTAAACAGTTCATCAAATTTTCTATGCTCTGAGAATGTCCACGGATGTCCAGAATCAGCAAAATTCAGCAAATGTACGATTATTTTTCTTATACAAGTTGAAAATTTATATCACAATTCCATTTGACTGTCTGTGAATAATTATACAAGATTTTGATGATATTGTATCAACACTGATGCCTGCATTTTGGCAGTAAGGTCCAGGATAATCTCATATTTCTGCATTGAAAATGAACAAAAAAATGTTTTAGGAACAGTTAAAAAAACTATATATATTTAAAAAGATATATAGGTCATCCACAGGAGCCTGCAGTTTTATCAATAAAGAACTACAAAATTTCTGACAACATGAAATTACCTTTACAGTATTATTAAATATTTATTAAATAACGTAAAGGTGATTTCATGTTGTTAGAAATTTTGTCGTACTTTATTGATAAAACTGAAGACTCCTGTGGTTCATCATATAAAATTGCTGTGCAGTACTTTATCATGGTACGAAATGTAGATCTGTAAAACACATTTTTATTCTCTATTCTTTCTACCTATATTTCCAAGTAATTTGTTTAAATTTCATTTACAGATATGCAATTTTGTTTTTAAATGTTAAAAAATCATTTGCATACAATTTGACATTAATTTGTATTTAGATAAAAGTTTTGAAGAAGAAAAAAAAACGTAAAATAATTCAAGAGTAAACCTGTTAAATCTACATATATGTCAACATCAGGACGATCATTTATGTGATACAATTTACGCTATATTTCACAAAAATATTTAATAAATACAAATTACTTACTTACTGATACATAACACTCTAACAGTGTACATATATCACAGCATTTGTCTTGTGATCGCTGATTATTCGCATTGAATGTTTATGTTTATCCTCGTGGATCCAATATGGCGACCTAGCGCATGTGTCTTATAGAGGTCAACTTGTAAATTCCGTACTTTCAAAATTAAATGTGGGTACTTAAATATACGTTCCGAAAAACAAATTTGGTATCAAAAGAAAGCTTAGAATGTGTACTTTCTAATGGTATATTAAAAATGTAAATATAATGTTTGTGAGTTGAAAAAAATTAGCGAGACTTTAGGGACTATTTTCTCAGCACAGGGTCATCATATGCAAATTTTCAAAACACCATTGGAAACGTTATTTATTCGCCATTCATAGTTTAAATTCTCATTAATATTCATGAGTATCTAATGACCCGCATTTGCAAAACAAACACACTGGTATCAACTCGCGCACACAGGAAATGGCACTTAACTGAAAGCCGACAATTTTGTTAACTGATCGATGATTACATGGCCATATGGTTAAATAACAACATGTATATATTAATGAATTTTATATGCATTTGTAGATGATTCAAAAGCCTTTTAAATAAAGTTTATTTCATAAAAATGTTTTTATCAATATTGATTTTAATGCAAATTTAGTACACACAGTATAAGAAAAAGCCGATTTTCACCCAGTTTACCTGTATGAAATAGGCGCTGACTGGGGTTGCTAATATATATATATATATATATATATAAAGAATACAAATCATATGGCGAAAAACAACCCTCTCAAGCGTACTGGATCCACCAAGGGATCACGTTTGTCAGGGATTAATTAAAATAGATGCAATAAACTGACGACGAACAGTACGAAACTAGTAACTAACTAGCCTAAGCGCTTTCGACTCTTAATGAGTCTTTTTCAAAGGCAAATACAAAACATAGTTACGACAAACAAATAAACACAAAAACGTTGTGTTTGTAAACCTCTACATTTCTGTCTTCACATGTGCTAACACTATAAATACAACCAGCTTGTATAGACTAGTTGCGGAAACTGAAAACGTTGTATAATTCCCTAAAAGTCTACAAGCCAAAGCGACATCTATTTTTACTTTGTGTACATATGTAACGCAGATTATATCCCGGATATTTGATTCTATACCGGTTATTCTTATAGTAAAAATTGAAGGATAATAAGAAGATTGAGAAAATGTTAAATTCTACTAGTGCATAGTTTTCATTTTCTAGTCTTCTTGGTTTAGACCGCTTGGTTTCAATGTTCTAAGGCGGCGTATCCAGTATGATTCTTTTTCCTTCCTGGTTTCGGAACTCCAGCTGTGGTTGTTAGCAATAGCGATAAGTATTATATCACTGAAAGTGTGGCCAGGGGAGGAGAAGTGTTCTGCGACCGGGCTTCTGTACAGCTTTTTTGTCATCCAATCAGATCTATGAAGGTTTATCCTTATGTGTAGCTTTTCAGTTTCTCCCACGTACTGAAGGCCACAGATCTTACATGTGATGAGATAAATCACATTCTCTGTTTTGCACGTTTTGTTTGGACCATGTATGTTTAGTTTTTCTTTAGTCACTGTGCTAGTGAATGTCTTGGTCTCTATCATATGTTGACAGGTTTTGCATCTTTTATCGCCACAGGGTCCAGATTGACTAGGTTGGTTTTGACTAGCGATTGTTGTTAGCTTGGCCCTGACTAGGATGTCCTTTAGGTTTTTTGGTCTCCGGTAAGCTACTACAGGTTTGTTCGGAAGTATTAGGTTTAGTATGTCTGACGATTGCACGGTTGGCCAGTGGTTTGCGATGATTTTACCTACTTTGGGATTGTCTGGGTGATAGGTCAGAATAAATGGTATCCTATCAACCTTTTCTTTCTGTCCATATCTGTCCATCACGGTTTGTTTGTTTGGCCCTTTGGATTGCCTCCGCAATCAGGTCTTTGTCGTAGCCTCGGTAAATTAAATGTTTACCAGCTCTTCAGACCTTTCTAGGAATCTTTCATCGTCGGAGCAAATTCTGCGTATCCTCAGTGCCTGGCTATATGGAATGTTCTTAATGCAGTGTTTTGGATGACAGCTGGTTGGGAGAAGATACTGGTGTTTGTCGGTTGGTTTCGAGTAGATGTCTGTGTGTAATTTGTTTTCTACCAGTCTGGTTGTTGTGTCCAGGAAAACAGGGTTTGAGTTGGAAATTTCTGCTGTGAATTTTATTGAAGGATGGAAGTTGTTTGCCTTTGATATGAAGTCATCCAGACTTTCTCTTCCATACTGCCACTTCATTTCAATATCATCGATAAAGTGTACCCACTGGTATGGTGTACGCTCAACCGATGCTAAGAGCTTTCCCTCAAGTTTTCCCATGAAAATGTTAGCATACGAAGGGGCCATTTTAGTACCCATTGCAGTTCCATTGATTTGTAGGTAGTTTTCTTCATTAAATTCAAAGTTGTTGAGTTTTAGGACAAGCTCCAGGAGTTGGATTAAGAAGTGTGTGGGTGGATTGTTTACAGTTCTTGTTTCCCATGCTTCGCTACATGCCTGTAACCCTTCGTTGTGCGGTATGTTGGTGTACAAAGATGTGACGTCTAAGGAAGCAAGTAATGTATCTGGCAGTAATGGTTCACTAGCTTTGCTTTTTATGAGATAATCTGTCGTGTCTTGAAGATATGATGGTAATTTGTGGACATGTGGTCTCATAAAATGATCTAAATATTCTGATATCCTTTCTGTGGGGTGCCCGTTACCTGAGATTATAGGTCTGCCAGGGTTTCCTTGTTTGTGGATTTTGGGTAGAAGATAAAATCTACCTGCTCTTGGGTTTTCTGGGCTTAAGTAGTTTTTGGTTTGCTGGTCTATGTGTCCGCTTTGGTACGCCTCGTCAATAACATTAGTAATGATTTTTGCATATTCCAGCGTTGGATCATGGTCCAGTTTTTGGTAGAATCTAGCGTCACTTAGTTGTCTACTTGCTTCACTAATGTAGTCTTCCCTATTCATAACGACAACAGCGGAACCCTTATCTGCAGGCTTAATTATTATGTCTGTTCTGCTTTTCAGTGAGTGCAGGGCATCTGTTTCTTCTTTTGTCAAATTAGAATATTTGTTAGTATGGTTGATATGTCTGGAAGTATCGTTTTCAACCGAGTTGATAAAGGCTTCCAGATTCGGAATTGAACTCTTTGGTGGGGTCCAGTTACTTTTCTTTCTAAATGTGGGTTGGTCGCAGCTTATATTTTCCTTTGATTTGTTTGGTGGTTGCAAGGCAAAATGGGCTTTGAGTCTTAGTCGTCGGATGAATTCTTCGGTGTCATTCTTAAGCTTCCCTCTCGTATGTTTTTGGACGGGGACAGAAACTCAAACCTTTCGATAAAAGTTTTATTTCTGCATCAGTAAGTTCTAAATTGGAGATGTTGACTACTGTGTTAGTAACAGTTGCATTAGTGTTTGTTACAGAGTGCTTGCGATTCTTCCTTTTGCGGCGATTTTTCTTCTTACGGTTGTTTTTGGAAGAAATTTCGTCAATTGAAGTTTCTTCACAACAGTCCTTTGGTTGTAGATCATGACTTCTAAATTTTCTATCTCTGACTTTGTATAGTTTCGAAGAGAGTCTTTTTTCATCTTTATTTAATTTGGAGTAAAACGTTTTCAATTGTTCTTCTGTTGAGACGGAATTGAGCTGATGTTTTAGTTCTTCAATGGTTGCTGATTTGGCTAGATATTGATGATTTACGTTTTTACTAAGTAGGGCTGTGAGTTTCATGGAAGCGTCGTGAGTTATTTTATTCCATCTTTTGTTGAATCTGTTTGAACTCTTGCCAATAATTTGCGGTTTCACATGAATTTAAAGACCTTTAGTGACTCTATTTCTTTCGAGAAAATGATGCAAGAAAGTGCAATGATGCTTTAGGCGAATTAAAGCATCAGTTTCATTGCGTAAAGTTTTGAATGTTTTCTGTATTTGTTGAGACATCGTCTCCATTCTAAGAGATACGGCAACAATTTAAGTATAAGAAGGAAACAATGGAATGGATACAGTAGCACTACATAAATACAAGACCGAAAAGGGTGTTAGATCACACCAAAGGGAGATCGAGCCATACGAGGTAGGTAATATAAAGAATACAAATCATTTGGCGAATAACAACCCTCTCAAGCGTACTGGATCCACCAAGGGATCACGTTTGTCAGGGATTAATTAAAATAGATGCAATAAACTGACGACGAAACTAGTAACTAACTAGCCTATCTTCATCTGAGGTACAGGACATTGGGGTGGGTTCTCACATGGTAAAACTTGGTGTACCTCATGTTTGCCATGTTCTTCATTATAATTTCAATAATCCACTTATCTTATTGACATCTTAGAATGTTCTAAAAGTGAACTTTTGACTTTCATCCAGAATCTATTTTTTTGTCATAGCTTTTTTATATAATGTTGATTGTTTGAGAAATTACTTATTCATGCCTCTACATTTTTGTGTTACTGAAATAGTCTTATTGTTGTGTTCAGTTTTTCATTTGATTGGAATTATTTATATTAATTATTATTCACTAGCTATATGAAGTACTTATAATTAATACTCCTGGACTAGAACATTAATTGAGAAATATAGTGAATTCAGAAAGAAAAAAAAACATTTTTGAACTGTAGACTTAGCACATCATCACTCACCAGACCATTAGCACATTACTATGTTCAAGATTACATGCACATCAACACATTCAATATCGGAATTTATTTGGACTTACACTGGAATGCATTTTGAACTTTATAAATTTGGACTTGCGATAAACCTTTTAGGACTGTTTGGGATTTAATTCACAATACTAAGTTTCTTTTAAATTTTCACATGTATTCTAGGGAAATAAATTATTTGTTGAACTTTGTGAAACTTGCTGTTTTTTGCTCTTTTTTATTGCTTAGTTTAAGACCATAGAGTTGTAACACATGACTCATTTCCTCAGGGCGAATTTTTCTATCTAGGACTTGTTGATGTAGATGATTTTGTTTGTCTTTCTCTGTAGGTTAGTGTTTTTCAGTTGAATTTAATTGTGGTGGCTGTGTAATAATGACCAGTAAAAGTGAGTTTGAATGAGTAGTTCTTGATCTTAACCTAACCAATTGATTAAAGTATCCAAATTTTATATATCATCATCCTGTAACAAACACAGTTTGAACATAAAGTAAGTTTTTCTGCTCATTCAGTTACAAAATCTTTTATTTTAGAGACTATTGATAATTTCATTTTCAGTCTGAATAAGTAAATAAGTTATAATAGGTCAAAACAAGGTATATCAGTCTTTGACTGAAAAGCTGTTAAGTTGTTAAACCATTTTATCACATTATCAGTAGACTTTTCCTATAGCATATGCAGTTTCATATTTTTGATATTATAAAATGTGAACATATTACTTTATGTGATTCTGATAGGTCCAAATAAGCCCATGAAATTATTGTACAGTATTCTCTTTATTGATTAGCTAAGTCATGGGAAAATGTTTTTAACACTGCCTTTTGGAATTCTTTTATGTTCAATTAATATCTTTGCCCACCATTTCTTGAATAGGCTCACAAAAGGGAATTGGGAAAAAATGGTCTTTTCTGTTTCAGTGTGGCTAATTTTACCCCCATGGGTTTGTTATGTCATGTAAAACATATCATAAATGGGTAAAACCACAAGAGAAAAACAATAACAACAAGCAAAGCCACAATCATTACTTGTGTGGGATGGGGTTGAACAAAGCTGTATATCTGTAGCATGGAATCCACCCTATATAAAAGCATGATTTAAATGTTAACTTACAGAAGTAAATAAACTCACCTCTGTTCACAGAAGAATGTGGATGTGAACCAGTCACCAACTGACAGAAGTTTATCCAACCATTAAATATTAACATGACAAATATGTGATGCAATTCCAACTCTGAATGAAATTGGTCTACATATTCTTTATAGTTATCTATATTGTGTGCTTAACTTTTATCCATGATTGAAGATAAAGATCATTTGTAAATAGGATTCTTACATGACTAACACAGTTTATCCCCCAGTGGTGTAAAACTGAGGGTAAAAAAAACCCATAGGTGTCAAAAATGGGGGTCAATAAAAAATGTGGGGGTCAAAAATGTACTGACAAATTTTCATCTGATCCATACGTTTTTTTAGCTGCAATAGGATATTGCAACTTGCACAACATGGGTGTAGCTCAGATGACTAACAGACCTATTTCATTTCAGCATAATCTCAGTACAGGTGTGGGTATAGTACTTTTGTAGAATTCACAGTGGATTTTTCTCAGTATGAAAATGTCGGTCATTTATTTTGTCTTAGGCTTGACATTATGTCTTATGTGAACATCACTTGTGCTGCCTTCATGTTAGAGGAGTGGTTAAGCCTTCATATAGGGACTCTAGCTATTTATCCCTCAATGGGTACCCATGGTAGAGGTTGGATGCCCATACATTTCCTTCTCCCATTTCCTATTCTTCGAACATTAAATTTATCAGGGAATGTATTTGATGGAGAAAATAATTCTTTAACTAAATTCTGGTTTTCCAATCACATTACTGTTAAACCTTCTAACATCTCTCTGCAGATATGAGTATCCTCAATGGTGTATTGCTGAGATTTAAGTAGCAAGCATCTGGTTGATGGATAGCCACATTGTGAATGGCAAGAGGGGGGAGTAATAGTTGATAATATCTTCAATTTGTCTTTATTATATAAATGTGGAAAACCATATTTTAATCTCTCCAGGATAGGTTGGATGCAAGAAGTAGTGGATTTGCTTCTTAAAGTTTTTGTGATTGTGTAAGTGGATAAATATTCTCCAAGAAACATTATTCACTGAAATTTTACCTTTCAGGTGGATGGCACAGAGGACAATTTTGCCCAACCTTTAAAAGAATACACCTTATATACAGATGCAATAAAGGTACCTTTGTTTCCTTGGCTACATCATATATGCCAGTTTATATAGTATGAACGTTTTGGTTCAAATGTGTCTTTAAAATTGCATGTAAAAGTTATAAATTATACCAAAGGTGGTCAGTTTTTCACAATAAAGTATGATAGTTGATGTAAATTATTATACCTAGATATAGATGTATGCATATAGTAATCCTTCTGTCCATTGTGTATACATACATCCTTCTGTTCTATGCTTGTTTGCACAATTAATCGTAGTGTTTTGATAGATTGCCATGAAGTTAGTCATGACCTGAAGATGTGCATATTTACAAAATCCCTTTGCTCTATACCTGCAGTTTTTTGTAAGAGTTGTTACACTTTTTGCCTTATAGCAGTTTATAACACAGTCTGAATAGCACAACCAGTTCCACATTTATAGCTATATTGATTATAGAGCTCATTTAATGGTCTTTCGTCCATTGTTTGTCATCTGTTGTCTGTCCATCCATTAGCACAAGTTTGTTATTGCTGTTCCTCCTAAACTGCTTGGAGGATAGGTATGAAACTTTACACACATGCATGTTCATCCCATTATCTACATGGTTCTAGGTCTGGAAAGGCCACCACCCTGTGTGTGTGTGTGTGTGTGTGTGTGTGTATGTGTGTGTGTGTGTGTGTGTGTGTGTCTCCTTCCCTCCATCTCTTCTCTCTTCTCTCTCTCTCTCTTAGTGAAGCCTCACTAATTTGATCAGTTGAGGTTAATCTGGTTTTCTGTCCTGTATGTACTGGTGAATATTAAGCTAAAGGTGAAAGCATATTTATTTAACATGTTTAATACTTCTGCATAGAAATGTGGCCCTGTGACAGTGATCTCATAATTACAATAATAATTTATTAATTCAGGTTTTCATTGCCAATGGAATATAATAGTGACCTTATAGTGTTTAATAAGGAATAACACATTCATCGGGTAACTGAACAGTCAAGATTACAATCTCTCTCTCTCTCTCTCTCTCTCTCTCTCTCTCTCTCTCTCTCTCTCTCTCTCTCTCTCTCTCTCTCTCTCTCTCTCTCTCTCTCTCATATGTAGATAGACACATTCACTGAAACAAATATCTAAATTGCAGGTAACATTACAAGCTGATTTGATCTGGATCATCTTCATAAATTTTCCCACTACAACAAATGTTTTTAAAAAAATACAATTGGGCATAGACATAATTTTACACACTGAAAAATATTGTCCCTCTCAAACACACACATAAACATGCACACAATACACATTCATTTGTAACAACACCATTGTCACAGAAGTTAGTCACCATGACCTATATTTCATTGATTTTTTTTTATTCAGTCACAAGCACTGTGTTGATGCTAAAATCATCAGATTACATGACTGCATCTATGTTGGTCCCACACCCTTGCAAGAAAAAAAAAAAGCCATGGTGACGTTCACATTTAACTGAATTAGGTTATGGATATTTACTCATGACCATTAAGTTTGTTTTGGCACCTCTTGTATACATATAGTTTTACTTAGAATTATATAACTTTATGAGGTGATGAATACCACACCCTTATTGCAAAAAGTGGTTGCTTAGCTATTTTAACCCAAGTAGTACAAGAGTTGCAGTGGTGGATGCAGAATATATGCAGGAAAACATATTCCCTTTTCAGTTCCATCGTTCATTATCACTACATATTTATTTAAGGATGGGTATGAGGCAGTATTTAGTGGCAGACAGATGATTGATATATGGTGTGTAGAAAAAGAGTTGCTTTCATATTAACAACACAGCACTTGAGTGGAAACCAGCACTGAATTTGCTCACTTGGGAATTATGGCCTTGGGCTTTTTAGCAGAACAATCATCTTTCTGTAGTTTATATTATAGGCATGAGCAACTGCTATGCACATTTTCTCAACAGACATTTCTCGGTTTAGACAAAGTAGCAACTGAACAAGACACATCTTTTAATGATCATGATTATGTTTTTATATCAGAATTAGCATAAGGGCTGAATTAATGATAAAGGTCAATCACTTCATTGATAAGTCATTTAATTGTTCATTTTGTTATGTATATTTAATTTACATTGTAGGTTATTTTTTTCTTTTTTTCTATTACTTGCTATTGTAATGTAACATTGTATGCTGAACCTGACCTTGTCTAAAATTGAGTTCATTTCTGCTTGACTCAAATTCACTTTTTTTATTTTATTCTGTGTAAACAACTAATACATAGTTAGATTATTCTCTACAAGTATTGGTTTAAAATCAGAATTATTATTAATAGGTTTTTGAATTTGCTTAGTGTATTTGGCTATTTTGTAAGCATTAGGATCTTTCTAGAAGGTTATTTTCCATTAGGTAATAGTTTATTTTAGAAAATGCTAATCGTGATCTGCGGTCAAGTAGAAACTATATAATCTTGTAACTGAGAGGATTTCAGTCATGCTTTAAGATTTAGCATTTTGAAGTTGTATTATATGTTGTATCCACTTGGGCTGAATTTTATTTCTTCAAATTATTGAATTCAGGTGATTATTTTCTCTGGAAATACAAAAGTGCTCTGATAAAATTCTTGGATAGAGACTTTCACTGGAATTAATAGTGAATTTAAACCTGGAATTATATTACTGTGATTCAACACGAGCCTGTTGACACATCAACACTATGAGCTACCACAAACACATCATCACCTTCAGTTTTTGGATTTATTCTAGACTTTTAGTGATTTTATTTAGGACTTTAAATTACTAGGACTTGTATCTGTAGTTCTAGGATTATTTTGGGATTTAATTTGCAATACTATCAGTTCTTTTTTCTCATTTTCACTTTGTATTCTAGGGAAATAAATTATTTGTTAAATTTTACAAGCTTGTTGATTTTACTTTTTTCTGTTATATATTTTAAGAGCACAGACTTGTAACAATTTCATACTTGAAATGACAGTGCTGATTTCATTCACTAGAGCATGATGGATCAACTGTATACTCAGATCAGGTATTTATGGACATGGAACCAATCCCACTCGAGTTGCTTCATCTTTGGCTGCTTTTGAAAGGGAACCAGCTGTCTGACAGCAATTAGGCATCTGATTGGTCACACAGAAGCACTTTTACTGGGTTCTGCAGGACAAACAACCAATTATCAGATTTAATAGAGGATTAGCAGTGTTTCCTTTGAAATTGGCATAGTTAGCTGTTCATTATATAGAAAGGATATGGATAATATACAGTTAGACTAGGGTAATACTTACCTGCCGGAGAATTCAGATTATCTGATTCCTCTTTATAGATCAACAGCTGAAGCCTACCTTACCATCCTTGTCTCTTGTATGTCCTTTGCTGACGATGATAAATGTACAACAATGAATGGGAGGTGGGACATTATATGTTTATCAGCACATGCATTGGTTGCTGCATATTTAGCATTTTATTTTGTGAGATCACTAACAATCTCAACTCTGTTCATGTGGATTCATGTCTTTGCTTGTCCAACAAGGGTGTGTGAAAAGTTTACCCATTGATGATAGCTTTGATTCCATCTCTTTTATGTTTAATTTTGTTTTCACTTGCATTAAGTCATGATTTGATATATAGGGATCACTTAATCAGTGTCTTCATCATCTGCCATGTTAAAGTTGTCAGACCTATCAATAGTGGCCACTTATGGTAAAAGGCAAAACTGTTTAATGTACAGAGGTGACTGTTGTACACAGGATTATATTTTTGAAATTAATTTTTGAACCAATACCATGTAACAAATATTATTATTATTATTATTATTATTATTATTATTATTATTATTATTAATTATTATTATTATTATTATTATTATTATTATTATTATTATTATTATTATTATTATTATTATTATTATTATTATTATTATTATTTCTTTATCAAGATTGCTTTATGATGCAATTGTGGGAATATATTATCTACCAAATATATGTTCCACACAAAATTACTGTATCCATCTGACAGACTTGAATCTTTCCAAGAAAGAAATGTTTGCACATAAGTTCACATCATATTTTTTTCTCTAAATAATATCTTTCTGATGGAGCAAGAAATTCAGTTTGCATAGACTGAACAGTCAATGTAAATATTGTCTAGTATTATGTATATTTAAATTTTATTTTGTGCTTGTCTTTTTTCCAATATTTAGAGGTTTTGGATAGATTTTGCTTGCACAACTTTTGTCTTGATTGTAAGGGTAAATATGATGTTTACTAGAATTTGAGTTCGCAACTTAACTACTGGCTGGTGGAATTTTCTATTAGTTTTCCAGTATATACTGTTGCATGATAGGCCAAGTGAAAGATGCATAAATAGGAGTTTGGTAAACAAATTATTCTTTCCCGTTTTAAGTTCAGTATGTGGAATAATTTACAGTTGTGCTCAGATATAATTTGAAAAGAATTTTTTACTTAAATTATTCATTGGAATTACAAAGTGTTCATTAATATTTGGACTTGCACGTTGCTCTGAAATTATTGTAAACATATTCAAGATTACTGGTTCATCAGGACATTCAAGACTTGGTACATCAGGATATTGAAGACTTTGAATTTATTTGGAACATTACTTTTGAACTTATGATAGGACATTTAGGGTTATTTGGGATTTAATTCTCATTACTCTTAAGTGTCTCTTAAATTTTCACTTGTAGGTTAGAGAAATAAATTATTTATGGATTTTATTAAACATGTTGGTTTCTTGTCTTTCTCTTACATAGTGTAAGACCTAAAGTTTTAACACTAGTGAATGTTGAAGGCTGGAAGAAATCATAGTTTGGCTAGGAAACATCTGACTGCTGATCATTGAAGGCAGGTGACCGTTGCATACAGGACATTTATGTAGGAAATTTGCCAGGGGTGTAGTTATAATGTCCATTTTAAACTGCTGAATAAAGGTGACCATTAGAATGGGTTTGACTTTATTTGAAAGTCACTTATCTCCAACATTATGTGCATTTATTTGAAACCTTTTGATAATATCACTCTAGGTTTCAAATATATGCAGTGATATACTAGGAATTCTTGTCTCTTATGCTTAAGCATCATGGTAAATAATATTTTCAATTTTGCACTAAAGTTTTTGAAACTTAAATTCTTGTACATCAGCTGCTGCATTCATCTGAAACTAAGAAAACAATTTTACTATGGCTCTAAAGCTTATAGACTGATATGCCTGGAGTTGTGTCTTGCTAATGTCCCACCCATTTAGACTGAAAGATTGTTTTAATGTAAAGTGATTTTATAGTTTTTGAAAGTCACAAATCATTGTATTTGTTGTTGAATTCAAATAAAACTTTTATTACAAAAGGTCTAAAATTTGTATGCTGATATGCTATGAGTTGCAGTTCTGCCTGTCTTACCTATTTAAGCAGAAAGCAGCATATTTCACCACTGTAAAAAAATGTCAAATGTCAAAGTTTTGTGTTACATTTTATGAAGTCATATACCTTAAACATCACTTGCTGTGTTTAACTGTAAGTTAATATAATGGAAAGTCTAAAGTTTTTGTACTGATATGCCCAGAGTTTCTGTCCTGTCTATCCAGCTTACTCAGGCATTATGGTCAGCATTATTAATGTATTATGTGAAGATTTTTAAAGTTAAAGGGTTTGAACTGATAAGCATACAGATGCAGGCACAACACTAAGTTCTGCTGTTTAATATCCATAGTGATATTTTTTGTAATTATTTTACCTTGCAAAATAATAAAATGTCTTTTTATTGGTTTCCCTAATGTTTGTATACATTGTTTTATATCAGGTTTATCCTTTTTGAAGTTTTGAAAATGAAGTTAAGAAATTTTAATGACTGTGGATTTGTTTTTATGCACAGGCTGTTCTAAAAAGAAGGGATGTAATTCAGGCAGAATATGATATGACTGTAGATGAGCTCAATAAAAAGAAAGATGAAAGAGAACAGGTAGCCATTTTTTGGGGATTTATTCTTTCTTTCCTGAGAGTATTATGGAGTGAAACAATAATTGCATAAAGTTTTAGATTTATGTTCTGAAATGTTTTTAAGTTCAAGATTATCATCATTCTATTGTGATTCATGAATATCACTATTTACCAGATGAGACAATAAACTTGTGTTTCAAACAGTGTATTAAATTTGAGCATTTTCATATATTAAATATTTATATGCTGAGAATAAAACTGAGTAATTCTTATGAAGTTTAAGATGTATGCATTGAAGAGCCCACCTATCCAGATGGATCAGAAACAAAATGGCAGTTGGTGGGATATGGTTATTATTCTTTGAATGGAGATTTAATTTTGGATTTTTGTTTATTTTGACATGAACAGGTTTCACTGCATTATGTACACTTTTCCAGGTGAAAATCTCTGATCAAACATATTCCATAGGAGCATTCCTGGGCAAGGATCCAGATGAAGTGAAACAACAAAAACAAGATAAATTAGAGCAACAAATTCAAGATGTAAGTCATCTATTGATATCACTGTTTTACATGAATATGTGAATTTATTTTTACTGCTTTGTGTAATATTTGCATATTTAGTTTCAAAGAATTGGTTTTCTTGTCTTTTGTATCATCTTTGTTCAGATGTGGGAGGTTTTGAGTTCAAACCTGGGTCCAAGTCATACCAAAGTCATACCAATGGTACTAACAGATACCTCGCTAGGTGCTCAGCATTTAGATGTTAGTGTTAGAACTGGTCAGTCTGGTGTCAGGATAATATGACTGGGTGGGACATGATGCTACATGTCTGAAGCATGATGCCCCAGTGCTAGACATCACTATAAACTGTCACACTGCAGACAATGTAGCAATATGACTGAAAACTTGTTCAAGCCATGTTAAAAAATCCAAAACACTCACACACACACACACACACACATCTTTGTTCACTGAAATATAGAATTGCTTTGCATAATGTTATATCCTAGGGTTTAAACCAGGGGTCTCAAACACACAGCGCATGGGTTGCATGGTGCTCTGAGTTTGAGACACCTGGCTTAAACTATGCAACAAGACAAGGTAAAACCCAACAAGCATTCAATTTTCCAAAATATAAATTTATTTCTCTAAAATATAAAAACAAACAAAGTGAAAGAATTAAAAATGACTTACAGTACAGTATGAATTCCTATAATATTTCCTAAAAGTACTGTAAATTGCAGTAATCTAGAAACAGTCCAAAAGTATTTTAGATGAAGGTTCTAATGTGCTTATGAGCAAGCACCACAAAATAACTGTTCTAAATCCAAACGTTTGCAAGGTTAATCCAGAAGTCCTTAAATGTTTCACATAAATCCAACTAGCTTAAATAAATATCCAGCAAGGTAGTGTCTGTTTAGAATAAATGGTTTCAAACTCTTCAGTTTCAGCATTCACAGTATAAATAAATCTATTCCATCCAATGACACTCACACATCTGAAAAATAAAGAAAGAATGACTAACCCTGTGCTTTAATTCTGTTTTATAATCACTATATGAGCAACAATTCTGAATCTTGAGAGAAAAATTGCAGGTATTATTCTGCATTGTGAAATATATAATAGTCATGGTCTGACCTTTTTTATTATTGAGCTAATCAACAACTAGGGAATTCATGATATCATTAGATGTTCTAGGATCATGTGATATTGACATGTTCTCCATTCCACTAATTCATTGGCCTATTTTGACTGAATTAATTATTGACATGAATTTGATTTATTGATTGATTTGTGAATGGAGAAAGTAAATACATGTATGTCACCTGTACAGGCCAACCTCAGATTTAACAAATTTTGAAAAATATGTAATTGACCAAAATGATGTAATAAAACTAAAATATGAAACAAATATGACGTAGATATACATAACAATAAAGCATTATCCATATAGTTGATAGTGTTTATAACCTGTCTTGTAATACTGACACTTTATCGAAATTGATTTAGATGAAAATGACCTTTTGTTTTCCCTACTTTGATATTGCATCACCAACAAAGTTGGAAAAGGATATAACATCTTGCCAGAATCTTCAAGTGTATGATGACTGACATGTGCAAGCAGCTCATTGAGAGTTACAGAGCCATGCCAAACTTTGTTACTGTGTCCTAATTTTCACACTTAAGTGAATTTTGTTTTTCAGCCATTTAGTCTTTATGCCCTATTTAACCTACAAATATGAAAATTGGCGTGCACATCCATGTTAGGTAGAGTCACTCATTTGTACCAATAAGACCTCTGTGACCCAATTTTTCATACTTAAGTGATTTTGTATTTGCATTAAATGATTTGTTATACCCTAAATTATAGGCCTTCATTTCAGCTAAGCTCAATACAACTAGTATATAGAGACATTTTATCAAGAATTAAAGAACCATACCAAAACAAGATCACTGTAACCTAATTGTGATGCCTAAGTAACTTTTATATTTTCATTACACTTTCTAATATCCTAGACCTTCTTTTACTTACATATGAAACTTGATATGTGGATGCATCTTAAAATCATAAACTCAGTGACCCCAAAACAAACTTACTGTAATCACATTTTCATGTTTGAGTGACTTGAAGCATATTTCTTGTAATCTTGGACCCTATTACATTTAAGAAAACCAAGACATCTTCCTTTTTCACTTAAACAATGGAAACTGGTATATAGATCAATCTTTGGGAAAGCTACTTAACTATATCAAAAGTATTATTCTGTCACATAATTTTCATGTCTAAATGATGTATATTTTTAGCTATTCATTCTTTAAACTCTCAGTATCAGTCCCTATTCTCCTACGTTTATAACACTTGGATGCATCTCAGGGAAACTCTCCTATACTAAAAACTAAGTCCTATAGACCATATTTTTATACTAGAGTGACACATGTATATTTAACCATGTATTTGTATTATATTTCTTGTAATCTTGGACCCTATTACATATTTACTAAACCAATACTGATGAAGCTTTATTCATTGATGTATTAGTTGTTAGATTAGACTTGCTTTTGAGTAATGCTGGATCTTTCCACTCAGCTTACCCATCAGATGGAAGCTCTGAATGACAAGACAGTGTGCTCAGACACAGACCTGAAGGCTGATATGGAACGTTGGCACAAAAATAAACACCGAGACATGAAGGAGATTTTCCTATCATGGGCAGACAGAAATGTAAAATATTATGAAAAGGTAATTCTATTCATCCACTGATCTATTGATTCTTCTTCTCTTGAACATATAAGATTTTACAAAATTCAAGATGTTTGTTTCACAATTTACACATATACTTCAGTAATTCTTCATGTGTGTTGAAATTTCACAGGAATTGGAACAAAAAGGATGAAGATATAGAGAATTAAAAATGTTTGCTTTACAATTTACACATTATTTCATTACTACTTCTTGATGTATGTTGGAATTCACAAAAATTGGACCAAAAGTAGTGAAGTTATGCAAATATGGTTTGTGCACATTGTTCTGTAGTAAACTTTTTAAAAATGGTACTAACATCCTCCTCGCTAGGCACTCAGCATTAAGTTATTAGTATTAGGACTAGTCAGCCTCTTGTCGGTATAATGTGACTGGGTGGGACATCATGCTACATGTCTGCAGCACAGCTAAACTTCCACACTGCAGGCATTGTAGCAATGTGACTTGAAAAATATTAAAGCTACATTAAAAATCCAAATCACACACACACACTCACATAGTAAAATTTATCAACATTTCTGAGTTACTTATGTTTGATGTTTCTTAGGCTTTGACAAAGAACCAGTAAACAGAAAATTTTACAAAGTTATACAGGTGTATGGCAACCTGATTGATCAGTGGCCCAAATAGGTCACTGATAAACTATAGTTAACTGACATTTTTTTTATAGCTCAATTACCACATGAAGTAGCCAGTTTTGTTAGATACTTCATTCAAACTTCACATAGACATTGTTTCTTTACATCACTGTTGTATGTTTCATAGGGATTTTCAGCTAAATCTGAAAATTGTTCCATTTAAAGGATTAAATTAAGAAATGCCTGCAACCAGGGCAAGATAATTCAATAGATTTAAACCATGTGACCTACACAACATGTTAATGCCACCCATATACACAGTTTCCTCATTATAGTACTCCTGAGTAACTCATGAACTCATTTATAATGTGGGTGTATATGTGGGTCTTATTTATCTTTGTGTTTTGATCTTGGACTTGTGGCAGTGTTTGCCCCTTTCTTACAGTCATTTACAAGTTGAACTGCATCATTTTATCATGTTAGTTTTTTGTATCAAGTCAAGAGGCTAGATTCAAAAAAATTAAGAGGCACACAAATCCCATCTGCATATGAGCTAGAGGTCACAGTCAACTCATTTCAATTGACTATTCAAACACAAATAGCATGTTTAATTAATTAAAATTTATAACATTTATTGTTGGTTATCATATTCATTCTCAGTTATGATCAGCAATAGCAAAATAACCAAAAATGGGTTTACCAAGTGCAGGAAAAGCTTAGGGTTATGTATAGGGTTCAATATGGAGAAGCGATTTTGAAAGTTCATATTAAATCTAAAATTCCCAAACTAGCACTCTTGAGGTTTGCTAGAAGATGAGCTGAAATTTTGCTATAATTTGCAAAGGAATCACAGGAACAGTATTTTACTAAAATAACGGTTTTTGCTGTTGTTGTTCCTTGAAATAAATGTCACTCTTTTTTAATGTAAGGAATCTTGTTTTATTCTATATCTACAGTGACACTAGAATGTATCCATTTTCACACATAAAAAGCAGTGAAATAATGTACAGGGTTTTCTCTGGTACACATGTGATCAAAACAACTTGGAGTAATGTTTTTAAACAATCTATCAGAAATTGGATATGTTGAAAATAAAGGTAATTTCTACAGAAACATGAGAACTTCATTAGAAAAATCTGTTTATTGACAGTTGTTCCTAATGTGATTATTAGATGAGTGCTGAGACATTTAAACTGCCCCTAACTCACTTGTCACTCAGTGCTATCTTAATAGGCATGGGCACACTGGGCCTGAGGCTTCAAGGGGCATCATTCTGCCCATATTGTTAATGTATAGTAGGGCCAATAGGGGGCCCCAGTGCATTGCTTTGCCCAGAGCCTACAATGTTGTTAAAATGGCACTGTTGTCAATGCCACTGGATATCAATTTTTTAATTTTTCATAGGTTTCTATAATTTGTGCCCTGATCTTTGCTGCAGTGACTGTTTTGGGGTCTTGTGAGTGAGTTGTTGAATGAGAGTTGTAGTAGATATACAAATTATCCATTCATAAAAAGTGAACCAGTAACATCAGGTTCAGTTTCCATTTTGATACCTTAAATGTGTAGCATCTATGTAGGTTAATTTGATATTTAACTTCACTGCTTATTTCCTTATTCTTTTCTTTATCTTTATCAATGAACTGTATTATTATTGTACAGAGACAGACACTGTTAGATAGAGAGAGACAGAGATTCATGTCAAGTTATATTATTGTGCTAGTGGTTTTCATGTTGATGAAGAGAGTAAGGTAAAGGAATACAAGAATAATTTGTAAATAACATTAATTTTGTTGTGTTCACAAAGTCATATGCTTTAAGAACTGGATATTTAGCAAAAAGTCATTACCTGTTTCTTCTTCAGATATGTTACCCAACATAATACCTTAAAAGAACTAATGCAACCTCTCAAATCCATCCCTCCCAGGCTAAAACTTTTAACTAAATAGCTTAGTTATCTGCCATGTATGTGGCAGTTAGAGTGATTGGCACTAAGTCCTGTGAATACATAACGTTACTACTTCCACTCGTGTTGAGTTGCGTGCTTTCTACAGACAGTAAGGCCTTGCAATCAGATACCAGAATTCTGCAAGGTTTCCTCCTTAAACAAGTTGAAGGTGGCTTTGCTTTGAAATGAAATATACTCCATATGTAATTTCCCACTTTTCTTTCTTTCTTCGACAACAAAGTTCTGTCTTTTTAATATCTTCACTTTTCCTCTAAGGACACATAGGTACATAGGTTGCAAGTGCTCTTCATCTCATTGCTATAGCTGTATATATAAATATATGCAGGTCTGGTGTGTGATACAGAAAACTTATTTTGCTATATAATTTCCAATATAGTGGGATACATAGGGATAAGTTTTCTATACTAATCTAGTCATTCTACTTCACAGGTAACATTGTCTTGCAATTAATATTATAGCATACACATCAGTGTATTGATAGTGATGCTTCATTGCTATACCTTTCCTTTGCATGTGGGTATAATGTCTACTGTAGAAAACTCAATTGTTGCTGTATATTTTTTGCCACGGTTGTGGATATGCACAGGTAAGTTTTCTGTATATTTTAATCATAGCATTTAATTCGTTGTTACTGTAAATAACACTTTGTTTATTTTAACTTTATTGGCAGTCATTTGGTCATTAAGACAGGTACAGTAACTTTTATTAGAATTAATCTTATTAATAATATTGACACTCCAATGTGTATTGGCTGCCATATCCACCTTTTGTACTGGATAAATTATCTTGTTTTGTATCTCTGCTTGTACACTTAGTTCATAAAGCAGGGCACATGCCAGGTTACACACACACACACACACATAAACACATTGTCTGCTGTCTAAATACAAGATATGTAAACATTGGAAACATGCAAGTGATAATCATCCTGCATGTGTAATTTGCTCTAGTTGCCAGTCTAACAGATCTGCTCAGCATGGGCTGAATATCAGTGGGCTGCCATTTATGGGGCACTTCAGGGGAAGGTGCAGAAGCAATTGTTGAAGGACAATGATGCCATAAGTGTCCATGAAGATATGGCTTTGATGGAAAATTTACATTCAGAAGGATATAACATTCCACATGGTTCATCAGTCATGAAGCTTTGTTAGCCATCTTACTCATAGACAGCTCTAGCACCTTCACCACCACCACAGCATTATAAGCTTTATTGGCAGCACCAATAGGCCATTCATTGTATGGGTTCAATACCATATCACTTGCTGGGGAGTGAGATAGAGAGCAAAATAAACATTCTCAGTTACCATCTTGCATATCAGATTTACAGACTGACTACATGGACCAGATATCCCATGCCCCATTCTAACCTTATAAACTGAAGAAAATCATGCCAATTAGGATGGCCTTATTCTGTCATGAGCAGACTTTGCCATTTGTCTCTGAACTTGATTGATTTTGTTGTTGTTGTTGTTGTTCTGGGCTTAACACCATTTTTCAGCACATGATAGGCTATACATGGCGGCCAGTATTAATGGTGGAGGAAGAAACTGGGAAATCTGCAGAAAGAACCACTGACCCACAAGAAGCTACTGGCAAGCTTTTTCACATATCCAAATTCTCCAAATCTTATACTTGAACCCATGCAGACAAAGGTGAGAAGGCAGTGATCCGTAATGGAGAGTGCTTTAGACCACTTGACCACTCAAGGGGCCCCGAACATGGTTGATATGACCATAATCGATCATCAAGGATCAACCACCAGAAGAACGATCTTTGTCCAGTTTGATGAATCAGACTTGTACAGGCACTCTCATGACCATATAGTGCCACATAGCATTTATTGCAAATGGTGCCCAGATTGTCGTCTCAGTATTCAAGTGATGTCAATTTGTTTTTTCTTCAAGCCTTTGTCACTCAAAGAAAGCCTTTTATTACTAATTGTTTGAAAGTCACCATGTCTTCCTCATGGTGTTTTTCGAGTATAGTGAGACACCATCTTGACATTCTTTTAAAGCTACTTAGCAGGTTGCACAGGAGACATTGGCATCACTGCTTTTACCCAAAGATTATGAAATGTGCTATAAAGCAGACCCTCTCATTATTATTTGATCTTACTACAACTTGCAAAGACTCCACCTTCTGGGCTTCAAATGAGCGTACTGACACCAGAGTTCTGTCCACCTCCTCCTTCTCCCTTGACTGCCTGGTATAAAATTTTGGCATCGGTTGATTTATTGACCAAAAGGGGAAGAACCAGCTTTCAAATACTTTCACTGTCTGACAATTACTAGCTTTTTGATCTGTGTAGATTGTTAGTTACAAGACCAAAGTATTCACTGTTTTTTTTTCTCTCAAACATTGGTTGGCTGTTCTGTAAGACCCACACTCCAGTTTTCCATATTGATACCCCCAGCATTTGACTGAGACATCCCAGCTTTGTGGATCCAAACATTGTATGCATGGATTGGAAGTTTTAACAACACACAGCAGTTGGGGCATAATCTCATCATTGTAGACTCCATGGTGGATCTGGTAGCTATGGTGATCATTAATATTTTATCATCTTCCATACCAAGTTACACAGGATAGGAATGTTTGGGTTTTTTTCCAGAATGGCCCATGTCTTAAACAGAACTGCTCAGCATGCTCTGGCACATAACTTCAACTTTGTAGCTATAGAGTTTTAGCCTGGGATGGCTGGATTTGTGAGGTAGTAGTAGTAGTTATCCTAAAGTATTACAATCAGGTAAGTATTATGGAAGAAACATTTTACTAAAACAAATTGAATGTGATATTTATTGCATAGGCCATTACAATAACAGGGATGAAAGGGCAAGATGTAATTTATCCATAATTATATCATAATTCTTCCTTCCCATAATTATTTCATATTTCTTTCTCATGATATCTGTATATTCCCTTTAGTAATTTGTTCATAATTACACACAATACTCAGAATAGGGATGTTTCAATTTATGCATTGTATGAAGTAATATGATATAACTGTAACCTTTGCATCAGGTCTTTTCCCTATTCACATGTGCATATTTCATAAGTATCTGTGTTCTACTGCTATTATTGAAGTTATTTTAATATGATTGTCTTTTTTGGAAAATATATGAACAAACATTTTTTTTATTAACAGTATTAATACAAGCTTCTTAATTTATGTATTTACTTCAGAAAGAGAAAGATTAATCATTTTGTCAAGAAGGACATATATAATTAGTGTCTTAGTCATTTTGCTACTGTTGCATACAAATCTGTATGCTGTATATTGTGTCTGACATGTGACATCATTTCTTACCATGGCTGAGATTTTTTTAATGCAGGAATATTGCAGGATGTAATTATCTCATTTTAAGCACAAGTTATAGAAAAACAATAAAACATTTTGTGCCATTATCTTGCTGTTAAATTGTTTCTAACTTTTCTAGCATATAGCACATAAGAGGCATATAGGAATATTATTCCACTGAATCCTTTTTTAGTGTCTCTCAGTATGGGAGAATGCTGTCAGAGTCATACAAGCAAAGGATCCTGGCACAGAACCATTACAGCTCAACACTCAGGAAGACCAGTCCTTGTTAACAATGCAGGATGAGCTGTCATCCCCTATAATGATGAAATCAGCAGAGTGTGAACACAGTGACAAGCAGGAAAACACAAAAGAAGAGAGGACACAGTGATTTATTTATAATTATTTTACACCAGAATATGTAGGCATGCATCTTATTATTGTAAAACTAAATTTGAGACAGTTCTGCAGCTAATAAGAGAAAAAAAATGTTTGATGATACTGTCATATAGACAATCTTCTTAAATTTGTCAACTTTTAGAAAATATTTTTTTGTTTTTTATGGCATAGGCCTGTGTTGAGGCATCCATGTATCCTCATGTTTTTTTTTAGTTCTTCTTAACAAACTATTGGGTCAGTTGGATCAGACTTTGAGGGAATGTTCTTTGGGAGAGGCTGTACAAAAATCTTGTTTGGGATGGCTGCCCTAGCAGTGATGTAGCTTCCATAGCAACCATATGGAAAAACCCGTTTTTAACTTCATTTTTGCTAAGCCAATTTCAGACAAACTTTGAAGGAATGTTTTTTAATACATGCTCTTTTGAAACTATTTCCAAGATGGTTTCTCTGGCATTGGAGTATTTTTTATAGCAACTGTTTAGAAAGCCTATTTTTACTGTCCTCAAATTTCTGAGCCAATTTTTTAAAAATTCATTGGGATGCTCTGTCAAACTTACATTCTGTATGGTTCACCTCGCAATGATGTGGCTTCTTTGATTTCCTTAAAGTAGATGCTCATTCCCATCTTACAGTTTTGATTACTTTTAGTAACTTTTGCCATTGATAGTGTCAGCACAGATGTGGATTGGTAAACATGAAAGAAAAGTTGTAGGTATACTTTTATAAATTTCCTGACAAAACAAAGCATGCCCAGTGTCAAGATTTGGGGTACATGTAATTAAAAGAAGCTTGCGATTCCCGTGCTCATGTGATACACTGTATACTTCCTTTATATCCATGAGTGTGTTAAACCCTATGTACATTACTTCTGCCTCACAGGAATGGACAGACCTAGATCAGACTTTATGAATGACTTTTAGAAGGCAAAGATCAATATGGGTCAAAATGTCAAAGGTCAAGGTCAGTGCGACAGAAAGAACAAATACATCATTTGTGTTCTCTATGGGCTCAGGTATGTAGATTAGATCTGATGTCCAGCAGGGCATAATAGACAATTAATGCAGAGCTTGGTCTCAGGGTGAGGAGCCCTGGAGTATTCACTCATGGAACCCAAGGTACCCAGCCTGTTTCTGAGAGCCCCTCACTTTTGAAAGGAGAGCAAGGAACATTAAAAACCAAATACTTATTATTTTAATTTGTATCAGGATTAAATTGTTAGCCATTTATAATATCACACATAGAATGTTAGGTTTCAACTTTATACATGTAAATTTATAAAAAATTTTACCCCTACAACAGCACTTAATCCCCCCTCAAATAATATCAACAACAGTTAGTGTCAGCCCAAAAAATGACCATTAAGTAAAATAGTTTCTTCATTTTTGTCAAAGAATCTAACATGAGTAAATACCTGGAATTAAACCATACCATATACTTAAATATAAATTACAATTCATTGATTTGAAAAAAACGAAGGGATGAAAATAATTACCAAGCAACATGTGCAAAACAACTAATTCAAAATGAATATGTTAATTAGTAATCAGGATTAAATGCATTACAAGTTGCGCTTAGGGAATAAAGGTGGGATATAAGATGGTCTCTCTAGCAGAGTTGAATTAATCTTGGTACATATATGGTACCTAAATACATGTAGCTTCACACTTCAGGTTTGAACTGTTGTCAAGATGAATTCTCACAGTTTTTTAGTACTGATACACACATTATCACCAGTCAAATGGAACTTTTGCATTGTTGGTTGGGGGTTGGCATTAGTGTCTTTTCATTACAAGTCTGTTTCCCAAAAAATGAAAACAAATTTTGCCAACTGATATTTCTTAGTCAATGTATTCACTCTTTAAGAAGTCTGTGCTGATATTGTTGTGCCCAGTAGAAATCACACATACTTGAATAGCAGTTATTATTAATATGGCATATCTATGATTTAACAATATTTTCCAAATCAAGCTCTGACAAAGCTTTGATTACTTTCATGATTTATATTAACATCATGAAATACTGTTGCAACAGAAAAGGCCATTATTTATTTGCCAATCAAGTGCTGTTGCTGATATACATTCAATGGAACTTCAGATGGGCAGATCTTTTCACTATATAATTGTAATAATAAAGGTTATCCGTTAATTATTCACACTAGCTTCATGCCAGTTTAACTCTAGCCTTTTGCTATTCTGCATCCAGGGGGGAAAATGAATCATGTCATGGATATGCATTACAGAGAAAAATGGTGCATGCTTTAAAAATGTCATGTGTTTAACCCAAGAGCATGGGTTCATGAGATCCCTGTAATAGAGGCCTTCTTTTTGCTTTGAGATGTATCCCATCATCACACTTAGTTGAGAAGATCTTTGATATTTATTAAGAGTGTGCAGTACTGGATTTAGGTTTAGGCATAAGTTAAATAAGCTACAGCTTAGGGCCCCAAAGTCTGAACTCAGTCTGAAGAGGCCCCTCAAATTTATTTTATACCAAATATGGCCTCTATAGCTTCCCATAGCTTAGGGCCTCGCTTTGTGTAAATCCAGCACTCCTAGTGTGTTTTATATGAAACATTTTACTTTGTGTTTAAAGAATGTTTCTTTATATATATATATATATATATATATATATATATATATATATATATATATATATATATATAAAGAATACAAATCATATGGCAAATAACAACCCTCTCAAGCGTACTGGATCCACCAAGGGATCACGTCTGTCAGGGATTAATTAAAATAGATGCAATAAACTGACGACGAACAGTACGAAACTAGTAACTAACTAGCCTAAGCGCTTTCGACTCCCAATGAGTCTTTTTCAAAGGCAAATACAAAACATAGTTACGACAAACAAATAAACACAAAAACGTTGCGTTTGTAAACCTCTACATTTCTATCTTCACATGTGCTAAAACTATAAATACAACCAGCTTGTATAGACTAGTTGCGGAAACTGAAAACGTTGTATAATTCCCTAAAAGTCTACAAGCCAAAGCGACATCTATTTTTACTTTGTGTACATATGTAACACAGATTATATCCCGGATATTTGGTTCTATACCGGTTATTCTTATAGTAAAAATTGAAGGATAAGAAGATTTAGAAAATGTTAAATTCTACTAGTGCATAGTTTTCATTTTCTAGTCTTCTTGGTTTAGACCGCTTGGTTTCAATGTTCTAAGGCGGCGTATCCAGTATGATTCCTTTTCCTTCCTGGTTTCGGAACTCCAGCTGTGGTTGTTGGCAATAGCGATAAGTATTATATCACTGAAAGTGTGGCCAGGGGAGGAGAAGTGTTCTGCGACCGGGCTTCTGTACAGCTTTTTTTTAACCTTCATAGATCTGATTGGATGACAAAAAAGCTGTACAGAAGCCCGGTCGCAGAACACTTCTCCTCCCCAGGCCACACTTTCAGTGATATAATACTTATCGCTATTGCCAACAACCACAGCTGGAGTTCCGAAACCAGGAAGGAAAAGGAATCATACTGGATACGCCGCCTTAGAACATTGAAACCAAGCGGTCTAAACCAAGAAGACTAGAAAATGAAAACTATGCACTAATAGAATTTAACATTTTCTAAATCTTCTTATCCTTCAATTTTTACTATAAGAATAACCGGTATAGAACCAAATATCCGGGATATAATCTGCGTTACATATGTACACAAAGTAAAAATAGATGTCGCTTTGGCTTGTAGACTTTTAGGGAATTATACGTTTTCAGTTTCCGCAACTAGTCTATACAAGCTGGTTGTATTTATAGTTTTAGCACATGTGAAGATAGAAATGTAGAGGTTTACAAACGCAACGTTTTTGTGTTTATTTGTTTGTCGTAACTATGTTTTGTATTTGCCTTTGAAAAAGACTCATTGGGAGTCGAAAGCGCTTAGGCTAGTTAGTTACTAGTTTCGTGGTCAGTTTATTGCATCTATATATATATATATATATATATATATATATATATATATATATATATATATATATATATATTAATTTTGGGGTGAAAAGGTCAAAGGTCAAGATCACTTTGACTGAATGAAGAAAAATGACATGAGGTGTACAACACAGACCTAGACCAAATCTTGTGGATGGCATTCACTTTAATAATATTGATTTGGGGTACAAATGTTCAAAAGTCAAGGATACTGACTGAAAAATTGAGAAAAAATTGTTTGCAAAAAAGATTTTTCAACAGTGTACCTTAACCTTAATTTGTAGTTAATTTACACAAAGAGTACAAAAGAAACATGATGATTTTGGGAGTAATAAGTTAAAAGCTTAAATCACTGACTGAAAGAAGAAAAATAATTTTTAGACAATATGCCTTTACCAAAATTTAATGATGGCAGGCACTTAAGGTATACAGGAGGCCTGTTGATTAGGGGGCCCAGAGGTTAAAAGTTATGGTCTTGTATGTTCTTTGGAAAGGAAAGGCACATAGCTCCCATTTCCTCTCATAATATTTCCTGTGATGTGAAAAAAATGGTCATTAAAACTAGTCAGACCAAACACCATGTTCTTTGGTCAAGACCATAGAGACCCATTGGTCAGTACCCTATTAGTGTCTGCATAGAAAAATAGGAGTATAATGTACCGTTCACAGTACTCTTGTTACATAAGTATCAATATATTTTACTATAGCCAAACACATTGATGGAAAGGATCATATTCCATATTCAACAAAGGTTGGTAACTGTCCAGATGGAACTCATCGGAATGGTATGATAGCAAATAAGTACATGGAACTTGGCTGTTATTTTAAAGAAATACTGAAATTGATATTTTATTTGTTCTCATTGTCAAAAGTAGTTTATGTTGTTTGCCATCTGTTGTTGAAAAGCAATCACACTTAATTTAATTTATCCTTGCACAGAGAGCATACAAGCATTATCACTTTTGTTTACACTCTATATGTCCATTACTTTTAAAAAATATTTATTATTGAATAATTGTTATTCGCTCAACATTTTATGTCACCTTATCTATTAAAAAGTAAAGAACTACCATGCTAAGATGATTGTCAGTAGCTGAGAAATGTTTCAGAGGTTGTGACGGTTTGGATTCAGATGTTGGAGGTTTTACCCATGATCAGATATTCAGCCTTGGGCATTTATTATATTGCTAGGTGGTTTTAAGTGTTGTATACAAGTTTATGTTTTATACATTGATACATATATGTGCATGTATATATTGTCTTATTTAAGAAAGTAAGTTATATACATTTTATGTATTTTTCCCTTGAAAAATCTATTAGTATACTTGTGATGACCATGATTTTCTCGATCAAGAAGCATAAATATCATTAACGTTTACATTTTTCCTGCCTGTTTTACTCAAAACAATATATCTCCAATGACATAACACCATATATTTGAAACACTTTGAGCATGAAACTGAAGCCAAAGCTAAAAACACCACAAAATTAAGATACCATAATTGGAGTGAAACTGTATGCTACGTTAAATTGCAAGGTAAGTGAATTGTAAAATATCTGTCTTTACTCTTTAATAAAAAAATTCCAGCATTAAATTTTGAACTTTGAGCCTCGTCTTTTTACTTGCTCAGAAAGTTTCAAGAATTGAGGGTTTGATTAAGTATGTCATAAAAGAAAGAAAGAATGTATTGTGTCACTAAATATTTTGTTGATATTATTGACTCATGGTCTAATATATGATTTTAAAGCAGTGGTGGGCAGTTATTTAAAATGAAGGGCTAAACAATATTTGTATCACTGGATTGTAAAAGTTTAAATTCATCTTTTTAGTGACATGCACTTCACTGAGTCTTTGCTATTCAGAGCTAAGCTTCCTTGAATTTTAACTTTTTTATGTTTTTATTTTGAACCATATTTGAGTGTTGTATTGATTGGATATGCATAACATGTGTGCAGGATACAACTTTGATACAGTATGATGAATTTTAAATGCTATTTGCTAATTAAATAAAGAAGTAGGGGTCATGGAAATAAAAACTAAATAAATGATAATAAATGTACTGCAGAGCTAACTGAAGTGATATATGGGTGCCATACACGTTTCCAAATATAGTACAGATGTGTGTAGAGTTTTTAGTACATTGTGTTGCAGATCTAGTCAGCCTTTTTATTTAATATCCTACTCATTTTTGTCTAGATTTCAAAACTGTATACAAGAATATCTCAGAATTAAGACCACTGAACTGAATGGGGAAAAAAATGTTCTTAATTTGGATGGACATAAATTGTGTTGAATTTTGTAATATGAGTTAGTATGTATATTCTGGACATGTTCTGTATGTTTTTGGAAAGGCATACATGCAAGTGATATTGTATAATTGCATTCCATAAATAATCTAGTCAGATTTATAATACTTTTCATGAATACTCTGCATTTGATTATCTTGTTTATATTTGTACTAATCAACATATGATAAAACTTACATCCAAAAATGTGTTCCGAAAGTGATGTCTCATATGCAAGTCATTGAAATCTTACCCCCATGAAATTTAATTGAAAATTTCATTTCTGCATTTATATAGTACCTTAAGTGACTTTTTTTTAAAGGGATGGTTAGTTGGCAGGCATATCATATGTACTGATGTTTTAATTCTGAAGAATATCTGTTCACAAATTAAACTAAAACCAATATGAATGAACCTATATGAACTCAAAAAGTTGTTTCATTGAACAGAATTAATTATTAGCAGAGATATGTAGAAATTATGTACATTCATGATGTTAGACTTGTATGTAGATCAGAACCAAGTTAAATATGAAGCTTTTTAAAGTGCAGATTTTTACATTTTTTTCATTATAAACACATTATTGTAATCCTAGAAATATCTTAATAGTCTGATGTATAAATGTATGAATCAGTCCTAACATTCAGTCTGATGTATAAAAGTATGAATCAATCTTGACATACAGTCTGATGTATAAAAGTATGAATCAATCTTGACATACAGTCTGATGTATAAAAGTATGAATCAATCTTGACATACAGTCTGATGTATAAAAGTGTGGATCAGTCTTGACATACAGTCTGATGTATAAAAGTGTGGATCAGTCTTGACATACAGTCTGATGTATAAAAGTATAAATCAGTCTTGACATACAGTCTGATGTATAAAAGTGTGGCTCAGTCTTGACATACAGTTTGATGTATAAAAGTATGAATCGGTCTTGACATACAGTCTGATGTATAAAAGTGTGGATCAGTCTTGACATACAGTCTGATGTATAAAAGTGTGGATCAGTCTTGACATACAGTCTAATGTATAAAAGTGTGGATCAGTCTTGACATATAGTCTGATGTATAAATATGTATGAATCAGTCCTAACATTCAGTCTGATATATAAATGTATGATGAATCAGTCCTGACATTCAGTCTGATGTATAAGTGTGAATCGATCTTGACATTCAGTCTGATGTATAAAAGTGTGGGTCAGTCTTAATATGCAGTCTGATGTATTAAGAAAAACTTGTTCTTATGTTACAGTGAAATCATACTTATTTTTGGGAAGAGAGTTATCAGATGTTTGTTGTTAAAAAGAACCTTAAATTTCTTTTCAATTTGGCTGTCTTTTAAGAACAAGTTATAAAGTATTACTATTTTCTTCTTCAAAGAACTTGTTATCTTTAAGATTGTGGCAATTTGTTCAACATAAATGAAAGATAATGTTAGACCTTAGTGTGTAAATGTATTTAAAGTCATTATGTTTTGAATATATTTGAAGTCATTATGACTGAGAGACTCAAGTTTGTTTTTCATTCTCAAATGTAATTAAGTTATTTTGGAATTGTAAATGCAAGCAGAAAAATAATTCTTGTATTGCAACTTGAATTTGATAAGTATTTGTTTTCCTTGTAATATTTCCAAATATGTTTATAAATACTCAGTACTAAAATATTAGTATAGTAACTATTTTTTTTAAAAATTCTTGCAGTTAATTTATAATCAACAATTGTTAACCTGCACATTGCACATTATAAGGGCATAGAAAGATATTATTTTGTTCACTCATGTATAATATTTACACGTTTTTCTCTTGATTTTATAGGATTCCTTTCAATACATTCTTTGTGATAAGATGTGTGACAACCTTATTGTCTTCAAGTGTCTCATCATTTCATTGAAAAGGTTGATAACATTGAAATGTAAATTTACCAAAGTTCTATACAAGATTTAATTTTTGTTTTCTAGTATGAAATATAATCCAAATTACTGAATATGTTAAAATTAAAATTAAATTATTAAAAAGTAGGTCTGCAACAAAGTGGTTTTGCCCTAATCAGTAAAATGTCTGTGGTGCTTAAATTTTGATTTTTAAATACATTGACAACCAGTCAGTCACATGATCATGCTAGGATGATAAGTTGTAATGATAAAGTTCACAATCATTTTGACATTGTATTTATATTTAGCATATTTAATTCTATATCGCAGTGTAAAATGGCATTATACATGTTCATGCATTACATAATTCATTGAATGTCAGAGACTGCAATAAAGTTTGTGAACACAGGTGTCATGGATTTAAAAGCTTTATATTGCAATTTTAATTTCCAGAATACCTGTAGGAGAAACACTTTTGCATCCAACTGCAGACAACAGATCCTGATGTGCCATCAATGAATGCACTTGCTATTGATGACTTTGTTGTTTGCTTGAAATCCCATTTTAAAAAAAACATGCAGAGTAGATCTAAATGTACATCACAGAATCTACTTGCAGATTATGGTTATATTATTTGCTTGAAATTGTATAATGAACAAACAGCATAGACCCAGATGTGCTATATTGAATGCACTTGCAGATTATGGCTCTGTTGTTTGCTTGAAATCACATAAAGAACATACAGCATATACCCAAATGTCCCATCACTTTGTGTGCTGGCAGGTCAGGGTCTATGATGTTTGCTTGAAATTGAGCAAACAGAATAGACCCAGATATGCCATTCAATAATTTGCCAGCTGATTGGGGTCTGTCTTGTTTGCTTTAAATTGTAGGAAGAACAAATGGTGAAATTAGGTATTTGTATATCTGTGTCTAAGTGTTTGCTGTCAGATGTGCTACAGTCAGACAATTATAACATGCCTGATAATAATCATTGAGGCTTATGCACTGTGCATGCAAACCATTATAACAAATGCCTGGTAATAATTATTAGGGCTTATAGACTAGACAGGCAGACAATAATAACAAATGCCTGGTAATAATTATTAGGGCTTATGGACTTGCAAACAATTATAAGAAATGCCTGGTAATAATTATTAGGGCTTATGGACTTGTAAATAATTATAAGAAATGCCTGGTAATAATTATTAGGGTTTATGGACTAGACAGGCAGACAATAATAACAAATGCCTGGTAATAATTATTAGGGCTTATGGACTAGAGTAAAAAAAAAATATAAGAAATGCCTGGTAATATTCAATGAGGCTTTTAGACTAGACAGGCAGACAATTATAAGAAATGCCTGGTAATAATTATTAGGGCTTATGGACTTGCAAACAATTATAAGAAATGCCTGGTAATAATTATTAGGGCTTATGGACTTGCAAACAATTATAAGAAATGCCTGGTAATAATCAGTAAGGCCTATGAGATATGCAGATAGTAGTTGTAGGGTTTAATGTCATATTTCAGCACAAGATAGGCTATACATGTCAGCCAGTATTAATGGTAGAGCAAGAACCACCTACCCACGAGAAGCTACTGGCAAGCTTTTTCACATACCCAAATTGGCAGAATCTGAGTCTGAAACCTATGCAGACAGAGGTAAGATGGCAGTGATCCATAACAGTGAGCACTTTAGATCACTTGGAGTCCCGTTATGCAGATTGAAGCAGGATATGTCAGTCTTTACCTATGATTTCATGTTGGCAAATATTTAAATAATTTTGTTTGTCAGTTAGTAGTTGTTAGATTATATGTTTGTTTTAATATAAAAAGGATATAAATGATACTATCAGACCATAAATTATTGGTGAGAACCAAAGTTATTAAGTAGATAAGTCTGCAACATGTATGTATCAGTTTCATACATCCTTGAGTTGATGCATGAAAGGCTTACAAATGCACTGTACTTCTTCACTTAATGAACTAATGTTTTCACTTCATAAGTGTCCATGGAAATAAGTATATGTGATAAAGGAATATGAAATATTTTACATTCATATTATTTTTTAAAATAGACTCTTCTGTTAGGCCCTTTACCTTGTCATCTAGTCATGACTGAATTGATGATAGTCACATTTGCTTTTAAGCAAACATATGTTGACAAAGTTTGTTGCAGTTGTTACAGATATACAAACAGTGGTCTTACACTAATGCTGTTCCAGAGAGAAGGCATAAAAGTGCACTGTTATAAACTGAGGTATTTTTACATGTTATACTGAGGTGTTTCATGGTGAAAGACCACTGTAGTGCAGTACATATTTGAAACTGATTGCATATTATTTATTGGAAATATGTATTTCATTTATGAAAGTGTTGTAAAATATTCATTACAGTTTATGGATTGAGGACCAACTTTATTTCAGTTTGTACAAATTGAATGGCTTTAGAAATAAATATGAATGAATGTAAAGATTACCATTTATTTTAAATTTTTGGTTTTTTATCCACTTTTAAGAGTAGCAACTTAACAATATTCCAGTAAAACATAATTGAGATCCAGAGAAGGCACTTTTAATTTGGAGGAGTCACCGAAAAAGAGATTTTTATCATTTTCATATGAATTTGTTGAGTAATCAAAGTACCCTAGCATGTATTTTTTTAAGCTGCATGCTATTTATGTTTAAATGGAACCGCCCTTACAGATAGGCTTGGAGGACCAATTCTAATATTCTTTACTCTGGCCATTTTTTCTTAAGACCTTCACAGCTAATTTTACTAGCTACTAGTTTGGATGATTTCTAAAAGAAAAAATCAATTTATCCATTTATAAATTTTTTGGGGAAAAATTAATTGTCCATTTGTCTGATTACTTCCAATGAAGAAGGGAAAGATTAAACAATTCAGTCTGTTTGAAAAAGTGTTAATGTTGCAAAATGATGTATATGGACACATTTTTATGTTGTCAACATTTTGTGCATTGACCAATCTGAAAACAAATTGCCATGATTTCAAAGCATTTGCTGTTTTCCTGTGTGTCTCATTCCAGTATATGAATGTCTTTATGGTGTGTCTCCTTCCAATATCTGAATGTCTTCATGGTGTGTCTCATTCTAGTATCTGAATGCTCTAGTGGTGTGTATCATTCCAGTATCTGAATGTCTTCATGGTGTCTTTCATTCCAATATCTGAATGTCTTCATAGTGTCTCATTCCAGTATCTGAATGCCCTAGTGGTGTGTCTTATTCCAGTATCTGAATGTCTTTATGGTGTGTATCATTCCAGTATCTGAATGTCTTCATGGTGTCTTTCATTCCAATATCTGAATGTCTTCATAAAGTCTCATTCCAGTATCTAAATGCCCACGTGGTGTGTCTTATTCCAGTATCTGAATGTTTTATGGTGTGTATCATTCCAGTATCTGAATGTCTTCATGGTGTCTTTCATTCCAATATCTGAATGTCTTCATAGTGTCTCATTCCAGTATCTGAATGCCCTAGTGGTGTGTCTTATTCCAGTATCTGAATGTCTTTTTGGTGTGTATCATTCCAGTATCTGAATGTCTTCATGGTGTGTATCATTCCAGTATCTGAATGCCATAGTGGTGGGTATCATTCCAATATCTGAATGATTCATAGTGTGTCTCCTTCCAGTATCTGAATGCCATAGTGGTGTGTATCATTCTAGTATCTGAATATCTTCATAGTGTGTCTCACTCCGGTATCTAAATGTCTTCATGGTGTGTCTCCTTCCAGTAACTGAATGCCCTAGTGGTGTGTATCATTCTAGTATCTGAATGTTTTCTTTATGTGTCTCCTTTCAGTATCTGAATGTCTTCATGGTGTGTCTCATTCTAGTATCTGAATGCACTAGTGTGTATCATTCCAGAATCTGAATGTCTTCATGGTGTCTTTCATTCCAATATCTGAATGTCTTCATGGTGTGTCTTCTTCCAGTATCTGAATGTCTTCATGGTGTGTCTCATTCCAGTATTTGAATGTCTTTATGGTGTTTATTATTCCAGTATCTGATTGTTCTCATAATGTTTATCATTCCAGTATCTGATTGTTCTCATGGTGTTTATCATTCCTGTATCTGAACGTCTCCATGGTGTCTTTCATTCCAATATCTGAATGTCTTCATGGTGTGTCTCATTCCAGTATCTGAATGTCTTCATGGTGTGTCTCATTCCTGTATCTGAATGTCTTCATAGTGTGTCTCATTCCAGTATTTGAATGTCTTCACTGTGTTTATTATTCCAGTATCTGATTGTTCTCATGATGTTTATCATTCCAGTATCTGATTGTTCTCATGATGTTTATTATTCCAGTATCTGATTGTTCTCATGGTGTTTATGATTCCAGTATCTGAATGTCTTCATGGTGTGTATCATGTCTTCATGGTGTGTATCATTCCAGTATATGAATGTCTTCATGGTGTATATTCCATATATGAATGTCCTCATGGTGTATCATTCTAGTATCTGAATTTCCTGATTGTGTGTATTATTCCAGATTCAGTTACAAGATTAGGACATTCATTGTCAGATACAAGATTAGCCCTCTCAGTGTCAGATCCAAGATTAGGACATTCAGTGTCAGATATAAGATTAGAACATTCATTGTCAGATACAAGATTAGCCCATTCAGTGTCATGTAAGATTAGGACAGTCAGTGTCAGACACAAGATTAGGACATTCAGTGTCAGATACAAGATTAGAACATTCATTGTCAGATACAAGATTAGCCCATTCAATGTCATGTAAGATTAGGAGAGTCAGTGTCAGACACAAGATTAGCCCATTCAGTGTCAGATATAAAATTAGCCCACTCATTTGCAGATACAAGATTAGGACATTCAGTGTCAGATACAAGAATATAACATTCATTGTCAGACACAAGAGTAGAACATTCAGTGTCAGATACAATATTAGCCTATTCATTGTCATGTAAGATTAGGACATTCAGTGTCAGATACAAGATTAGCCCATTCAGTGTCAGATTCAAGATTAGCCCATTCAGTGTCAGATACAAGATTAGCCCATTCAGTGTCAGATGCAGGATTAGTCCATTCAGTGTCAGATACAGGATTAGCCCATTCAGTGTCAGCTTATTCAGTGTCAGATACAATATTAGAACATTCAGTGTCAGATACAAGATTATGACATTTAGTGTCAGATTCAAAATTATCCCATTCAGTGTCAGATGCAGGATTAGCCCATTCAGTGTCAGCTTATTCAGTGTCAGATACAAGATTAGAACATTTAGTGTCAGATACAGGATTAGCCCATTCAGTGTTAGATGCAGGATTAGCTCATTCAGTGTCAGATGCAGGATTAGCCCATTCGGTGTCAGCTTATTCAGTGTCAAATACAAGATTAGAACATTCAGTGTCAGATACAAGATTAGGACATTTAGTGTCAGATTTAAGTTTAGCCCATTCAGTGTCAGATACAGTTTAGGACATTCAGTGTCAAATACAGGATGAGGACATTCAGTGTCAGATTCAAGATTAGCACATTCATTGTCAGATACAAGATTAGCCCATTCAGTGTCAGATGAAGGATTAGCACATTCAGTGTCAGCTTTTTCAGTGTCAGATACAAGATTAGAACATTTAGTGTCAGATACAAGATTAGGACATTTAGTGTCAGATACAATATTAGGACATTCAGTGTATACAAGATTAGCTTATTCAGTGTCAGACACAAGATTAGTCCATTCAGTGTCAGATACAAGATTAGGCCATTCAGTGTCAGATACAAGATTAGAACAATCAGTTTCAGATACAAGATTTAAATTTATCTCATCCCTCCTCCTTACTTATCTAAACACCCAATTATGTAGATAATATTACTTTGGTCCCGAGGACGTTGAGATAAATGGATAGCACTTTATTATGAAAATGGTAACGTTTTTGAAAATTGGTGAACAAATATTGAGGTCAGCGATTTTTTTGGCGACAACAGTTTTAAAGCCAGCGCCATCTCTGCACCCCACCCCGTTTGCTCTCGTGCCCTTGATATATTTTATCGAGAGCATAAAAAGATGCTGATTTTCATCTTTCTTTGTTAAGTGCATCACCTGATCACTCCGATTCCTCTCAAATCCTCAAATAGTAGAGAAGTATGTAGGTATGTATGTGTAAGTAGATAGATAGATTGTTACCTGTTAAAGGATCGCACTCAGTAATAAAGAAAAGAGTGAAAACCAAAAACCTTCTTTGTACATTTTAACAAAAAAATTCTTCCCTAGACACCAATGTAAAACTAGGTAAATAGGATTTACAGTTTGTGAATATAATATAATCCAAAATTTGAGCCTAAGAATGAAAACTCAAATCCTATCATCACTAAATTGTCCTATTAGAATCCAGATTCTAGTCCTGAAGGCGTACAAATATGGAAGGCGATGACGTCAGATGTAGTCGAATGTACGAATATCAACAATTCCTCACTTAAATCAAAGTCTTTATTTGCGAATAATACCAGAATAAATTTCCATGAAATTCTTGAAAAATTTTTATTAAAAAATTGTCAACTTGTTGAATATCCAGGGGGAATAAATTATTAAATCCAAAGATCAGATGAAGAACAAACAATCTTGGCAACAAATAAAAAATACACCTTGTTCCTTCAAGGTGTTGAATGACTGTCTAAAAAAAAGAATGTATTTAGAACTCCCAAAATATCATTTGATGTCTTGCAAGATTGGTAATGTGGTCTCTTATTATACGAACGTGAGCACGTAGGCCAATTTGTCCCCACTTAAGAACCAGTCATAAGAAACGTTGTTTACGCATAGTGATTACGCAAGTACAGTATGCCCCTGATGCTGATCAATTATTTTAACTTCCTTTTGACACTTACCAGCCCAAGACAAACTAAAAAATAATTCTCACGTAATACTTCCTCGTCTTAAACAAACTTTGTTAAAGAAAATATCTCAATTACTGAAAAAATAATCTCGAATCCGACAAAATATTCATTGCAATAAAATACAATACCTGTCTTGGGAATACTACCGCGGCCATGTGATTGATGTCTAAAGATTGTCGCAGGCTAGTGTTGAACTCATACGCAAGGTTACCATGACCCGCTAGTGACCGAGAAACTTAAGTCGGCAAAGGCGATATATCGCACCATCTAAACAAAGTCTTGTAGTTATTGCACCTATGTGTTAAAACTTAGTCCTAAGATCAAAGAGAATCCACGTGGTGATCGGGGCGTATTCTTATCTGTCCCCACGTTGATAGACAGCGAGAGGGATATTGATCGCAAAGTTTGATTGGAACATGATATCCAAACGGAACTGAGATAGAAGCGTGCTTACAAATCCATTCCGAATGTTACTACAAACATGTATGAGAACATTTAGTACTCGCTTAAAGAGATTTTGAGTCAATAGGGTTAACTCCGAGACGAAGCCACTCGTAATTTGACAGCAAAACTTAGAGGTAGATTCTAAGGAAAGACAAAGATTCGAAAAGGAAGCTTTATAGGGGACACAGAACTTAGGGTTCCATTGGGTTCCGAGTCTTCAAGAGTTCACGATCACCTTTGCATATTGATAATTTGATTGTTTATTTTTTAGCTTCTCTTTTTATTCAAATTCTTGAAATCAATATAAGTTACACTGATTTAAACGTGAAAGATGGTTTTAATGAAGAAAGAAGACTACAGACATATGGTTAGCTTCTTGAACACTGAACATTCAGACATTCATGTACCAGTGTAGATCAACCAAGAGATGCTTAAAATATTTTGATATATTTACAGTTGATCTAAGTCATTAATCTGCTTTAATTAACATTATAATCACCCTCTCTATCTCTCTCTCCCTCCCTCCCTCCTTCCCTCCCTCCCTCCCTCCCTCCCTCCCTCTCTCTCTCTCTCTCTCTCTCTCTCTCTCTCTCTCTCTCTCTCTCTCTCTCTCTCTCTCTCTCTCTCTCTCTCTCTCTCTCTCTCTCTCTCATGGATTTTTGCGCATATCTTGCTACGATTGTTGGAGAGAGAGAGAGAGAGAGAGAGAGAGAGAGAGAGAGAGAGAGAGAGAGAGAGAGAGAGAGAGAGAGAGAGGGGGGGGTCCTTTGGACATTTTCATATTTATTAATAATAATCAACTTTTAGAACGTTATAATAGGTTTAAGAAGCAGCAACGACAATACATCATTAAATTTGTTACAGTATGTGTGACCAGTAACCTATAAAGGTATTATATATTGTTGACATGCTATTGTAACATTGTATTATTGCATATTTAAACAATATAGATAAATTCCTCGGAAAGTGTACACACGCCGTTACGATGAACCATATTTTTTAAGTTACTTTTCATATGTTCAGTTTCAATGTTTTCATCCAACACACATTCTTTTTCTCTCTCACACCATATTTCTACATATTTTGTTTTGGAAAGCAGAATTGATTGCGATAAAACCGTGTACCATATTGAATTCATTTAGAAAACGAGGATTATATAATATTATTTATCGTTATTTTCATACGTGACTAGTGATTAATGAATGAAAATTCATCATTGATCTATAGGCCTTGAATCAACAGCATATAGTTGCAAGACTGTTTGAATATGTATATATCAAATTACTTTAAAAGCCATGTCATTTATAATATATGTTATTTCTGTGCATGGAGAACAATAAGCTTGCATTATATCTACTGTTCTTCCAAACCTTGCAGTATTTGCAATTCATGGGTTGAAAGGGTATGAGCTGATGTCTTATACACAACCTTTATTGGCCGAGAGAAAAGGTCATTCAAATCAGCAGACTCAAGAGTGTTAAGCCTTCATCCCCATTAGTAGCAAGTATTGGCTCTACGCGAAATGGGGATTTTTTGAATGTCAATAGGATGATGCGTCAAACAAAGGCAAACATTCTAAATGTTTCCAGCAATTAATATTTTATAAGAAGATATGCTCTGTTGATATCTTTGCTCAGATCTTACTATGTAGAAGCATTGCATTCTCTCCTTTTCGGTTTCCTCTTTTGCTCAGGAAGGGGCATAGTGAGGATATTAAAAAAAAAGGCAGCAGGAGACAGTACCAGAAATGGGATAATCATTAGCAGAAGGATCGCAAGAATAACTCTGATAGCACCAGTCTTTACATGGCCTGGCGAATTACAGGCAGGTGAAAGCCCCTGATTTGAAAAGGCAGTTGGGGTGTGTGGGGAGGTAGGGAGCGAAACCTTCTCTTGCTACACCTCTTGATACCTGCCAATGATTCATCAGGTAACATTTTCGCGAGACTTGGATCAACCTCTTTCCATTGACGACTGGGTGTTCAAAGTCTTTCCATAGGGACATAAAAGCTCTTAGTCGACTACCTTCTCTGCAATCGGTCCGTCGAGACCCCTGCAACTCCACAAGCGCTGATTTCTCTGTATTTGACTAGTAAAGGGGACACTGAGTAAGTTTTATTTCTCAGAGAACGCTTAATCGATCACATTACCATAAATTCCTCTTACCCTTAACAGCAAATGTGAGGGTTATAGTGTTGCTCTTAAGTTGCTAAACAGTTGGCATATAAGTGAACACATAATTGGAACATGGGAAGGAGTGTGTGTGTGTGTGTGTGTGTGTGTGTGTGTGTGTGTGTGTGTTTAGATAAACGACTTCTTTCAGAAAGGTCTGAATTCGGGTGATAGCAAAGTTTATTTTTCTCTTTTAATTGTAATCGGATAAGCGGTCTATTAGAAACCACCGCAAACCTACCGCAAATCACTTTCATGAATATAATATCAATATCTGTATTTTTTTAACTCTTGGTTTTTATTCATGGCTGTAAATATTACAGAATAGGTAATTTGGAAATAGAAGCTTACATATGTGTTGACAATTATTAATACTACTCTTAATAATAAAACTTGTGGCCTAATTTCTCAGTGGCTGGTGGGGTTTCGACGTTGCTAGAATAATTCTGCAACTTCCCATTGGTTGGGCTAGGCCACTTGTATGGGAGAATTCGACGCAAAATGGTTAATTGTATTCTGGGGTCTATTGTAATATACAGTTGCAATAGACAGCATGTATAAAGAGAGAACTGAACAATCAGTTTCATTCCGATTTTGGCATCATTAACATTTGTGTTTCTGTTGTAAGTCTGCTGACGTGTTTTATGTTGTACTTAGATGTTATTCGAGAGGAAAAGTAGTTGATTGTACAGTTCAGTCGAATTAGAAAGTGTTTTCTTTTATTTGGACTATAATACTTTTAAAACATTTTCTGGAACTGTTAGAATTTGTTCGAATGAATTCTCAACAATGCCACCTTGACAGCGTCAGGGTTTTTGGAGAACCAGTACATACGGTCTTGAAATGTGCAAGGCACTTTTCATTCATTTAGGATTTTCGCGGACCTTTATAAGGATGGCCTTCATACTGCTTAAAGTTCCTCTCTCATTTTTTTATAACTTTGTTAAATAAATTATTTGTTAAGTTTTGCAAAACATTATTAATTCAATTTTATTTCATAAAATGTGGGTGGAGGGGTTAATATAAAATATCAGACAGCCTACTCTACTCAAAGTATAGGAAAGCTTATAATGAATTAAAACGAGGCGACTCTTCAAATGGACCACAGAACTTCCAACGAGTAATAAAGAAAATGTATGGAGAACAATGTAAAATAAACTAGCAAAACCAAAACACTTAGAAGATATTGCCGCTGAGCTGCTAGAGATAACTAGCATGTGTGTGAAACATCGTTTTTGAAGGGAATAATACACGACAGAGAAAACGTGGCATTAATCCTTATTTACAGACAATCAAATAACAGATTTAGATTTTTTTAGAAGAAAAAACCCCACGGGACCAGCAATGGAAATTGTCCAGATTTGTAATTTGAGAAGACTATTTCGCAACAACAGTATACATAAACTAGAGTATCACAAGGAAAGATACCAATGAACATCCTATTTTTTTCGGCCCCGCGTGTTTGCACAGAGACGCAATTTATGAGACATACAGAACATTGCTATCCTACATTGCAGTCAAACTCGAGAACAACATCATAAGTGTCGAAATAAGACTACAAAAGCTCATATCGTTTGGTACAGATGAAGAACTTGCCCTGATCAGAACTGTAGAGATATCATTCCATAATGTGTATTGGGTGCAGTGCACAAAGCATTTGAAGAAAAACATTAAATTACAAATGCAAAGAAAAGTTGGCGTGTTTGGGAATCTGATGAGAACAGTCATAAATAACATTTTTGGCGAAGATGAGTTAGTTAATGCGGAAGGCCCCGTCGTCTTTGAGAGGGAGATCCTCTGAAATGAAACGACTACTTCGTGACCACTCTCTCTTCGTTAATTATTATGACTGCAAATAAAAGAGAAATTGCGTCGCCATGTAAATGAACCAAGCAGAAAAGGCTGTGGCAACTTGCGGTCAAACAATAATGCCGAATCATTGAACAACATACTAAGAAACAATATTTTAAAAAAAACTGGAAGCCATGGCATACCCTTGAGCTGATTTAACTGTTCTTTCAAGCAGTAGACGTCAAGTTCGCAGATTTTAGATGTGCTCTGCGTGGTGAAAGCAAGTACCGTTTGCACCAAAATTATGACGCATACTGCGTCAACAGCGTAATATGGCGTTGCAAAACTGAAGAACAACGCAAATAAATATTTCAGAAATTGCTTAGGAATTCGAAAAACAAAAAGCAAGGCATAAAAGAAATATTTTCAACCCATGGAAAATTATATGCTTCAAAGGTGATAAGAACATTGCTCGAAAAGGCAATTTTAAAGAATTGACAGATAATATAGACTTTGTGCATTGAATGTTTTATGCGATTATTTTTCTCATAAACTCTTAGCAATGTTCTATCCCATGTTCAGACGAGAGAGAGAGAGAGAGAGAGAGAGAGAGAGAGAGAGAGAGAGAGAGAGAGAGAGAGAGAGAGAGAGAGAGAGAGAGAGAGAGAGAGAGAGAGAGAGAGCCGTCTGATTCTTGAGCGAAGTACTTTATTTAGATATATAGATATATAATAATACATTCTAGAAATACATGTGATAAAGCCTTTATATTTAAAATACAGGAAATGCATATACAACTATACTTTTCCTTCGAGCCTACCATCTCTGTACATTACATGATTTCTGCCTTTTATAATATACTACAGATAATTACATCTGAAATTAATTTTTGATAGCTAAAGAGTATAAAATTCAATAGTGCGATATAGTGCAACAATCGTTATGAAGAAATGTGTTTTACTACATTTGCAATAGATTATTAATTTGGAATAGATTAGTAAAACATTATTACCTAAAGAATCTTTTATTTCCAGATTAAATTTAAACATGAAGTTAGTAGCGAATTCGTCTTTCCAATTATATATACCATGAACGCAAATGAATATAAGTTCTTTGAAACAAGAAAATATATTACATTATATATAAAATAGAAAGAACTCACAAAAATGCTACAAAAATATCAATTATAGATTGAACTTTACCGTGAACATCTCAACATTAAAAAGTTCCTATACTTTAAAGAGTTTACGAACATAAACAATTCTTACGTGTAAGAAAACAGAAGAGTCTCTCTGATTCTCTAACGAACGGACTGATTGTTACTCAAGGTTGCTGTCACTTATACACGGTCGTTCATCTCGAATCAGAGCCGGCTTTCGTCCTTTTCCCCACGGGAAACGCGTGAATTATCAATTTGCTGACCTTTGGGTACAATTGCCTATATCATCAGCTTTTCATCAAGTCTAAAATTTGTTGACGTTAACCTTTAAATACAGGAGAATGTACTTGCTCACACTAGCGCGATCTTTATCAAAACAGCACACAGCTGCAGCACAGAAGCAAATCAAATTTTAATCTCACTATACCTTAGTGGAAAACAGCCTTCAATATAATTTAATGAAAAATTACTTCAATACGATTTAGAGAAAATTTAAGTCTTAATACGTTTACTGAAAATATTTGTCCTAATAAATGTAATGTTTTTTTCTACTATAATCTATTCCTTCATTTCATTTTTTGCCATACTATTTTAAAGGTGGAGGATTACTGCCATATGCATTGAAAGACGTTTTATACATTTTGTTCTCAGTCGAGTGTCAGTCAATATTGTTGTAGTTCCTCCTTAAATCATTCATAATGATTCATTTATTATAATTCACAATTTATTTTGTTTATAAGTTTATAACAAATGCCGCGTATCTGTGTTTGTTTTGTGTGATAATCCACTTTGACATGAAACTGTGTGTGTTGTGTTTGCAAAGATTTTAATCTTATGTAAAATCTATTTATAGCAAATCTGTCTTGTTAAATATATTGTTTTATCTTTTACATGAAATAAAAATAACATCCAACTTCTGGGAATGATTTGAAATGGTCGATTGAGATGGGAGATACAAGGAATGAATTCCCTTTAAACATTTTTGCAGTACTATACAACTAGACAAGAACGCAAAACTAGAAATAAAAGCATTTGAATTAAACATAAACCGTGTCGCGCCTGAGCATTGACTTTACGGGCAATGTGTCTGCAATGTAACTTTTCGCAGAAATGTCACAAACTTCACCGGGCTGAGTAATATTTCCTCATATTCCTCAATTGATGCAGATATATTCATTGTTGTGCATATGGGTTAATGCCATTGCTGTTACTATATATTATGCTAAAAGTATTTATCTGATTCATCATAGGTGATTTTTGCTTTCTTTCACAGATCATTATAATGGCTTCGCTCCCTTCATGTCATTTCGATGTCGCTGTCTTCACTAGTCACTTCAGAGAATTCTCTTGGTGGCTCTGTCAACATCGCATGATTTAAAGTTTTCTTGCACAATGTCATATAATGGCGTTTTATTATATTCTTTAGATGTCTCGCGTGGCCGAGTGATCTAAATTACTCGCATTTACGACCACTTCCAACCCACCTCTGTTCGCATAGATTCGAGTCTCGGACTCGGCCAATATGAGTATGTGAGAACGCTTGCCAGTATCTTCCCGCTGAATGGTGGTTCCTACTGGGTTTCCCTGGGTTTTTTTTATCCACCAATTGTATTGGCCACTATGTATAGCCTATAGCTGAAAAAGGCGTTAAACCCAAAACAACATTATATCCTTTGACAAGATTTTGTCGATCTAACTCAACCTCTATCCCGGTAAGATGCTATGGATAAATCTTTGAAAAATTTAATGACATCTTGTGTGACTCTTGGATGAATCAATATGGATCATTCGGCTAATAGTGATTTAATAATACTCGCCCCTTTACAAATATGCCAATTGTCTTGTAATTTAATTTCTGCATTATCCGTATACATGAATTTTTTTTTAAAATAACACTGTAGGTTGAACTCTGTGGCTTCTAATTGTTATATAATATCGCATTGCAATTCTCTAACAGCTTCTAACCCATGATGCAAGCTTAATAAGCAAGGCTACTACAAGACCTCACGCGGGCTACAATCACAAATGCACAAATGCGAGAAATCATCATTGTGGAAAAGTGGCGTTGTAACGGAAAACTAGTCAGATGGTCTGTAATCTCCATTATACTACTAGTGCTTTCAAATTTGTACAAATGATGTTAGTCCGTCACTAAAAGTTGAGAACGGTTTACACAGTTTTATAAATAAAAATATGCTGAACAGATTTAGACCAACTTTAACACAAAGAAAGCTGGTATTGGTGCCTTTCAATATTGGACAGTTGATACTGATGTTACATCAAATATAGAGGAAGATAAAAAAAGGAAACTTAAAAACAGTCATTTTAATAACAAACGCAATAAAATCATTCGGCGAAATTTATTTAGAAAGCATTCTACTGATCTACAAATGTTGGCCAACTGTTCTTGCATTTTTATTAGGCATATAACAGTTAGGTGCGCGATAATACACATAACCTGGACATATTTCTATTGCTGCAAGTTTTACATGGAATTTATATATGAAATATAAAAGAAAGTGGAGGGGGACTAGGGCTGATAATAAGGTAGGTAGATATCTTTAAGAATAGCTTTAAATTGAACAAATAAATAATAATCGGAACAAAGGCGATGGTAAATACATGATAATTTATTTTAATTTTACTTGCATCAACAAAGAAATAGATATTATCAACAGACATTTAAATGATGCTAATATAAATCGATTGAAAAGTGCACTGAAGCTGAGAGTAACAAATATATTTTGATTCAGTCCTAAATTATTAGAATTTTAATGTAGAAAAAATACAATCAAAATTAGTAATGAAAATATAATGTATACGAAATAAACATAAATAAAAATAATTTATATAATCGTTGGTGTGTGTTTCCTTGAACTAAACTAAAAACATGGTTATTTATTTATGATATTCGTCAAATATTGTTGATTATTACACATTTCTTAGCATTATGTTTATTTATGCATAATTAATCATTGTTAAAATTCATAGGTTTCCTTTTTATTTTTATTTTTGTTATTAGAAGATTGTAGAAATGTTCCCGTTAGAAACTAAGTGTGTCGCAATATTGCAACTTTCCCTTTCTTTTCCATTCAAATTTCCAGAGCCCGTGAATCTCGTGCTCAGTAACATACACTATATTGGTGTGGGGCTGGAAGTGCACGTTAGAAGGACTATGAAATGGACACTTGATACGGGCAATTGGATCCCCACCCTCTGGACTGAAAACCTCAATATATGACGACCCGTGGTTAGTAACTAATAAATTGTTATCCTCGTCAAAATCCATCCCGTCAGGTCCGCCCTGGTGATCTCCTGTAATAATAATAATAATAATAATAATAATAATAATAATAATAATAATAATAATAATAATAATAATAATAATAGCATATGAGCAAGATCAGAAGCCATGATTGATGTGAACTCCAACAAACTGAAAAATAATTTGCTTTTAAAAATATTTTTTTAAATAAATCATGTAGGTTTAGACATCTTGTCTCTGTTCGTGCTTATGTAACCTGGATATAGTTATCGATATAACTTTGCTTTGCCAATGTATTCTTTTCACTTTATTACCCCGATGATAATCCGTCAATTAATGACATCCTGTTGAGATTGTTACGATGCAGATGTCTGGGAACATGCATGCGAAGTGGTTTTTTTTTTCAGTGATGATTAATATTATTAATATCGCATATGGCCTTAACATTACTAAAAACGAGGAAAGGATACTGCTGCACGCGCCATTTACTGTAATCGGATGTTCCATAGCAATAAAATCCATGGTGAAAGGGACTAAGGAAATTGTTTCATAGTTGTGTAATAGGGGACCCGGTTAAGGCAATCAATTCAAAGCGAGACGATTAGCATAGTGTGTATTTTTAGCAGCAAGGACAACCTGATCAGTTATTGACGGTGAAATTAGTCCATTTAATTCGAGAGGTAAAAAAAGATGCTGCGTAATTTATTTTGCATGTCCCCAGGCCGTCAAACTAAAACTTAAAGACAATTTACCGAATCGTAACCCATACTAGAGCTTATCCTGAAATAGCTAACTAGGTATATATCTTTAAGAACAGCTTTAAATTGAATAAATAAATAATAATCGGAACAAAGGCGATGGTAAATACATGATGAGTTATTTTAATTTTACAACAATCAGGGACACTGAGAGTACGGGAATATATTTAAACCTACCGGGAAGTTTTCCCCAGAATTTTTTGGGTCCCACTTTTCCAGGCCCCAGTATATCATATTGCCATAGAGTCTTTGTTGGGGTCTCTGCCACAATGAGGGTTTTCGGACGGCCATCGTTAGAGTGAAGCACAGCGATACCGTTGGAGAAACGATAGTTGGTGTCGATCCTTATAACGTCCTTATGGTTCACAACACAGTACACGGATCCAAAGGGTTCCTGGGAATGTATGTAGAGGTTGAGGGTGATGAGCTCTTAATGAACATAAAGACCATACATTCTGTGAAGCTTAGATAGAACTGACAACGGAATGACATGACTGTATGTAAGAAATGTGTAAGGAATGACCAACAAAAACATAACTGTATTACTTAAGTCGGTTTCCTTTATAATTTCACTACTTTTTCGGTATCTGAGTGCAGTACATTTAGGAAACGATATTAATGTATCACCAAAATTCATGTTAAATGCTTATAGGGGTACGGCGATTACTTGAAATAACTGAAAATTGGTCGGAATAAGTCAAACGACATTCAATTATTACTATTCATAATCGAATATAAACTATTATGGTTTTCTTCTTTTAAAATCACTTTTGATAGAAATCGTACAGTATAAGTAAAATACGTGTATAACAGCTCCCATTTAAATTAACTTTTGGCTCTTTACAGCCACCGAACAACATGGCAGACGACAAATTTGCAACTAAAATGTTTCACTTACCGGGATATTAGCAAGCTGCATACAACCAAACATGCGTAAATAATGTTGCCACTGAACAAAATTTAGCAAATAATTACAACCGATTAAAATCTAAGGTTGATCGGGTATGATGATCTTTAAACTGAATGTCAGTGAACCGCAGACAATTTCGTTTCTTCGTGGCAGTCATTATGCAATCTTTCTCTTTGTAAGTATGGTCGCTGACTGGAATTTAACACCTTTGCACTTAACCTAACTCATCATAAATTTTTTATTTAAAAAACTGTTGTCCATATTCGGCAATATTTTAACAGCTCTTAAAGATGCTGTTTACATATTAATGCAACTTTTTAAAGACGTTGTTTGAGTTTCTAATTGTTACATTTCATAAACAAATGAGTACAAACAGTACAGTAAGGCCAATTAAGATTTGCGACAATCAGAATACTAGAGAATTAATAGAAGAACAATGATTTCTAAACTTTGACGGTTAAACAAGTTGTTTTTTTCGTCTTTCTTTGAATTTCCAAAAGAAATCAAGGCTACAGATTGGTCCTATCTACTTAGAGCCTATAATCTTGTCACGACTTTCTAATTCATGAACGGAATTACTGATTATTCTCAGTAATAGAGGACGAAATCAGCTTTTAAAAACGACATTCAAGAGATTTGTTCCATGATATTATTAGTTAGATGTGTATTATGTCGCCTAATATAATTGTATGAACATACTATTATTGTATGGGTTAGAGAGTAAAGAGTGTAGTCCGGATCCAATTGCTTTACTATAAATATGGCCATAAAATCCCATTTCTTTATTATAAATATGGTCATAAAATCTCATTGCATTACTATAAATATGACTATAAAAATCTCATTACTTTACTTAAAATATGCCCATAAAATTGATTAAATGACAGATTACCTCCATCGATCGCCTAAAAGGCGCAGGGGCGATGTCCCCGGCTGGTGCCGTTACCCACAATGTGCCGCTGTAGTCGTAAATGCAGTCATTGCATCCCTGCATTACTCTGCCATCGGAATCCGTCTTGCACAACTGTGGAATGAGTATTTTATCAGAGGTATTCCGATGTAAACATTATGGTAATATTTATAATACTATACTATGTGTATTTTTGTTTGGCTAATCGTCAACTACAATGGCTCAAATCTGGTTCTAATAGTTCGATGCTAAGCCGAGAGCCAGTACTACCTGACCTGGGCCAAAATTATTGACAAATAACATATAATAAGAACAACAAAATGATTTAAGATTTTGTATTCAGCATTATGTGATTCTACAAATCAATATACCCACATAGATGTAGAAATATTGTACACGGAAACCAGCTCGTTTCTAATTTAATCCTCCGACATAATTAAAGCAATGTATAACTCGGTTAATTATACTGAAAACAGATCATTTCATGCCATACAAAAACGGGCTTTATAAAGGGGCTCTACGACTACCTTTACTCTGTAAAAGGCCATATATCGAACCTGCTGTGTCACTGCATGGTATTGACTGTAATCGGTGCATTACATTTTATTTTTTATCAATTATCCTCCTGCTTCCTTTCCTTTTCATTCCAGAAGTACCGATGAGCTATTATACTTCGACATTTTCTAAATATATATATATATATATATATATATATATATATATATATATATATATATATATATATATATATATATATATATATATATATATATATATATATATATATATATGCATCGATCAGTTAAAATGAATCAGCCCACGCATCCATCAACCGATCTTTTTTTTCCCCGGACCTTCTCCTACGCATTATATATGATATTTTAATATTTTTTTCCTTCAATGTTTTGAATTATCCTAACATGACGATCTACAATCATGAAGACAACTGGAAACGTGGTCTTTCTCTTTTGAAATATTTAAAGAGGTATTGCATCAAAACACTTTAATATTGTCAGAATTTTGCTGACGTGCATTTAAACCACGTACATACATACATACATACATACATACATACATACATACATACATACATACATACATACATACATACATACATACATACATACATACATACATACATACATACATACATACATACATACATACATATGTACGTACGTACATACATACGTATGTACGTAGGTCGGATTCCTGAACAACTCGACAAAAGTGAATAAATCCGACGAACGAGTGCTTAGAAAGTCGTTTGTTTGTTTTTTTTTACCGCAAGGGGTAATGATATTGGTCGGATTTCTGGACCACTCCATAAAACAAGATAAAACTGCTAAAGGCGAGTGTTTCCGTCGTCCTGCGTGAAATAAAAATCACTTTAGCGTCTGGCCCACTCATCTTGAATAAAACAGATTACATGCAACGCCAACAATTTCATATATATATATATATATATATATATATATATATATATATATATATATATATATATATATATATATATATAGAGAGAGAGAGAGAGAGAGAGAGAGAGAGAGAGAGAGAGAGAGAGAGAGAGAGAGAGAGAGAGAGAGAGAGAGAGAGAGAGAGAGAGAGCATTTAGAAAAACAACATTAAATTAAAGCGTATGGTGTGCAGTGAATGACGGGGAAACTGGTCATATCTGCAATAAGAAATTAACGTTGGCGAGTTTGACCAATAATGTATAGTGACGTATCCCCAAATCCATCACTTTCTTATATGAAAAAAAAATTCTTCAGAGAGCTGTATAAATAAACCTGAAAAAAGAAATAACGATGAAAAATGTATTTGTTTTAGCAAGCAATTTACAAGTTTCACTAAGGATGGTAATGAAATTACGGTATTGTGGAAAGAATGATAGTAATGAAATTACGGTATTGTGGAAAGAACAATGGTAATGAAATTACGGTATTGTGGAAAGAACAATGGTAATGAAATTACGGTATTGTGGAAAGAACAATGGTAATGAAATTACGGTATTGTGGAAAGAACAATGGTAATGAAATTACGGTATTGTGGGGAAAAAAAACGATTAGGCTTGTAGACAGTTTGTATAACATTGCTCAATCTATGAAACACTTGGTTAAGATTCAAACGACGTAAATTTAGAGAGACAATAAACTGCCTTGAACAGATAGACCTTGATTCCATTTAAAATACATTTATTTCTATGAATACACCCATAGCTCTAAAACGTTTATTGACACAGCAATCCCCCCCCAAGCTTTACACATCATTTTATCAAACATATCAAATGACGATCATTTGTATGTAAACGACGTGATATCGCACTTACACTTAAAACGTTAGGTTCTCTACATAAATATTTCGTCAAAAGAAGATATTGTGATGCTAGGTAAAACCTTGGAAAAATTCCAAAAATTTGAAACTTGACTCAGCACCTCATTACATTGCAGCTGGGTTAGCAAGTGAAGCAGGAGTTAAACTTGAGTTAGGAACTGATCACGGTATGCAACTGATTAAAAGTGAAATTATTGGAAGTATTATCGCGATACAAAATAGTCATGCAAAAGCTGAGTATCTATTATATACAGTTAATGTTATTCAAAGTGATACAGATTCGAAACCCCCTACCCACAAACTAAAATCATTCAATGAATACTTACACACTGTAAGAAAATTTCGGAGATGCGCATTTGGTTTTAGCGACCCGTTTAAGAAATTCTTTGATTTGTGTGATTACTTGTTTGATTATTAAAAATTGGTGCAATGGAATATTCCTTAGCTCTTTATATTTAGCCAGTTACTAGGAGCAAACGTCACGGAGAGAAAGTGTTACTGAGTTTCCATGATGCCATGGTCAATGAATAGTGAATTCAGACCCGAACCGCATGACTGTCCCTGGAATAATATAGTTCCTATTAACATATAGTGGTGAACAGTGGTGTTGTGACTGCAGTGGCAGTATTTACGGTAGGAAACAGGTAAATTACACATGGAATAAACAAGAAGGGACTCGACAGATACCGTTTATGCCGCCATGATAGCAGATACGATACAGGTACTGGCGTGATGTGCCTTGAAACCATAGATTGAGTGGTCTAAGATGGCGTAGTTAAAATAGTTCTTTGTGTTAGGGGATAGTTGTAGATTTTCTACGGCCTGAACTGCTGACAGTACTTAAAGTTGAAGAAGAGAAATTATGCAGATGTGTGGTTAATAGATAGTTAACAAAGTTGTAAAATCTGTGGTCTTGAATTGATTAGAGTTAAATCTATGTACACGTCGTGCTTTCTAACCTACAACTGAAGTTCTATAGAAGTCTTTAGAGGGCGTAGAAAGGCAAGAGGGTAATTCATAAGCGGCGTGTGACATTTTGTTCGACGCGTAGAAAATGCATATGGCCGAGATGATTGATTTTTGCCCAAAAAACTTAGCTAGAATGAACTAAAATATCAGAATTATTGGCCATGAAATCTTTTGCATTTACATTTGTTGTCTTGCTGTTAGAGACCGATGTGTAGAGAAGTCTTTCTCGTGGATTGTTATGAGAGTTTGAACCCAAATAACTTGTCGGAACATTTTCATGTTGGATTCAGCTTGGATAATTTGTGTTCATTGTTGACATTTGGTTTACTTATAAGCAATTATTGATTCAAAAAAGTTTGGTTTTGGATATTGAGTGACGGGCTATTAACAACAAGCCCAATGATTCAGAGTTTTGTCCTAAGTATGTTTGGGAATCATTAATCGGGTTGGTGGTTGATTTGGGGGAAGGTGAGTAATAAATTTTGATTAGATCAATGAAGTGTAACGTTTGTGTTACTCGAGGACAAATGATTTTTTTGAAGACGTGGGTAATGTAATAAAATTTTGGAGATAAGCATTTGTTTATAGCGCCCCGTTTCAGCAATTGTTAGATTTGTGTGATTACTTGTTTGATTATTAGAATTCGGTGCAATGGAAATATTCCTTAGCTCGAAATAATTAGCCAATTACTAGGAGCAAACGTCACAGATAGAAAGTGTTACTGAGTTTCCATGATGCCATGGTCAATGAATAGTGATTTCAGACCCAAACCACATGACTGTCCCTGGAAAAATGTAATCGATATTATAATCTAGTGGTGTGCATTGCGTTGTAACTGCAGTGGCAGCATTTACAGTAGGAAACCGATAAATTACACAATGGAATAAACAAGAAGGGACTCGGCAGATACCGTTTATGTCGCCATGGTGGCCAATGTGATGCCGGTTCTGGCGTGATGTGCCTTGAAATCATAGCGTAGTTGAAATAGTTCCCTGTAGTAGGGGTTAGTTGTAGAGATTCTACGACTTGAGCTGCTGACGATACGGAAAACTAATGAAGAGAAACTATGTAGATGTGCGTTTGATAGATATATGGCAAGCTGTGAAAACTGTGGTCTTGCATTGATTAGAGTAAAATTTATGTTTAGAATGGAAACGTCGTGATTTTTAATTTAAAACTGAAGTTGTATAGAAGTCTTTGGAAATTTAGGTTAAGAGTATGCCTTCCAGCGAGAATCGCGTCAGGGTTTTGACAGCGCTCGGTCAAATATATACCCATGGCTTGTAAAATACTAACATCCTGTATGTCACATGACTGAGTGAACATTTAACTGTGAAAATATTTAGATGGACAAACTATAAGAAAATTAGCAATTAAAGTGGGTCCAGAGATAGCAGCATATTTATATGACAACTTTAAAGACCACCTGTTAGCGTCGGAGATACTTGTACCATGTATAAATGATTCTCATTTAGAAAATAAAATGACTGATGATTACACAGATGAACCACAACTATTATGTACCTTGAAAAAATAGAAACAAGCATGGTATTCAGTACAGAAAAGTAAGCTTCTAAGTGCAGTTGGACTTGAAACTAACGAAGATATGCAAAGTTATCCTGATTGAACATCTTGGCTGAAAAATTACATAGAACTGAGTACAAGTGTAAGACAAAAAGCAGAATGTGAATTTTAAAAAGAATTCTTTAAATTGATGAACAACGCTGTATTCGGTAAAAAAAAGTTTATTCTCTTCGTAACAGGACATGAGTTAAAATTACATTCTTCTAATATTCCCTTAAATGTATCATTTGCCATGAAATGGTGCTGGTAAGTACACCCCCCCCAAAAGGATCAAATTTTAAATTTGTTGCTGTTAGTATAATCCATATAGCTCATAATAATTATATATGAAAAACTTTGAGAAAAAATGTCAAAACACAACACTGCTTTGTTAAGATTCTTTGTGCATGAATGTTAAGACAGAAATCATTTACAGTAATATGAGGAATGACTAAGTTCAACAACACTTCCAAAGGATCTACGACATCCCTCAAGCGAACAAACGTTCATGGAATATTTAAGAATTGACTAACCAGGACACCAGAAACTTGTATGGGTCGAAAAGGCATTTATTTGGGACCATACAGTGAAAATAAAGATTGTAAATACTTGATTAAGAAACAACGGAAATTCTGAAATTTGTGTGTACTGTTGTTCTTCATCGACAAAATACTTAGAACCTTCTACAAATAATACCTCAGTAGAAAACACTGAGAATAAACCATCCTTATATAGTCTAGAGATCTTCATTACTGGTGAGTAGAAACACTTTACAAAATCACTTTCTACATTGTTTTGCACATTATTAAAATATTAAAACACGCGTTACGCTAATTCTAGGAGTGCGTGATTTGGATTTTTTAAACTTTTCTTTAACGATTTTTCAGTCATATCGCTACGATGTCTGCAGTGTGGCAGTTTATAGAGATGTCAAGAACTGGGGACATGCCGCAAACATGTAGCATGATGTCCCACATTGTCACATTATCCTGACACCAGGCCGACCAGTCCTTACACTAACCTCTTAATGTTGAGCGCCAAGAAGCTAGGCAGCTGTTAGTGCCATTTTTATAAGACTTTGGTATGACTCGGCCGGGGAATCTAACCCACGTCCTCCAGAATCCAAGGCGGACGCTCTAACCACTAGGCCACCGGAGCGGTGTCTAATCCTGGGAGAATTAGGTGTGGATTTTGTTAAAATTATAGTGTTTGCATATCGGTAATGATTCCACTTCTGCGCTTATCATCTACCGATTGAGCCATTAATTCAGAAGTACTATAGGCAAATATTTTCGATTATCATCTTTAATTTCTCCTTCGATTGTTTTAGCTCTTTTTACAAGTGTAATCGTAAATCTGAAATCTCAAGAAAGAGCACATGGATACAGAGAACAATGATCTCTTATTTGATAGTATAGTGGTATTCTAAATTTGTTACTGTAAAACACATTTTGTACAATTTCTATGTTCGCATTTTTGCACACTATCTGCTTCTGACCTGAACCTTCTTAATTTTTCTCCTTCGCCTTCTTCAATCCCTTTCATACATGCCACACCACCCCTCGATTGTATAAGAGTAATTATTGCTATTATAAGTGGCACAGAAAGCGCAATTTGGGCGTAAAAAGTGTAATCTATATATTACCTGCCATTAAGACAGCTTGTGTGAGAAAAATACATTTCTTTTTGCTACTAACCTGGTTCTGCTGCTGGTCAAACTTCTTGTCACAAAGGGCAAAATAGGTTAGAACCAGAATAAAAACACAAAGTATACCGAAAAATTGTTTATCTTCAGCACTCCCAATAATTAGTCTATACTGCAACTTTCATTGAATCATCGTGAAATGGAATTTTACAATGAGCATGATCATGTGCTCAGTGTACTAATTATATTACTCTCCAATTCTTTTTCTTTCAAGTTTATAAGGCAGTTTGTTCTTTTTTTTATGAAATAGCATTTTAAAATGATTCATCTGATCTAACATTTTCCATCCTATAACATCCATAACTCGCTCCGAATATTCTGAAATTTATATAGCCACAGATCACTGTATGTTGTGCAAATGATGCAGTTATTTAACTTAAAATCATTTTCGTTTCCGTATCATATAGTGGTGTCTTTAACAATGCTTCCATCTGAATTACAGACCACTGAATTGTTAGCATAAGTTTTTACTTTCATACGCAATGATACTACCATATACAATCAATATATTCAGATTCAACCTAGGTATTGCTCTATGTATAGCTTGAATTTACGGCTCTTTGAGGTATGTTTGATGGAATATGGTGGACTGCGTTGTTTAACTTTAGTTTGTTTATGGATTATGTATTTCTCGTTCGTCAACATTTTTGTCCACTCAAAATGCGCACTATAAGATATGCCTTGAGCATAAGAAATCTGTAGTACTTATTATACCGAGAAAATAAGTGTCGCCTTCAATAGTATTAAGCAACACACACACACACACACACACACACACACACACATATATATATATATATATATATATATATATATATATATATATATATATATATATATATATATATATATATATATATATATATATAATATATATATAGATGCAATAAACTGACGACGAACAGTACGAAACTAGTAACTAACTAGCCTAAGCGCTTTCGACTCCCAATGAGTCTTTTTCAAAGGCAAATACAAAACATAGTTACGACAAACAAATAAACACAAAAACGTTGCGTTTGTAAACCTCTACATTTCTATCTTCACATGTGCTAGATAGAAATATAGAGGTTTACAAACGCAACGTTTTTGTGTTTATTTGTTTGTCGTAACTATGTTTTGTATTTGCCTTTGAAAAAGACTCATTGGGAGTCGAAAGCGCTTAGGCTAGTTAGTTACTAGTTTCGTACTGTTCGTCGTCAGTTTATTGCATCTATTTTAATTAATCCCTGACAGACGTGATCCCTTGGTGGATCCAGTACGCTTGAGAGGGTTGTTATTCGCCATATGATTTGTATTCTTTATATATATATATATATATATATATATATATATATATATATATATATATATATATATATATATATATATATATATATGTTGCAGATTAAAATATATTCGTGTTTTACTTGGTTACCAGAATGCTGAATAAAAAATTCAGTTTTGGCTGCATTGGTATTTCGATTTGTAACAGGTAGTTTAAATCATGTCTACTATCACCAATGTAGTAGACGCGTATGGCTACGAAAAAATTGTTTAGGTTGTTTAATTACAGTGACATCAACATTGTTCTCTCGATTTTCCATTCAAATAGTCAAATGTCTGTATCTGTTTCCTTGATATCTGACATGTTCCTCCCGTATTCTTACTGACATTTCGAGTCGAATTATTACTAAAAACAGCTTCCTCCGGTAATGTTAACTCCTAACTATTTATCTTCCAATCATAAATGCTGCTTGAGCGGTCCTCCTATTGTTTTGCTATTGATTGTTCTTAATTTACGATTAGCAAATTTTGATATTACTCCCGGGATTCAATTTAAAACGTTTGGAATATCTTCTAGCATCTTTAAATATTGTTCTAAAAAAATCCAAATATCGTTTTCATGATGGTGCGTTTTTCTTTCTTTCCAGCATAAATCATAATTTAATTCATTTTTTTTTTTGCTAAGTAAATAGCTGACATGTTTATTATTTATCTCTAATCCTCTCGAAAATCTACAAGTAATGACAATTTTCTTTTACGAATATATTTTTTTTTTATTCTCACACAACTGTTCGAGAAAGACAAAGTTCGACATTCGAATTTATTTTTGATTTTATTGAATCCCCACACCACCACACCCCGTCTGTACTGATGCCCCAGCCTTCTAACTGCACCACAGTTGGACTAAAATGCTGAAACCGGTGTGCATATTTAAACTTTTCTGGTCGTAACCAATAGTTTCCAATAATCTGACTTCACCAGTGCAAAAGGATGCACCTAACAGTATAGGCGAGTACGAAAGGGTACGAACAAGGATCCTCGCGTAAGCGGGTTTCGTGCAGACAAGTTTCATAATATATCTATGAGGTAGATTTAACAAAAAAAGAATGAAAGAAAGTAGAAATAAAGAAGAAATATAGACCTGTTGAAAAGTTCCATCCGGCTGAATCTTCAGGATGCCAAGCCTCATGTCCGCCACCCAGAGGTTGTTATCCTTGTCACACTGGCATCCCGCAGGAATACCTCCCACACCGTCCACAACTGGTGCACAGTGAACCGAGGGCTATAGGAAAAAAGGATAGATCATTCATCGCTAAAGAATGAATAGTCCTTACAAATAAATTATATTCATGATATTACTGTAGTTTTTTTTTTAAATCACTAGTTTTCGACTGTATCTTGTTAAAAACCATAATATAAACCATTTGTTTCCAGTTGTGCGACAAAAGAGCCATAGAAACGGTGGTTACGCTGTGGCATAAGAAAAATAGATTATCGACGTCTACGGAAATTTATTATATGTACTATTCGAACTCCTATTCAGTCACTTGTGTACTATACCAGCCAAGAATGAGCGACAGCCTGGAGTAACGAGCTCACTTTCAAATATTATACTAGTGTAATCAAAGTCACAGGAGACCAAATGACCGCTAAACTATCGATAACGTCTCAGTGGAATAAGATACGGTGAGGCACTCTAAGTTCATACACATAATCTGGGACAAAATGAACTCACCAACCTGTATCTTCGTGCGCTCCGCTGTAGAGGTCACACCAACACAAGAGAAAAATCTTATAGAACATCAATCTGAACGCTCGGGAGATCGGCATGAAGGAAATCCTGATACTGCTTGAAGAATCGGCGGCTGCATTTTAGGAGGCCACCGACATGTCTTACAACCCGAAGATAAAGAATATTGACGTTACTATGGAAGACATTCCTAACTAGCTATATAGCTAAAGGCTCAGATCATCACACCAATAGGGCGACGTCAGAAAGCGCTTTGCCAGTGGCAACCATCGTCACCCTGAAGATGTCATGATAGCAAAAGCAACGCATAAGACCACCAGCGAGGAGGTAACCATCACAAAAATGGTAGAAGCAATGGATCTACTGTATATAAGTGGATCTTCTGTATATAAGCCTGTAAGGTATCGTGGATGCACAACTCGGCATTGAAGATAGCATATTTGTCAGCGCGCTATACTAGACCAAACATGTTGTGCATCATTCGTGTCGTCGTGGTTGTGCCGGTTAATCTCTTTATGAAAGATATTGTCAACCTAGTAGGTGCCAAGAGGTCATCTGGTAGAAACAGACTCCTTGATTCGCCTAATCCACTGTTGTGCGACCATTCTCTTAGTCTTTAGATGTGATGAGTATCTTCTACAGTTTAGCAGACATCGGCCATATTAAAGTCGCTTTCATCTTAAACTTTGTACTGACAGTGACTTCTGCCAGCAGGCGTTCTGACCACGGAGAAGTTAATGTGCTAATTGTTCATGGTGTGGGTGCAGGCGTTGGCGATATGGTCGATATGCAAACTGTTTGTTCAGGGATACCTGGCAGGTACTCGCGTAGCCGTCGGAAATCACTTTCTGCCAGGCCAGGTAGAGTGGTATCCCACGCCCAGGCACACTGCTTGCGCACTTGAAGAGATGTTCTGTGGAAATACTTCGTGATTATGGAAAAGAAAGCGTGGAAATAGTTTTCCTCAGAGATTGTTGGTTTGATATGGGTTCACACGTCGCTGTAGAAATGTGTTTTATGCGATGTATATCATAGTAAACGAGGCCTATAAAATATGATTAGCTTGAACGATTAATAGGACTACACCAATCTCTTCGCACCATCAACGTAAATAAATGCGTTAGCTGCAGTGATACAAATTTGACAGGTTCATTTCCTAATTATCTCCCGACCTGAGCGATTCATCCGGTCGCCACGGCAACCGAAAACCAATAAATGACTTCTCGGCCGTCAATCATAAGGAGTCCTATCTCAGTGATACAACCTTTGAAATACCAAAGCTCATTCTCCCACTAGAAATGTTACCTCTCTGCCCTGTCTAGTATGTTAATAAAATCTACAGAGAGATGGGCAGCGATGCGTATGCGTATACTTCTGTGATTGAGGTTTCACTTATGGAAAAATTATTTAAAAAACCAAGAATTTAGAGACAGTCCTTTTAAAAGAGCTGTGATCCTATTACAATAGTGGCAGAAAAACTTTCGCGAGAAGCTAAACCTTTTCCCTCCGAGGATGAGATCATTACCAAGTTCTTTACGGCACTGGACGAACTCGAAATGACCTGAGAACTGCGACTGCCTCGAGCCCAAAGTGTATGTATTTCTTCTTAAGAATGAAGGCCTGCGTATACAGACGTTGAGCTGGCAGTAAAAGTTTTCGCTGTATTATCACAATGAGAAGATAACTGGTTCTACTTTGGAGCAACGCTAGTGAATTTCGTCCCAATCGTAACTTTTTTTTAGCAATTTTCTCGGGCAATTCAATGTGCTACTCGAAAGACGCTGGTTAAGGCCTGCTCAGGGCTCACTGACGAAAGTCTATCGAAGTAGGCATTAACAAGTGAGCTAATCTCAGCAGAAGACTGCTCATGGGAAATGTGTTGGAAGCCCAGGAATGTACCTAAAAAATTGGCGTAGCCCTTGACATCCACAGAAACAACGTTGTCCAGTTCGATTTTAACCGGCATAACACGCACGTCAAGATGTCCTTTGCTATATTGGTCCACAACAAGTTTAGGGTCTTGAAAAAACAACGTGTATCCATTTGAATAGCTTTAAGGCAAAAAGCGGGTCCAGATATAGACCCTGAGTCTCATTGAGAAACATGCACCATTGACATATCAGATAGGCTACCCCGTCTCAAGTTCAGCAAGAGAGTTATCCCGGTTAACATTGCCACTGGCTTTGTCTAGAAGTTGCAACGACAGGCAAAGATCTGGTCTGCATCTCCACGAGGAGCATGAAGAGCTAATCCGAGAACTGCATAGGCAAAATGCTGGTGTGTTGGTCAGCCAAGATCGCGTAGTAAAACGTTTTGTTTTTATTTTGTCTGGTCAATCTATGGCAAAATCCGTTATAATCCAGACTGTCTCAAAATCTATTGGCATTAATGTCGATAGAGTCTATACTCACACTTCAGAGATGTTCAGCTTGCTCGAGATGTCTTGGTTAGACTGCCTTCAACCAACACATGTGTAAAACTCGACCTCATCTGGCCGGGTTGTTCTACCTTGTTCTACCTTGTCGTGGTTGAGAAAACAGATGATATTCTGTTCTCATTAGGCAAGAGATCGTCCCAGGCACAACGCTTTAATACATCCATTAGTAATGTATTTACCGTTAGCGAGATTTTAATTTGGCGCAGCGTTTCCCACAACTATACAACTGTTCTGATCAAATCGACCATGGCGACCTCCTAAACCAAGAAACAACTACGTAGCCATCTTCGTGTACGGTCTAGCCCACCATGGCTACAAAAAGGGCAGCTCTACAAAGAACCAATAGAAGCTTATGAAAAGCCAATGTCATCAGCAGGTCTAGTATGGCACCGACGTAACCCCTATGGTCGAACAATTGCTGCAGGAGCACTCGGGAGATATAAAGGAGAGTCTTGCGCCGATTCTCGACTGTATATTCGTGCTCTTGCACCCGTTGACACTGGCCTTGTGTGAACCTGCAGTAACTATGTATACACTATTTTTCAGCTGTTTTTGATTTGGGTAAAAAGGACAACGCACCACTTGCTATATGGGTTTCCAGCGTGTTGAATGTGGTAGATGTCCTCCAGGTTGAACGCTTTGGACCAGGAGTCTCTTGGATTGCTCCCACACATACACACTCCTTTAAGGAGCAGATACTCTTGCAAATGGACAGTAAGTGGGATGACTCCAACGGCGCTCGACTCACAGAAGCAGTGGCTCCAAGGAAGGAAGAAGTATAAACTAATATATCACATAGCTGCTCAGCAAATGGAGTGCGATGGTGAAAATAGGAAAAAGACTTAGCTACTCCATCACCACTTCTTGTTCTCATAAAGAATCTCGGCAGGAGGAAAACAAGCCGAGTAACAAAATGGACTATGACTGCCATCAAACAACTGCTAGCATTTTTGCCGTGAAATGGGCTTTGTTAGTTTTGGAGGGCTTTGAAGTTCTGACACTTGATATCTTTCACAATATGAAACCATTTTCTTCGATGAAATGTTTTCGTACAGGATGCGTGAGTTCGAGTGGATTTGCATATTTGTGGAAATGCACTGATCACGTCAAATAATGCTCGCAAAATGGTAACACACGCCATATATCATACACTCATCATACATAGATGCTTATCATGTCAAGGTGCTCACACTTTACCAATGATCTTACACAATGAGAACCTGGTTCAGCAAGAAATTGGGCTAGTCCTGGGGGGTCTACCTATTATGATTTTATTTTTAAAAAAATTGGCGGATGTAGTATATTTTTTATGAAAGCGTGAGCGGAAGGGGTATTGGGGAGCTGAGGAAACATAATGTTTAAGGTTTTAAACCACTAATGCGGAAATTCGATTCCAGCCATTGGGACACCCATAGGTCTGTAAATGCCTCCACCTCCAAGAGCTGAGATCTATTTAAAGCGCGTGCAGCAATGGATGCATTTTGACGAGATGGAGTTATGAGTGAACGGTTCATAGCAATGAAGTCGCGTTCCCTGTGCCCCACTCACGAAAAATGTATATCAGTTTTTGGAAAAACGGTAAACACTATTTCTGCTCAGTCAGTCGAGTTTAGTTTTCTTCTTCAGAGCTTCTTTGGTTCACAACAACGGGCTGATATCTACAGATAATCCAAAAACTTGATTAAAAATCAACCCCCAAACTATTTTCATAATATAATATATTCTAAATTTAGGTGGCACTTTCGTCTCTGTAAGTCAAATATAGTTTATGTGGCACGTCATTTATGAACAGTGCGAAACTAGTAACTAACTAGCCTGAGCGCTTTCGACTCTAAATGAGTCTTTCTCAAAGGCAAATACAAAACATATACAAAACAAACAAACACAAAAACGTTGTGTTTGTAACATTCTATATGGCTGTTTCTATACGAGTTAAACCTATAGACACACTGTCTCAACGAGCCTGTATAGACTTGTTGCGAATACTGAAAATGTTTATAATTCCCTAAAGGTCTATGAGCCAAAGCGACATCTATTATTTTGTGTACATTTATGTAACGCAGATTATATCCCATATATTTGATTTTATACCGGATATTTAATTCTTATAGTAGTAATTAAAGGATACTAAGAAAATTTAATAACGTTTGAAAAGAAACTGTGTCGGCTACAAAGATTAATTCCACTAGTGCATAGTTTTTCTTTTTCTAGTCTTCTTGGTTTAGACCGCTTGGTTTCAATGTTCTAAGGCAGCGTATCAAGTAAGATTCCTTTTCCTTCCTGGTTTCGGAACTCCAGCTGTAGTTGTTAGCAATTGCGATAAGTGTTATATTACTGAAAGTGTGGCCAGGGGAGAAGTGTTCTGCGACCGGGCTTCTCTACAGATTCTTTGTCATCCAATCAGATCTATGAGGGTTTATCGTTTGTGTAGCTTTTCAGTTTCTCCTACGTACAGAAGGTTACAGATCTTACATGTGATGAGATAAATAACATTCTCTGTTTTGCACGTTTTGTTTGGACCATGTAAGTTTTGTTTTTCTTTAGTCACTGTGCTAGTGCATGTCCTGGTCTTTATCACATGTTGACAGGTTTTGCATCTTTTATCGCCGCAGGGTCCAGATTGACTATGTTGGTCTTGACTAGTGGTTGGCGTTAGCTTTGCCCTGACTAGGATGTCCTTGAGGTTGTTTTTTTTTTTTTTTTTTTTTTTTTTGTTGTTGTTGTCTCCTATTGGGCTACTACAGGTTTGTTCGGAAGGATTAGATTTAGTATGTCCGACGATTGCAGGATGGGCCAGTGTTTTGTGATGATTTTACCTACTTTTGGGGTTGTCTTGGTTGTATAAAGATAAATGGTATCATATCAGCCTTTTCATTCTTTCCATATTTAAGTAGGTCATCAAGGTTTGTTTGTTTGGCCCTTTGGATTCCCTTCGCACTCAGGTCTTTGTCGTAGCCTCTGTAGATTAAATGCTTAGCCAGCTCTTCAGACCTTTCTACAAAATCTTTCATCGTCGGATAATTTTCTGGGTATCCTCAGTGCCTGGCTATATGGAATGTTCCTAATGCAGTGTTTTGGATGAAGATGGTTGGGAGGAGATACTGGTGTTTGACGGTTAGTTTCGAGTAGATGTCAGTATGTAATTTGTTTTCGAATAGTCTGGCTGTTGTGTCCAGGAAACCATGGTTTGAGTTGGAAATTTCTGCTGTGAATTTTATTGAAGGATGGAAGTTGTTTGCCTTTGATTTGAAGTCAGCCAGACTTTCTTTTCCGGTTTGCCACGTCATTTCTATATCATCGATAAAGCGTACCCACTGGTATGGTGTACGCTCAACCGATGCTAAGAGTTGACCATCCAGTTTTCTTATAAAAATGTTAGCATACGAAGGGGCCCTTTTAGTACCCATTGCAGTTCCATTGATTTGTAGGGAGTTTTCTTCATTAAATTCAAAGTTATTGAGTTTTAGGACAAACTCCAGGAGTTGGACTAAGAAGTGTGTGGGTGGATTGTTTACAGTTCTTGTTTCCTATGCTTCGCTACACGCCTGTAACCCTTCTTTGTGCGACATTTTATTGTACAAAGATGTGACGGCTAAGGAAACAAGTAAAGTATCTGGCAGTAATGGTTCACTAGCTTTGCTTTTTATGAGATAATCTGTAGTGTCTTGAAGATATGATAGTAATTTATGGACCTGTGGTCTCATAAAATGATCTAAATATTTTGATATCCTTTCTCTGGGGTGCCCGTTGCCGGAGATTATAGTTCTGCCAGGGTTTTCTTGTTTGTGGATTTTGGGCAGAAGATAAAAATCTACCTGCTCTTGGGTTTTCTGGGCTTAAGTAGCTTTTCGTTTGCTGGTCTATTTGTCCGCTTTGGTACGCCATAATATATATATATATATATATATATATATATATATATATATATATATATATATATATATATATATATATATATATATATATATATATATATAAGATAAAATGCTGCATATCACGTACATAATAATACACTACGACATATCAACACTTACAGTTTAGATAAAGAAACCAGTCCATAAATATTTTACCAATCATACCACAGTATACATATACATTTATTAAGACTAGACACATAACTAGCCACGTAGAGAATCTATGAAAATCTAAATAAATACAGAAAAATAATAATACGAAAATATGTTGATCCATCAATAACGACCCATAATTGCTTATGAAAGCTAATTTCAGCAGGATCCTGACAAAGTTGTAAGCAGTTTTATCAAGCATTTGTACAAAGAAAAATGAAACGTTTATTTTCATGGTTTCATTTATTGCTATAACTTTTCTTATATATTTCTTCTTTTCTTCTTTTTTTTTTTTCGTTTTCTCAGTATTGTTCTCTGTTCGTGATTAAGGATTATGATATTTATTTCTCTGAATCATTTATAATCTAACTGCATATATAAATCATTTGTAATAAAATGTGATGGTTCATTAACAAAACGGGTGGGCATAAATTCAGCTAGTCCTACAATGTATGACACAGCATATGTTGTTTTTGTTTCACCCATCCAGAAGAAAAAATATCTGAGTGATGGGGCTTGTAGGACTAAAATTCAACATGTATATTTTGACCTGACACGGCTTGAAACTTTGATAAGAAATACCACATTACCTTTCCGTCATTAAGGTTAATTTGTAAAATGTCCCCTGCAAACTGTCCATCTTTAGTTCGTTCAGGTGCGACCATAAAGAATCTCCCATCTTTGTCGAAAACAGGGCCCTCCGAACCCGGTATATTTTCTGCAATTTTGGTAAATTGCGGTTGAAAGACTTCCGTGTTCGTCATAGTTTTTACTCTGGACCTTTGACCTTTGTCGTAAATTTATGACGAAGAAAAAAATCGCAATGTGTTGATACATATATAAGTAAATTTAAAAAATCTATTTTGTTAAAAGTATTTATAATATAAATGATAATATTGTATCAATTTTAGCTCTGTACATGTGTTTAACTTATGCATGTACGACCTGCCGAAATTGGTTAACATCTCAGCTAATGGCAGGACCGACGGTACTAATTCAGTTCCCAAAGTAAACCTATGCAAACACTATAATATTAAAATTTCAATAACGTAAAATTTCGGAGCACTCATGATGAAACCTATATTTATCAGCAGAGATGAAACCTGGATGGCAGCTTCTGTGTAGAGGAAAGGACATGAGCAGCGAAATTTTCTGGACCGTGATGTGTTTGAAACATGTGCTTTCTATTCCGCACCAATGAGTCTGATGCTAATTTAAGTAATGAGTGTTCCAGACTCGAGCCTTTTGAAGGACAGAAATTCCATCGATACATAAAAGTCTATTATTTCATATACAAATAGAATAAGCTCTTAAAAGTTTATTTTTCCTAAAACATAACTTACATTATTAACCAATCCTGGCCAGCTAATCCCATATATACTCTATTTTATGTTCACCCATTTCCAGGCTGGTTCCCTTTTTTCCGTACAATCAGTACCGTGTGTCCTAATATGGCGGCCTCAATGGTTCGCCAGCATAATGGACGTCAACTTAGAAGTAACCGCTTTAGAGGTTTGTATACGAAAATTTTCTGACCTTACATATCAAATAAAAATGAAGAATGATTATAACTTACTTTAGGAACAACAAGAAGTAGTGAAATTGTAAAAATACGGTTTATTCAATGATGAAACTAACGACTTCGAAATCTGGGAAATATTGGTCATCTAGATAGTTATATTAGGTTCCAATTGATGCCGATATCGTTGACCATACTTCACAAAACTTCAGTCAAGATGAGCTTATATCAGCATTTTTCTTGTTTTGGAATATGTTTGGATCAATATCCAGTTCCAAACTAGAAATAAATCCAACAAACCTTTAATGTTGTTACAAGTTTCCACTGTAAGACGCCGGCCCAGATATTTATGATGGGAAGGATGACGATTTACTATCAGCACATTTCCAGTGAAATAATTTAAGACTGTTTACATCTCGCAAGTAATTAATAAATATATTTTGACATTTGATTCAAATGGTAAGTAAATCCCTCTTAATTTGAACCTTTCAGAACACACACACACACACACAAACACAACTTCTTAATATTAATCAATGTGAGAACAGAACATAATTGTATCCAGCAGTTGTTATTATCAGATTTTTTAGCTATGCATATAATAGAACTTTACTAACCCATTGATGTTGCCTGTCTTTTAGCAGAGTATTCTAAATAAACTGACAGGGATAAGAAAATATAAAATATATAGTTGTACCAGATCAACTTGAAATGCTGTTATAGAATTTTCAGGCAGTTTAACAAAATGACAACTAACAAGATTGCTTTTGGATGTAATAAAATGCAGATATAAATATATGAGATGCAGTGATAAGATCTCTATTTGGAAGAATTGCTCATGGTCAGGTTGAATTAAACATTATTTTACATTGTAGCAAATATTTTTTCCTTTGATGGTATGGATCTGATAAATTGTTTGTATTTTTCAGTTCGTCATACAAGTGGTGAAGATTGCATTCAGTTAGATTTAAATAGAGGTAATTTTGCTTTTTTGTATTTTTATAACATTTCTCTAAGCAGTTTTATTCATTCCTATTAATTGGACACAGATTATTCTCAAAATCATTAAGACTGAATTGTTGCTATTATGTTAGTTTTGTAAAAGTTTGTTGTTCACACCAGGACCATAAAACATGACTGTCCCATTGTGTTAACGTTTACGCCCATGCAGCTGTTGAGTCCACTGGTGTGCTCTGCACCCATGTTGATTGATATGCATTTGTTTCTTATCCTATAAATTTATTTTGTTAACAAACATTCTTTCAGTCAGTTTGAAGCTCAGTTCTTTGAAGGCATCTTTTCTTACCACTGTTTTAATGTTATTTAAATAATCAGGGATAATTATCCACTCACTTTCTGCCTGGCTTGACTAGGTTGATAGTGTATAGTGTGACTATTAAAGGTTAAGGTTCTTGATCATCATGTGATCATTCTGTGATTAAGGAGTTCAATGATTTGTTATATTTCAGTCATTTCCCAAATTTTCATATTAGGAGCGTGAGGTGGAAAGCACTGATGGCAGATAGAGAGGCATTGTGGATGGGATAAGCACTATATTATAGGCTAAAAGAATCTGTGGTCATGTTAAGGCTTTTTGTTATGCAGCAGTTGTGGAAATTTAAGAATTTGTCAAAGCTTGATGGTCTGAATTGAACACAATATTATTGCCTTAGAAACACATTTGTCACTGTGTGCATCTTGTACATTTGAAATGATGATGAAAATAACCATTTTGTATGTTTTTGTTCTTAAAGCTTTGAAATGATGATGATAATAACCAGTTGTTTATGTTTGTTCCATAATTCTAATTTTCACAATTTTATAGATCCTGCAGAAAACATCAAAGAAATATTCACACATGTACTTCAACAAGATGCGTCAAAAGCCAGGAAACTGGGTTACCTTAATGCATTTGTCAGGCTTCTTCAGAAATGGAATTCTGTTACCCCTCTTGGATATTCCAAACAAGATATCCTACTCTGGTTTGTATTTCTTGTGTAAAGTGCCATATTCAAATGGGGGTAGGGACATTGTTGCTTCAACCCACTCATTTTTACATCCATTTCTCATGGCTAAGCACAAAAAAGTAATTATTTGTTTTCACATATTATCAGATAAAATATATTACTGTTACAAATTTGTATAATAGTACTGCTCATTTTCAGCTATTTAATGAAATTATAGTTCCTTGTAACTGTAATAAATTACATTTCAGTTACTTTTGATTACATTTCATTATGCGGTCATGTATGTTTATTATGCCTTTTTAGAGTGACTGAGTACAATAAAGATACATGATAAGATAAAATGTTTTTAAAACAATTTCTAACAATAATTAGAGAGTGGTCGAAAGTGATGATGTGTAAAAGAAGAGTACTAACATGCTCTGACTGCTCCATTGGCCTAGTGGTTAGAATATGTCTCAGATGCTGGAGGTTGTGGGCTCGAACCCTGGCTAAGTCATACAAAAAGTTTATAACAATAGTACTAACAGGTGCCCTGCTAGGTGCTCAACATTAAGAGGTTAGTGTTAGTACTGGTCAGCCTTGTTTCAGGATAATGTGACTGGGTAGGACATTATACTACATGTCTGCAGCTTGATGCCCTGGTGCTAGACATCACTATATAGTGCCAAACTGCAAACATCATAGTCACATTTTAAAGCTACGTTAAAAGTCACACACACTTGCACATAGAAAACATAGCTTAACTAAATAGATTAGAATCTTGTCCATAATTTACTGACAGATTCTGTAAATAAAACTTACAATGTGTCCATCCAACAAATTAGTTTCAGCTTCTATTTATATATATATGTATGGTACAATAGTTATCGATAGATGTATGAACTTGATAATCTTTACATCTGTAGAAGGTAGGTGGTGCCTTTGATATATGCTGACATACTGGTTGTATTTCCTGTATGCATATTACAGACATGTAGTTCTTATCTATTTATATGTAATTCTCATTGATGACAAGACAACAAAAATACTTTAAAACAGACTACCTGTTGGTTGTCGGTGAGTTTTATTCAGTGTTTTAGGCCATGTAATGCAGGCTCCATTGAGCTAACCTTAGCCACCAGTTGGGCTGTCAAAAACAATTGAAAACTTCACCTGAGTTCCCGTTGCACCATTTTAATGGGTAACAGGGTACTTGTTAGAACATGAAAGACATGTACAACCCTAGTTACCCCACTGTTAAATTTTCCAAACCTTGATTGTTGTAGGGTCACAAAATGATCAGACTATTTACATCATTTTATTTTTGGCAACATTTTTCATTCTCTACCTCTTCGGTTCTGGTTCATCCTTTATGTTGGTGCTTATGGCAACAGTGGTTAGCTGCACAGTCAGATAGCAGTGTACGTCTCCTGTTGTTGTGCTTCCTCAAAAAATTTCACAAGTTTGTAATGCAGATCGACAACTGAATCCTTAGCTGCATTGAGATTGCTGTATCTGGTAGGATAATACTAGGTTTGAAGTTCATTGGTGATGGCTTTCCGACATCTGGTTTCAAATCAGGAATGTTTTTCATTATTATATACAAGTGCGCATGAGATGGATAGATACTTTTGTCCAGATAACATGATGGTAACTTGCTTGAAAGGCTTTAGTATAGGTATGATAGCTTAAGCCAGTGACAAGTTTTCGTCTGTTATTTCAAAAGTAGAACAGTGCTGAAGACCTGTGGGTTGGACAGAATTGCACCAATCGCCCACTGTAATTTCATGAGGCATTCCAACATATCCAGAGTTGAATTCCACCTTGATAACTTGAAACTGCAGTGGTGTCATTATTTTTTAGAGCTTTCTGTTTTTCATGCAAGGCCTGAGCTGCAACTATACTGTGTTCAAAATGTGCAGCTATTCTCCAGGGAGCACCAAGCATTCTGACTATGGTTTTCACTTTTAAACCAATTGCAAATTTTTGAGCAAAGCAAAGTTGATCTGGCCAGTTATCCAGCAAGTTCATGGCTACATTCATATTAGATCTGTTGTCATGGACTGTAGCAGCTATTTTATTCACCAGAATGTTTCACTGATTGGCACAATCACTCAGACGAACACTGATGTTTTGCCCAGTGTGTCATTCTGGAGTCTCCTTGTTTGCAAAATGGCTGATTCCAGTTCCCACACAGGATCTATCCAGTCAGCAGTTATACACATATTGAAAGTGTTCTGCAATGATGTCCACAAATCCATTATAAATGCAACATAATAAGACTTTTCCAATTCCACCAACATTTTCCAAATGTCTTCATCATACTGTTTCTTTATCAATGCAGTTTTCGTTCTTGATTTGATTTCATAGTCTCACTCTAGAAAATTAAGTTTTTAAAACTGTTTCCTTCTACAATACTTATTGGCTGCCCATCTTGGGCAATGAAGGCTGCAATTCTCAGATCAATTTCTAAGGCCCTGGCTTTTGATAATTTTGTGTTTCCCCGACCATAAATGAAGTATGCATGGAGTACTATTTGTCCTGCCGTTATTATTAGGGCTGTCAAAAATCACGAGAAACCAACCCAGGTACCCATTGCAAATTTTAACGGGTACCCGTTAGCACATGAATGACATGTACAACCGAAGACCAACTAATTGTTATCTCCATTTCTTTAATATTTTTTTATGGTGATAGAGGCTAACCGTGTACTACTCGGTCTGATTTCTGATTCGTCTACACCAATGTAGCTGCGAATTGTCTGACCGCACGCTGTTAATAAATTTATTTAGAATGACCTTTGTACACAAATGGTAGGTATAATCCAACTTTTAATGATCACTGTGATCAGCCATGTTAAAAGCTTTAGAACACTCGCATTTTTTAAAGTATAAGTCCTTGTTAAAACAGACCACGTTTATTCATCTGCTTTTGACCGCAGATTGGAATTACCCACGCATGCATGCCCCAGTTATACCATGTGACCACACAGTCACATAAGTGTTACTTTTTTGGAATTATAATTCTTAAAATAGTTATGGTAAAAACGTAGTATCGAAAATAGAAATATCAGTATATGTATGCTAACTTTCGAAATTCGCAGAGCTAGTCAATGTTTGTTCGGAAATCAAAGGTATCCATCTGGATTTCATTAAAAGAGCACGCAATGTACCAATCATTTAGCACCCATATTCAATAGTTAATCGTCTACAAAGAGGTTTATTACCTGTAGAACAAATGTTTTAACCTTGGTATATAATGCCTCGGGGATAACGGTTTGTCCGGTTGCACGCCAATGAATTTTATTAATCCAAACAGACTGTCTGACATATTGTTTATTTATATTAAGCAGGATCTGGTTTATAATTATAGCCATAGCTGTCACACCTGTTTGAAGTGGTTGGGGAGTGTGGCGATGTTTTTTGTTTTTTTTACGGGTACCCGCGTTTACGTTTCAATACCCGGGTTTTTCTATACGGTCGGGTACCCGATGACAGCCCTAGTTATTATTGCCCTCAATGTGGTGTGTTCCAATGAGATGGTTCCTCAAAGTACTTGTGTTTCCACCTTTTGCAGAAGACACCAGTTCACACAATTTGCAATGAGCTCTATTCTCGTTCAGTCGACCAGCATGTGTCCACACTTTAGAAACTTTACCCATTACTCTTTGTAAAATATTTATTTAAATAGAAAATAATATTAATCCGTATAATAACTGTTTTGTTAGACACACATACATAACAATAGCAAACAGGAATACAGTGACTGCATGGTCACTTGGTGTCACTAGTATGTACCAATGATACCACAGGACCATGCAGTCACTGTAGTGATATGTTAACGCAAGTAATCAACATATTAGTGTTGTTTTGAACTGTGAAGCTGTTCGCACAGCCCAGCATGTAGCAGCCATTTAATAGTGGGCCGCTGATGTGTAATGGGTGGTCCTACTCCTAAATATAGACTGGTGCTGCAACTCAGACCAGTGTACTGCTGATGATATATGATATTTTGATAGCATTTTCAGCAAATTATTTTTTAATGGGTACTCGTTAATTTTCAATGCCTGGGTTTTTCACTATGGTCGGTTACCTGGGTACCTGATGACAACCCTAGCTACCAGGCCCTAAGTTTGGTAATTCATGAATGCTTTGAAAACAACTTAATTTCATGTCTCACGTTAGCTTGGAAGACATTACAATGTTATCTTCAAAATAGAAAAATAATTAAGTTTCTGCATGCAAAGAAAATCTCATTTAGAACAAATCTGGGTATTGGAATGAAGTTGAATACCAACAAACTCAATTTCCCAGAGCTGACAAATATCTTTTGGATGCATCTGCACCAAAATAGGATTTTTCACCTGAATGAACATGCTTTCCTGAATCAGTAGTTTACTAACTACTATGTTGGATTTCTTATCTTTCTGAAATGCTGTATTAGGCATTTTAGTCCATCAATGCCGTAGTCTGCTTGTGCAGACAGAGATATTAAAATATAAAATATCTTCTTAATTTATTTGATTCTTTTGTATTCGGTTTATCTTTCTTAACCCAGATTTGGATATATGGTTATGTAGCATTTGATCCACAGGGCTAAATTGAGTGATAAAAGAAATAAAAATTGCATTTAAATTGTCAGTATTTTGAATAGGCTCATTTTTCTGCCATTTTTACATTTAATTTCAAATTACTGCTGAAAGGGTGATAGACCATGATGCTTCCTAGTTTTTTTCCCATCCAGCATGTACATCTGACACTTATTTAAAAATAATTTTAGCTCAAAATACCTCACTACTATTTCCATTAACATTTTCCCAGCTCCTACAATTATAACTTAATATATTATTGTCATCATCACTAACATCAGCCAGTATTTGCCAAACATATTTGGAATCTGAAGGTGAACTATGCTGGGAATCAGACATTTGGGGTTTTCTAGGTAGTACATATTTTAAACATGCAGTTTTAAAGCTTCCTCAATGGAATGTTCAAACTACTCCACAGTGCTTATTCCCAGGCACAAAGTGCCAATCAAATTTAGTTTAACAACCATTCATTTCATGCATGAAGAACTCACATGATTTTCCTACCTGTAAAACAGAATCTGATAAGAATGGTTAAATAAAAGCTATATATCACCAAGCACATTTTCAGATGCAGGACTTTCAACTAATTTGTTGGAATTCCTGTGCATCACTGTTTTCCAAGTGTGTGAATTTGCACAAATTTTGCATGATTCATGTAATCATGCAGCTTGACAGCATTAGTACTTTTCATGGCATTAATGACTTTTGCATGAAGTTTCCCTATTGCTTTGCAAATACTTCCTGTTTGTCAAGGAGTAAGCTACATTAAAAATTTCTGATTGGTGGTTATTATTTAACCTTGAACAGAAAAGCAATGACCACAATAAGAGTAAAGTGTAGCATATTTTAAAAGTATTCTTATGCAAAACATGCTGAGTTACGATAATTAGCCTGGATATGGAATGGGGGGAACAGATTATGAACTTTGTCACTTTCTCTTAATTTAACATAGTGAATATCCTCAATAGTCTTTGTTCTTTTTTTACTAACAAAAACGAATACCTGTGACTGCAAATACTGTTTCAGATGAATTCTAAATTTAAAGAATAACATGGCAAATGAATAATTATTATTGAAGACTAAAATAACTTTAGATAAGGTAGGTATCTATTCTCCTTCTCTTGTATTGATATGTGCATTATTACAAAAAATATATCTCAATGAATTGAATATATTTGATATTTAAAATTTGTCTGTAAATGTGGGAAGATTTGTTTTATCAGGTACATAGAATAGCTTTATGCAGCTTCTTTGCCACTCATTAAATATAATGTTTTTGGTATACATGATGAAATATATCTGGCATTAATGTAGGAAACAAAAATATTCTCTTTGGAATAAATTTGTGTCAGGATATCATAAAATAGGTAAATATCAACATGAAATAAAATTTAGGAGGTAGTTTCTGTGGTTCATGTTCTTATACATAGTAAAATGGTAATCTAGGTGAGGGATATTGGTCCACTTGAGCCTCTTGTTCAGATTTTGTTAAACATATATTGAGGCATGTTTTGATTTTGTTTTATCTGTCATACATAGTAATAAGCACTGCATTATTTCTATATTTATTTTGTATGTTAAGCAATGCTTTAAATAAAATTTAAATAATTCATTATTCCCATCTTAGGTGCTCTAGCATCAGACACCTTTTTCTTGAATTGTGTGTGTTCTAGTTAATTTTTGAAAGACAAGTTTTAATGCTACTGTAGTTCATCTCAAATATAGCTTTGAATTCTGTCATTTGGAATTTATAATACATTATGTTTAGCTTACTTTTTCTTTTTTATTTATCAGGTTTTTTTTGCAAATTTTCTTTTTTCAGTCTACGGGTAATTTTGCTGGAGAGAGCAAAGGAAGTTCGTGCTGCCACTTTGAGGGTCATAAAGCATTTTCTAATGGATGATGAAACCGTGGCTGTGGTGTTAGACCTTCACATGGATTTTCTCATTGCAAGGTAAACTCCTAACATAGTACTTCATTGTGTTCAATGCTTTTATGACTGCTTAATTATTCACAGAATTCATGGATACATTTGCACTTAGTTATAGTTATATTATCAGTATCAGATTGGATAACAGTCTCTGTAGTTCTTTTTTGTTTTCATTGTTTTACAATGGTAAGTGAGAGTTGGTTCAATTTTATTTCCTCATTGCTACCATATTTATTTAATTTCTATTTTAGGTTAATCAGAATCAGTTATATTGTGGTTTGACATAATATAACATGTTTAGTTGAGTTCAACATACCAATCACATTGGCCTCAGTGTGCATGTCTGTACATTTGTCTGACTGTACATTCCAACCATGTTGACCTCATTGTGCATGACTGTACATTTCAATCACGTTGGCCTCAGCAGGCATGTCTGTACATCTTTCTGACTATATTTACCAGTTACATTGGCCTTTGCATGCATGTCTATACATCTGTACCAAAGTGTCTGAGTGGTCTAAAGCGCTGTCCGTTACAAATAACTGCCATCTCAACTCTGTTTGCATGAGTTCGAGTCCAGACTCTGCTAACGTGGGCAAGTGAGAAAGCCTGCCAGTAGCTTCTCATGGGTTGTGGTTATTCCTTGGGTTTTCCAGGGTTCTTCCTCCGCCATTAATACTGGCCGCCATGTATAGCCTATCTTGTGCTGAAAAATGGTGTTAAACCCTATAACAACAACCAGAGATCCAAAATCCATTAATTTACCAGACATCTGTATTTTATCTACCCATGCTTCAAATATGCAGAATTGTCCGATTTGATGCACAAAAGTGGATGACGGTACAAAATTGGATGCATCCAAATGTTATCATATGTTGATTAAAGGAAATGAAGGTTTGATCTAAAAATCGTCGTTACATCAATTGACACACCCAATTGTTATGTTTTGCTGATTAACACAAAATAAAGGTTTGGTCCAACTACTTTTTTGGCTAGTTTACAACATACTCAAACAGTTAAATCACTCGCACATCAGTTTCTTACGCTGATGTTGTGATAATACATAGTGTTAGAAACTAGTGTGGAGCCTGGAGCTGACCTTATGTGACCTGTAACTGTCACATCATTTGTAGCAACAGGATGCTAGAACCATAAATCACCACAAACAAGGAAGAGGCGAAAATGTTAAAAAAGTGATTTTACAGTGATTTTACACCAGAAAAAATTATTTTATGCACGTCCTTGTTTCACAAAGAAACAACAATTTTATTCCCTCAATTATATGCCTTACTTTGTTCCAAGATACTATCAGCATTTGATGTCCAAAGTTTAAAAAAGACCCAACAAAATTTAAAATTTATCCGAAACCAACAGAGGCTAAAATAAACCTTGATGACCAAATGTGCAAACCCCCCCCATAAATTTAATAACAGTACACTGGGAAGGCATGCTGGGTTGCCAGAAAACAAACTGTTGATTGAACTCCAAATGCTATCCAAAATTGTGAATGGCATTTTGTCAAAGTCTCAACTTATCTTGATTCCGAGGTCATGTGCAATGCTTATTCCGGAAATGAACACAATTATGAAACCTAAAATTGTTTACTGGATGTATTCTTATAAATGACCACAAGTACATCTCTGGGTCTTTCTGCCTCTTTAAATATCAGTATATTTTCCCATGCAGCTGACAGTAAAAGCTTTTGAACTTGCATTATATTTTTTTTATGTACTCTTATAATGACAACATGCACATCAAGTGGTCTTCCAGCCAATGAATTCTGTAATTCACAGGCACTTGATTCTGGGGATAAACAAATGTGTACACTCAAGAGTATTAGCACAGCTAATATTTTCTAACTATGCAGGTGGCTGAAGCAGGACTGGTAAGTCTTTGAATTTTGCCACCCACTTATTATATGTTTACTCTTGCCTAAGTGATTTACTGTGTCCCATGATTAAGCATTTCAGAGACCTCTGGAAGGTTCACAATACCAGGCAAATTTTAATGCAGTTTTACAAACAGGAAAAAGCAGCAAAAGTGCTACTTAAGTGTGACGTTGGCTGAGTGTAAAAGAAATACCTTTTTTAAAATACAAATCACTTCTTAATTTAATACATGACTTAACAGCTAAAGAAATTGATACTGTTTGCATTTTGAAGAATTCCACCATTCAGTATGATGTGGCTACTACCTGTTCAGAGGTACTGGAGAGCCTATCAAAATGTTGTTGAGGATAATCTTATACGTGAACTGCAAAATTCGTCATTTGTGACAGCAATGGCAGCTGAAAGTACTGACATAGCCAACAGTAAACTCCTTGTCATATATTCTCAGATTATTTCTGATTATATGAAACCATCAACAAGATTTTTAACGAATATAGAATGTTCAGATGCTTCTGGCAAAAGAATTGCATTGGCTTTGGTCACATTATGTAACTGTTGTTCTTGTTGTGTATTTACACAACATAGATTTGGATTTGACCCACTGTTTTTTGCCAAGATGAGTCAAAAGACTTACATGAAGCCATTTGTAGATAAATCACTGCATGTCTGTTAAATCAAAAGTTTTGATCATCACATACTAAGATAAACCAGACATCAGTCAAAAGAGTTTTCCGATATCATTGTATCATCTTATCTTTGATTTTCTATTCACTAAACTGTCAATTAACACCTTAACAAAGATTACTAGATCTAGTTTATGGATTGTTTCTATGTTGGACAATAATGCTTACTTCCAAGGTGACTTAGTCTGGTTTACACATTGTTTCTTTTTCACACAATCAGTAGAGATGCCACTAAGCTTGTTTAGTCATTATATTTGACCAATTGTTTCAAGATTCTTTTATACCCAAAGAATTCAATACAAAGGAAGTGTGAAAGGTTATCTCCTGGACTTAAAAAATACCCTATAATTGAATGATTATCCAATGGTTAGTTTTAAAAACTGTACACTGGAATAAAATACTGTTGTTGGATGAAATTCTAAAGTTTATTTTTACGCAAGTAATTTTATTTTAGTAATCAGTTTGGAGGATACTGGTTAATTCTGAAAGAATAATATCAGTTAAGCAGCAGCAACCCAGGAACTGAAAAATATGCATTTTCTGGTACATTTAATTATGAGGGTTATCAGTTTCTTAGCTGTATCTCCTGTGAATCGGTTTCCATTAAGTTTCACAAATAAACGACTGCTACATTAATGTTTGGGAAAAAAATCTCCAGCAAGCACCTTAAGAATTTCAAGATCTCTTTTCTATTTGTTGTCACTTAGATTGACCAGAAATTAACATTTTTACTTTCCTTTCACTTTAGCACCTTTTATTAAACTTTAGGAGGATTTGAAAAATAGCTTCAGTCTGCTCATATATATGTGTAAAGCTTGTAGCAATAGTCTTTTTGCAGTTCTTTATGTTGACATTTTTTTCCACAGTGATTGCATATTAAGCATCATATTAACATTTTTGTTAGCTTGCTTATGCATTAGTAATGTGGGCAGTTTCTTAAGTATAGTACAGCTCATGCAAATTTTAGGAATGCTACACATTCAGAAAGGGAATGGAGAGGATTAAGAAAAGACCCAATGCTACTCATTCAGAAAGGGGATGGAGAGGATTAAGAAAAGACCCCATTGATGTCTCTGTGTGCATCCTAATAGAATTAAAGATACACATGTGGAGAATTATTCTGCACATTACTTTTTCTTGGAGTCATTGTGGATGACCTCCACATATTAGATGTGGTCTCTATCAAATGAGCATGTTTTACTTTACATGACCCCGAAAGTATGCTTTTTAGGGGTTCAGTGAGAGAGGGAGGTGCCAATTTATATACATCATTATCAGATGATTATACATTTCCAAGTTTAAATGAAGATAATGTAATAGATAAAATGCAAAAATCAGACTTTAGACAATAATAAGTCAAAATTCCTCAAAAATTGTATGTTTTTTCATTTTGAAAAGGCTGATTGAGAACTTAAGTTTATGCTTTTGTGTATTTTATTCAAAAAAATCTGAACAAATTTACTCATTGACTTGACAAGACATTGAGTTTATCTTGAACAGTGAAAATTTATCCTACTGTTGAAATATAAAAATTATTCCTCTGCAGTATGGACAATTAAATTTCAGATAACATGTGCTTCTGGATTTAAAAACAACAAAATAACTACTTCCAACTTTTCACTAGGCAAATAACTAATCCTACACCCCAACACAAATGTCCAAATATCAAACAGGGTTGGGAATGGTTACAGAAAACTTGGATTAATGTCACAATAAACGAACAATAATTTTTAAATGGTGCTTTGTGAGAAAACTAATTTCTCCTTCAAATACATTCCCCAATCACATTACATTAGGAATATATAGCCTGCTGCCTCGTTAAACCAGCCGTACTGAAAGACAAAAATTGCCTTATTGTATATTTTTATGGCAGTAACTCTTGCCCATTACCTCCCATTGATACCATTAGGTGTCGCCAGTTTTTGGCTTCACTGTGTCCTGTGACACATGCTATGCAATAGCCTCGGACAATCCAACCCTTTTTTGTTTCCTATGGACCCATCCAAAAATCACTTTGCTTTGGTGCTTGTGTGCTGTAAAAATACAATTAATTCAATCCAGTCCAATCATTTTTGCATTTATAATGCAGATTTATCAATCTACTGCAGGTTGTATGCTTTGTTTTACATTTTCTGCTGTATTTTGAGAGATTTGTCACTTGTACCGACTTTATCTTGTAAGGCCACCATACACTTTTGGCATAGGGGTTCCGAGTGGCAGAGTGGTCTAAAGCACTCCCGTTACAGATCACTCTCATCTCACCTCTGTCTGTGTGGGTTCAAGTCTAAGATTCGGCAAATGTGGATATGTGAGAAAGCTTGCCAGTAGGTTCTCGTGGGTCAGTGGTTCTTTCCGCAGATTTCCCGGTTTCTTCCTTCACCATTAATACAGACCGCCATGTATAGCCTATGCGCTAAAAAATGGCGTTAAGCCCCAGAACAACATCAACAACAAAACTTTTGGCACAATCATTACACTTTTTTCACTAAATTCTGCCTTATGCATAAACATATCTGGATTACGCTTTTTTGGTATATTCCACTCCAAAAAAAATTAATAATTTTATTAACATCCTATTAATCCCATTGACAGCATTCTAGAAAAAATGGCTTCTACCTGTGAAATACGAGTATGCTTGTCCTTAGATTGGTATGCACTTTACTAAGAGTGTTATGTTATATTTATAGTAGTTGCCCTATTTCCAAGAATATGATGAATTCTACTTGACACGCTTCTGTTGATAGTAGATGTATGGCTTGGTTAGGAGTGAACAGACTGATTTGCTAATTTGTAATCTTTGCTTGCAGATTCTTTGTTATGTTTCATATATGGTACAGAATCAGTCTGTAGGGATAAAGTCAAGTCAGGTTTATTCTAGTTGATGCAAGTGTTAGGATCAAAAATGTTTTTCAAATAATTTCACAGTTGGATAAAAAAAAATATGAAAAATAAATTCAGAGATGAATACACGAGTTACATAGTACAGCATTCCATTCTAGGGCAGCTTCATTCCCATTGCTGGCTGTGTGGAAAGGATTTTAATATTGGTCTTTGTAGTAGAACAAAGGAACCTTGAATTAGCAGGTTTTACTAACTCCAAAACTAACAACACATTTTTACAGCAGAACTCAATTGTGGACACAAATTTTTATAAATGCAGAGGCGTTATATAAAGATTTCTTAATAGAATATGAACTATCACTAGCTTTAGAAGACTATGTTGATCCTTGGATTAAACATGTTTCCCGATTCTAAAATTGCCAAAAATTTGCATGTGCTAGAAACAAATCATCAAATATTGTTAGGTAGTTAGAAGATGCTGAATCATTTTAAATTGCAGAGACCATGTAAATTGGGCCATTTGGTATTGCCACAGACAGGAGTAGTAATTATGATGAAAAAAAGTTTTACTCTGACAACGAAAAAAGCAAAGTCAGAGTGCTCTTCATTCATTACCAGAATTAACAGTAGATTCTACTGGAGAAAACATTTTTGATTTGCTTAATAATGCTTTGAAAAAACATTAGTTAGCAGAACTATATAAGGATTTTAGCTGATAAAGCATCAGTGATGACTGGAATTCACAAAGGAGTTAGATTTTATATATTTTAAAATGTCTCCATCAATGTCCTTATCAGTTTGTCCCTGTCATTTGATGCACCTTGCTGCAGGAAAGGCTGCTGATAAATTAGGAGACCTTCAGAAGTATCAAGTTGGCATTCTACCTGACAGTGCACTTACTGTGGACAGAGTTAATCTGCAATGGCACCTTATTTCCCAGCTAAAGACCCAATAACGATATCTTTCTCAGGTTATGAAAAGAATATTGGTTCTTTACCATTTTAATGCTGACTGAGAGATTATTCAGTATTGTTAACAAAAGACTGAATTTAGATCCAGGTTAACCGTGTACTACTTGGTCTGATTCGTCCACACCGATGTAGCTGCGAATTGTCTCACCGCATGCTGTTAATTAATAAATTTATTAAGAATGACCTTTGTATAGAGATGGTAGGTATAATCCAACTTTTAATGATCACTGTGATCAGCCTCGTTAATAGCTTTAGAACACTCAACATTTTTTAAAGTGTAAGTCCTTGTTAGAACAGACCACGTCTATTCATCTGCTTTTGACCTCAGATTTGACTTACCCATTCTTGCCTTCCCCAGTTATACCAAAGTGACCACGCAGTCGCATAAGTGTTATTTTTTTGAATTATAAAATTCTTAAAATAGTTATGGTACAAACGTAGTATCAAAAATAAAAATATCCCCTGAACTAGTCGACTAGAAAAACAATGAGCAAAGATTACTTTGAGGCATTACGAAGATTTCAAGGTGTCTAGGTGATGATTGTTCATAAGATAAATTGTGGAATTTCTTTGACATGTTTGTTCGGAAATCAAAGGTATCCATCTGGATTTCATTAAAAGAACAAGCAATTTACCAATCATTTAGCACCCACATTCAATAGTTATCGTCTACAAAGAGGTTTATTACCTGTAGAACAAATGTTTTAACCTTGGTATATAATGCCTCGGGGATAACGGTTTGTCGGGTTGCACAACGCCAATGAATTTTATTAATCCAAACAGACTGTCTGACATATTGTTTATTTATATTAAGCAGAGATCTGGTTTCTAATTATAACCATAGCTGTCACACCTGTTTGAAGTAGTTGGTGAGTGTGGTGATTTTTTTTTAAAAAATTTTTTCTGGTACCCGTGTTTACGTTTCAATACCCGGGTTTTTCTATACGGTCGGGTACTCGGGTAACTGGGTACCCGATGACAGCCCTAGTAGTACAGTGGCTTTAGTAGTTGATTTGAGTTCACTGGACCTCCCTGTCTCCTCAGAAAGGTGGGGGGCAGATCCAGGTCAGTCGGAGGGGTATCTGGTTTGTTTTATCAACAATTTCCTCCCCCTCCACATGATACACCATCAGATCTGGAGATGGATGCCTTTCAATAACAGAGGATATGGTCACTCAAAATGCTGGAGAAGGGGGCAGGCTTTTATTCATTCCCCCAATGAGTTACTCAAGACTTGCTTTTGGCATGCACACAGTAGGTGGAGGCCCATCATTTGACTGGAGTCTCCTCACCATATTCAAGACAGGGAAGGTGATGTCATTTCGCCTTCCTGTCAGGATGGGCAAGTATGCTGTTAGTCTCAATCTGACGTGTACTTCCATTTCCCTATCTATCCTGTCGCTAATTTCCATGTTTACTGCCACTCTGTTATCAATTCACCATTCTTCCCTTTGGCCCAAATCAACCCCTGGGTTTTCAGTCACACTAGGGATCTCTACCGTGTCCCCATTCCAGGTATTGTGTTGTTAATCAACATCAGCATTCCTCGGCAGCATCTTAAAAAAACACATGGTAAGTTCTATCCCACTCCAAGGTGGAATGATTTCCCTTTCCTGCTGTATCATCACGAACTGGGAAATTTAGACCTCCATACATCATTTATTTCCTCCATTTGGCCATGAGCTTCTTAACCAATCAGAATTTGGCATATCCCCTTGTGTTCACACTCCCAGAATCATCAAACTAATCAAGTCCGTTTCTATTAAGATTTAGATTTCATCGGGAGAGTACTTGCAATTCCATGGCTGTTATATGGAAGCAGACTTGACCCTATTCGGTCGACTCGTCATGAGAGCCTTCCCAGCACCATATCATTGGAGTCTGACTGACCATTGGAATCCAGCTGAAGAACCCTAGGCAGAAATAATTTAAAGTACTGCTGCCAGTGCACATGGTGTGAGTACCCATCTATTGATGACCTTCACCTGGAGAATGGCCTGTACACATCAATATCCCAAAAAGGATGGCTGTTATTAATACCTTTCATTTCTGGGGGTGAAACGGTCCAACAACACTGGTGGTGACATGTACCCTGAAAAAGGGAGGTACCAGACCACTTGTCCTGTGTTCTGATTTGGCAGTTTTGTACATGGGTGCAACAATCTCCATATCAACATACAGTTCAGACTCCTTCTGGATGCATCAGTGGCTTCACAGAGAATAAGTCCAGAAGTCATGTTCTTCACACGGAATGTTGGTCATCACATATAGTTCTTGTTTGTCAATTAGAGTCATGCTGACTTTTGTTAATTCAAGGAAAGGCTTTATTCTAGCCACTGAATTCTGCCATTGTACATATCAGCACATCAGATATTGATCAACACATTTTCCCACTCAGCTTGTGCTTGAAGCAGGACTGGCAAGCCAATTTGCTGTCCAGATTTTTTGCACATATGGAGGACTCCTGCATAAGTGGTTTTCTGTGTCCCAGGTAAAAGTTTTGTATCCAAATATGCATGATTAAGTGTTCTTAAGAACTCTGCTGACTGTAACTTAAGAGTTGTGAGATATACTGTTGAGTTACAAAGTATTCAAATTTACCTGAATGTGTTGTAGACTCATTTCTCTTGACCATTTGCATAATTTACAATAAAATCAGCAGTATCAACAAAGGTTTGGGGAGCTGATCTATGAGAGAATCAGTGTTCATATATTCCAATGACAGTTAAAGCAGGGAGAAGCCATTATTTGGTTGGGAAACGCCTGGCCACTGACAGCAGATAGCATGTGATAATAATATTCATAACTTTTATATAGGACATGGTAAAAAAATTAGAATGGCTATTGAGACCAGGTGACCTCTATGTAAGGAACAGGTTTAATCATATAATCCATTCTTTTGTAAATACTTCACATATGCAAATTGTCGTCATCTTTTAAAAAGAAAAGCTTCTAAATTTTTAGTTGTCATTGGTGTTCTAGTGTTTGAAATATGTCACCACATGAAGCTGGAAGTTTTGGTGATAACTAGTGCCAAATCAGACAATATGCATAGCAAAAATTAAAATGGTGGCAAAATATTTGCATAGATGGTGTCAACTGGATATAATTGATTTATGCTATATATTTAAATATTGCATTGTTTCTTATTCATTAGAAAGTAAACATAATGTGTTTAAAACAAATGATCAGATGGTGGCACTTTTACATATTTATTTTTCTGATGGAACGGAAATACCCTGTAGGTATGATGTACGCACATCAATTTTTTTAATTTTTTGCCTAAAGTGGTTAGGTTATGAGAAGTGGGTTTGCTTTCCTTAATATAGCCAGCTCTCATTTGTTTTTGTTTTCATAGAAAGGAGTACCATTTGAATTGGAAAAGAGGTGGTTCAACTAAAATCCCCCCATCTCTGGATCCAAAATTAAGATGGATAAGAGATTTAGCATCTTCCCTCAGTAGCAGAACCATAATTGATTTGGAGAATTGAAGGCTGCAGATTGGTTTTAGCTAATTTGTTATTCCGCTTCATGGTGATCATAGTTTTTACTTAGCATTTTTCATCAACAGGTCACTGGATATTTGTCTAGACAATGAAGTGGAGCGGATCCATGCTCAGAAACTTGTTCGCAAAATCATTCATTTGGTGCCTCATTTGGTTCCTTCTTCCCTGGTGTATCCCTTAGTGTCTATAGGGAATGATGGAGCTGCAGAGAGGGATCGGATGGTTAGAATCTCCATGGCAACAATATGTGAGCTGGGTATGTGTTTTATAAAAAGTTTCAAGGTTTTTCAAATTATATACTGATAATTCAGTTCTTACAGTTTGTACCTTTTGTAGATGATGAACTCAACCACTTAGAAGAAATCTCTCAGTTTAATAACACCCCATAAGTAATGTATTGATATTTTGTAGGGAGGCAATTTCAGCTCCCAGAGGGTATCCATTGTATTATGGCAACAAATGAAGAGTGCAGGTTAACCAAATATAATATTGTATGCAGTACATGTATTTGTAGTAGTAATCATGGCAAACAAGCACAGGAAACAAATAATTTCTTCTTCAGAATTCCCTCTTTTGTAAATCAGATATGTGCATGTGCTTGAAAAGGACAGTGCTAAATAAATTGCTAGCCCTTCAGAATGTAGATGAGGCCCTTACCATCTTCCAAGGGATTTTGCTTATCATATAAGATTTGCCCAGTTTTCCTACGAAACTGTGAGTACTCTGTCAAAATGCATCATTTTCATTTTTAAGTTCCAGAAAGATACAAGTAAGTTATTATTATTCAGCCTCCAGCTGTGGCTCCATTTTTTTGTAATTCTTCCTATTAAAGATAGCTTACTTATATCAAGGGTGTAAACTTTGTGTACAAAGTAAAGCACATGACCAAGTCACTGGAAACTAATCTGTTCCCATTTTTCATTGGTTGCCTGTAATCAGTGTTCACTTGATATTTTTTTGAATAAGCATATGCTGTCCCTTGCTCACAATAACTTCACAATTATAATTCATCACTGGTTAGAATATAAAGAGCAGTACCTATTCTTTGTGTTTAGATCCATTTAGTCTAAATGTTGGTAGCCTTTGATTCTATTGATATACAGAGTGAGTGTTTTCTGTACTCTGATGCATTCTCTGGTAGCTGACATAAAACTAATTATGAAACTTTAAGCTGATTGAAAGAAGAAAATGATTTGTATCTCCCAGACTTCATTTCTGAATATTCTTTTCTCCAGTCTGTTACTGACAATGCCATATACAATCAAATATGTTATCAAAGTTACATCTGACAATAGGTATCACCTGCTAGATTCATAGAGATTTGCCTTTTTGAGGAAGTGGTACAACTTTATGCACCAGTTGGACCAAACTGTGTCTCATCTTGATTCACATATGTTCTTTCTTTAGAAGTAACTGTTATAATTGATTTCAAACATTGCAGTACAGCAAAAACAGTTCCAAACTGAAATCTCTTAGTTGCATAAGTGTTAAAGTTTAGAATAATAACTGTACATATGTAACCCATAACATTTAACTTTGCAAGTGTTAATGTGTGTGTTTGTTTCTATGTGTGTATGTGTATATATATATATATATATATATATATATATATATATATATATATATATATATATATATATATATATGTATATATATATATATATATATATATATATATATATATATATATATATATATAAAGATACATACATACATATGTATGTGTGTGCTAATATTTATATTATAGATTGTAAGGGTTATATTTAAGCACATTATATAGCTTTAAAGGGGACAAAAACCCTAACCTGCAAAATTTTAATGTAATTAAAATGATATGTAGTAGTTTGTGTATATAATCTATCCTGACTATTTTTTTCTTTGCATTTATTGTATTTGCACAAACATTTAATAATAAATATGCGTTGAATTCCGAGATCAAATGGAAAGAACCTACCCCTCAAGTTGTTATCTCCCTTTCATACAAACAGGATGTGACATCATTTGAGACGATTCCCATACAACAGGCATATAAATACTCAGTGTCAAGTAGAAATGATGTTTCAATGCACAGCTCTGAATTGTGTGAATAAAAGCAGTTCCCGACAAATATATTTTTTTTCATATTTCTATAGGACCCTAAAGGGTGATTTGTATGGGCGATCAAATTAAAGAGAGAAGGGATTTATGACCGAGCATGAAAGTTTTTCAAAACACCAGAGACTCTTCAAACTATTGGGTCTGAGCCAAAATGTTAGCGTTTGAAGCCTGGTGCAGTGCCGACTCTTTTTTAAAAATATTTTTCTACTCTGATAGCAAAACAGAAGACGGGAAGCACACCGGCAAGTCGTAGTCGACATAGGCCAGGGAGCATCACAGGAGTCTGCAGTTTTATCAATAAAGCACGACAAAATTTTTGACTACATGAAATTTGGTCATGCTTTATTGATAAAACTGCTGATTCCTGTGGGAGCATTAAGGACTCTATAATTCAGGAGCACCGTCAACATTTCAATACCTGAATGTATAATTTCAGCCAATAAAGTTTAAAACCTCAGTAGCTTCTGATATTTTATTTTGCCATTATACACATACATTCACACATATTTCTAGAACTGTCATAAGTTTTCATATTCATCAGTCAGAAGCGAGAATACATGAATCATGTGAAGGTTTCAGATGAGAAGTTCTTGCGAATTGTGCTCACTACACATGATGGTAATATTTTTATATTTTTTTTTACCTAGTACACCCTACAGTACATCTACACCCTACAGAAAAATCGTCTATATGATATGTGTCGGTAGAGTCTAAAAGGACAAAATAATTTACTGAATAGTATAGTTATTACACATAATTTCACAACAATTCAATCACTTTATACATGGCTACGTGGTATTTATTTTTTAACAGATTCGTTTATGGAGCCTTAGAAGAGGTGGGGGTGTAACATGTGCTCTCTCTCTCTCTCACACACACACACACACACACACATTTTCTCTTCCGAGAAACACTGAGATTGGCAACAAATATTCCATTCTTGCTTATACATTGGAACACATTTACTACACAAGCACCTGTGTGGAAATAAGGCTAAAATTATTTGAAAAAACTGTTGCCTGTTTGATATTTTAAATGTCCATTTCTTTGATGATCATTCATCCAATTATGACATGTACTAGTCCATATCAATATCTGTTGGATTAATCCAGGCTATAGAAAGTGAAAACCAATTTCCAGCCTACCCCCCTCCCCAAAAAAAAACTGGCAAGAAAAACTCTGATCTGTAATATTAAATTGTTTTGACTTAAAAGAAAATGAAATGAAATAAGAAGAATTAATGAAACAAAAAAATGAATTGTGAAAGAAATTGTAATCGGTAGAAAATTATAGCCCTCTCCCTACCCGGTTTATTGATTAGATTTTGTACTGCTATTTAGTTTGGTATTTAAAATTAAAGGTAGTTTATAATCATCGTCATTGTCAGAACCTGACGATTCCTGTACATCTTTGTCACACTAATTTGTCTCGAGTTCATACATATAAGATTGGATGTTAATGAAATATTCTACTTCTGGATTGTCATCCACATCACTGACAGTCGACATAATTTAAACATTCAAGTACAGCCAACTTATAGAATGATTGACTGCATTATCATAGGAGTCTGCAGTTTTATAAAAAAAAAAAAAAAACGACAAAATTTCTGACTACATGAAATTACCTTAATGGTAATATAAAATAATTAGGTGATTTCATGTAGTCAAAAATTTTGTTGTGCTTTATTGATAAAACTGCAGACTCCTGTGCTATTATCAACAATGCCAGCATGTACAGTGTCTCAAATGATGTCACATCCGCTAATTGTTCAGGGGGAGGGAAGTGTGTTAGTTTATTCAAGATGGATCGGGAGAGATGATCGGTTTTTCATAAATTTCTTTGTAACGAGTAAAAAAAGAAAGGTACAAATTTTCAGAAAATGAAACATATATATAGCAAATTATATACGGAGTTTGCGCAAATTTCAGTTTTGCATGTTTGTCCCCTTTAAGATAGTGGATTTTATACAATGGGATTAAGTCATTTTGTTTGAGTAAACATGTTGTGGCCTTTTGACATTGGAAGCTGTAGAAGAAGTCTTTTTGAATATGGTAGAATTTCAGTCCAGTTCATGGGTTTTCCCTTAGGAAAATCTAATTTATGATTAGTTAGCTGCTAAAGGACCTGACCATGTTGATGAGTAGAATAATCAAGAAATGATTATTTGACCCTTGTTGTGGTTCTGAAATTGCTTCTTAGTTTTATATATATTAAGGAATGTTTACCTGAGAATTAGTTATTTCTGCCTTAAATAATCTGTGTTGGTGGAATCAGCTTTAGTAGTTTTCAGTCATTTGAGAGGATTTATTTATTTCAATTATTCATTGGAATTTTGAGGTGCTAATAAACATTAGGACTCAGTAACTATTTTGAAATTTCTGATTTCATTTAAAGATAATTTGGTTTATATCAGGGTTGTTCCATATAAACATACATGGGACCCGGGGACAACACTTTAAAAAATATATATGCCAGGGTAGTTTTACTTCAAAATTGCTTCAGTCCCTGGTTGTTTATTCATTAAAATTCCTTCTAAAGGCGTTTGAAATAATTGGCTCAGGAGGTCAGTCTAAAAGTGCAAGCTAACCATAATAAAAAACTTCAACTTTACATATCTCATCATCAGATTCATCATTGGTCTTAAATTTAAGAAGTATACAGCCATTTGACCATGTACATTTTGTAATTTATGTTATGCACACCATATTGATATGACCATAAAACTTTTTTGTTGGTCAGCCTACCATATCATATCATGCTGCATTTGTTGTTTAACTAATCATAAACAAAGTGAAAATCTGTTTTTATTTTCTTAACCTTAATAAAAACTTAAATTGTTAATAAATCTCCTTACAAAATGAAAGTATACATTCTTTGGCCACATTAATTTTTGTCTCGTGAGACTTGGGTTGCGCCAATTGGATCTGATACAACATGCACTGCGAAAAGAAGAATTTAGCCAGATTGTGACAATAATGGCAGCAGGACATTTTTTCAGCCATAAAAGAAATTGGTGTTTGGTTGAGAAAGCACAGCCTAGAGAAATAATTGACCACCTTAGAGGTAAGTTCTGTTTTTTTTTTCAGCAAGCTAATCAAAAGGTGGCAAAAGAATTGTGAAAATCTGTTTATTCTATCATTACGAACATTGTTTTGATATACACTTATTTCTGAAGGTCAAAAACCATTAACAACAAATCATCCAGTTAACTCAAGATGACCAATACATACAGTATCGAGAAGGAGGGGCAGATTAGTTACCTTGTCTTAATTGGTTGAAAAAGAGTGTTTACCTTTTTTCTTTTTTGTTTTTGCCAACAGAAATAAATGCTTGTGTGTTATAGTCTCCATTGGAGATTTTAATTCCAACAGCCAATCATTCCAAGTTAGCTCCAATAGATAATTCTGATGTTTTGAAACACATTCAAAAGCAAAATCAGATTGATGATGCTTTAAAGTTGGAATGGAAGCAGTCAGTGCACAGCATTATAATATTGCCATTGTATATGTGTATGAATTATCTTATGTGACACTTTAAGTGAACAAGTTGGCAACAGTTCCTTTAATTTTGTTTAATCAGTGTTGGTGCTGGCTTTCAAAAAGCTATCACCCCTAAAAATTGCCAACCTCAACAATTTGTTGCCAAATTTTAAAACAAATTTGACATTTTCATAATACTGTTTATCCATTTATCTCAGCATCCTTAGGACCAAGGTAATATTGTTGACATAAGTGGATGTTTAGATAAGGAAGGGGTTGGTTAAAAATAAATTGAAATTAGCCGATCAAGTGATATTTTTACAGAGTGACCTATATGTGGCTAGGATTTGCACAGAGAGAAATAAAAACAATGCAAATTTTGATTAAATGAAGACAAGTAGTATGAAATATACTTTTATATTGACAACTTAATTTTGTGTAGTACACTATAATGTGTTAAAAAATTTACATGCATATGAAAAATCCATGAATTTGAGTATTAGATCATATGTTAGAAAATTCTTAATTCAGTCAAATCCCATTAGAAAACCCAACTAATGTTATGTGTGTGTGTGTGTGTGTGTATATATATATATATATATATATATATATATTTATATATATATATATATATATATATATATATATATATATATATATATATTTGTATTTCTCTTTTTTGATCATATCTCATTGGCAACAAATACATTAAATACATTTCATGAAACAATTCACTCTGATATTGATTATCATAGTAGCACTTTGCTGTGTAGTTATTTATGTGTTACACATATATGTACTTAAATTGGCGTAGATTTTGGTTACCCAGAGACAATGACCATGATGCCAAGGCTACCGAGGGCATATTCATAGGGAAATGGCTGAAAATAAATTGAAATTAAGCAGTCAAGTGTTACATCCAAATTTGCAGTAACAGAGTTTAACAAACATTTTTGTGAGATGTCCCATCTTCATTTAACTTGATGGCTAGATATATTTTTTCAAATTGGAACTTTAATTTGGGTTTTTTACAATACCATTGGTAGCAGTTGACCTTATGCCAGACGACAGATCCCTCTGCCTGCCAAATCATGTGACTTCCGACAAACATACAGTATTTGACGAAGAAATATGTTTCAGTTTAGGTGATATGTTTATTTAATGTGATTTATATTATTCTTGAAAATATAAAATTACAAAGTTGCATTAACTATACTGCAGTAGACAACATTTATCTATGTAGTTCAAATTCGTACATAATTTACCTAAGTGTTTTATTTTGGTAAATAATAACAATCAATTGAATGCTGTTTAAGAATTTCTTCATATGAAAGGAAATTTGCTCTAAAAGATGCTGATGTATTTAGCATATAATTTTATCTTTATTAATTTTATCTGACCTATGTTTATGCTGCCTTGGAAGTATATAAATAAAAAATTAATAACAAAATCATAAATCACTGTTTAGAAGTATACTGTTGTACATAATAATCTTAAGGTCTTTAATTAGTAAGATGGAATTCTGATAAATGATGTCTGTTGATGTTGTTGTTGTGGGGCTTAATGCCATTTTTCAGCACACAATAGGCTATACATGGCAGCCAGTATTAATGGTGGAGGAAGAAACTGGGAAATCTGCGGAAAGAACCACTGACCCTCGAGAAGCTCCTGGCAAGCTTTCTCATATATCTACATTTTCCAATCTTAGACTTGAACCCACAAACCCACGCAGACAGAGGTGATTTGGCAGTGATCCGTAACGGACATCGCTATAGACCATGAGGCCTCTCGGGGCTACTGTCTGTTGATGTAAAACATGTAAATGCATGTTTAACATACCTGGAGATAATTATTTGAAACCTCATATTTCCTATTTCTTTATTATTAAAGAAATAGGAAATTACCATCCCTCCTTCAAACCAATAAGAATGTAAAGCATCACTCTAGTGTTGGAAAGATCAAGATGATAAATAATTTATTTTGGGACAAGCTAACATTAAACTGTAAATTTTCAAACTTTTAAATAATGCACCCTTGGGTTCAGTGCTTCCTATACAAGAATAAATAAGATACATCAAAGTCCTAAAGTTAGGGGTTTCTCCACCTATATTCTTGAAAAGTTAATAATATTCAAGTGTTTTTTAAGTTATCAATGGACATACTTTTATGGAAACAAAACCCTTAATTGCTATCAATTATGTCTTTTGTCAGCTGATTCTACACGTGACAAGTCCTTTTCCATCAATTTAAAGGATCATGATCAATTCATTGTTGTTATGAACAGCTTGTTGGAGGAAAATGTTGGATTTAAGCACTGCCTGTAGGTGTAACTTGCTGCTTGATTAATTGATCCAGCATGATTGACATGTGGCGATAAGTCAGTTGTAAGCATGAACTGTTTTGTTACAAACAGGAAACTTTCATGGCATAATAAATATGTTTTAATTTCTATTAAAAATGAAGCAATGCTTTTAGTTAAGTTTGATGATGATTTCCTTTGATCAAAGGTCTTTGGCTGGCTTTGATGAAGGTGCATGTGTTATTGAAAAAGTCGATAAAGGCCTTTTTTTTTGAAGGACTAAACAAATGCCCAATTGTTATTGCTGTGGTAACATCAAATAATTGTAGCATATTGACTGAAATGTAATATACAGAACATTCATTGCATTAAAGGTAATCAGTTCTTTTATAAGTTTCAGCAAAACTTTTTTCTGATTCATTTGTCAAAAACATAAAAATATTGCCCTTGTCTGGTTGATTGTAGTTGTTCTGAGGTGGTCAGTTGTAGGTAGTGAGTTGGCATGACTTTTCATTATCTTACAGCATGCAGTAGTACTAAGGCCAGACATCAGCATAAGTGGATTATGATATAACCATGCCTTGTTAAGGTGGTTTGTCAATATGAGCATGTTAAATTAAACATTATTGACTTTATGTTTAGATTTTGTCTTTCTGCATGTCAATTTGCTAAACTTTTGGACAGTTCATCAGCTCTAAAATATACACAGCCTATAACATTATTGCTGCTTTACATTACATGCCTATTTTTTATTCACAAGAATAATTTATATAATGATGCACTCATCTTTTTGAATTCACATGTGTTAGTTTCAGCATGAATCTTATGTTTGCTTTGGATTAAAAATAATTTTGTTAGGAACTGTCCATTTTGTATGTACACACAGATTGGGTTCAAAGTTTTAATATTTGTGCATAGGGGTGGAGAAAAGACCATGTAGTACATACACACCTGATGACCATAACTTTACTAAAGCTACAATAAAACCTATTTGTCAACAACAAACAACCTATTTGTTTGTACCCCCTTACTAGTTTAAAAATTAAAAGATCAAGGAAAGAAGTTCAAAACTTGTGCAGTACATCACTTTAGATTGGTCAGTGAGAGGGCAGTTAATCATTCAGTATATATTACTTGCATCACAAACAGGTGTGATCATGGCCATACAAGTCATGTGAAAAGGGAGAGAAGTGTCCTTCCATATAGCAGTTTATTGTACAAACATAACTGATTGGTAAATTGAACCCTTGAGTTCTTTTCTTGTTTCCAGAATGGATGATGCATGGCAGCCAAGACTGTATTTGCAATGTACAGTTTTAGTAGTTACAAAAATAATGAACAAATACAAATATAACTCCAGAATTAATGGAATTAGTGAGATTATCAAACACAATGAATGATCAAATATGTTGTTTGAAGACAGGGACTTACCCATGCAGATATTTTATTTAAGAAACTCCCATTTAATTAAAAATTGACAGTGTTTGAAAAGGGGACCAAGTAAAAGCATATGTATGCTCTAGGGAGGGGGTGGAAAAAAGTACACCCTGCAATGGGAAGGGTGAGGGAAAGGTTTGTTTGCATATGTACTAAATAGACAGCCCTTATTCTCACCTGGAATAATAACACTTATTAGGTCAGCAGTGATGATGAGGCAAGATAGTTTTAGTCTTTTGTGGGGATTTTTTCTTTTTTTTCTCTTGAAAGGGTGGAATGAATGCATGAAATTTAAATTATTTTTATACAATTAATATATAATTTATTTTATTTTTTGCTGTTTTATCTCTAATTCATACACACACACACAAACACACAGACAGAGAGAGAGAGAGAGAGGTAAAAGTCTTCCCCCCCAATCAGTGCCAACATGGGCAAGATTCTTTATTCCAATGCCCTGGTACTAAATCAGCACTCATCAGTGCAATAGAAGAAATGGTTTATTTTCCTCAAAATCCTTATTAGTTATGAGAGTGTGCTTTCCTTTAAAAGACATTTTTAAAGTCTCAAAGTATAGCTGCTCCTTCTGTCATAGCTTTGATGACATTTTATTGCTTTTTTTCAGACAGAAATTTAAGGAAGTTCAAGTGTCAGTACTATTATATCAAGAATTATTGTGGTGGATCAATTGTTGTCTTTAGTACAAAACAACTTCTATTTGTGTTGACATATAAGGTACAGAAGCTGAACTTTAGGTTACTGAGGAAGAAACTGCCATCAATGATGCAAGTGCTGCTCTTCAAAAAAAGGTCACCAGATTGAGTTCAGTACTTGATGCAGAATGGAGTAATCCAGAAAGTAGCCAACAGGCACGTAGTCAAACAGTGATTGTTTTATTTAGGTGATGTTAGTAAAATGTACAAAATATCATAAATTTTCATTGAAGGATTTCCTGGATAAAAATTTTACGATAAAAATTGGTATGTGTAATCAACTCAGCAAAAGTATTAATTCTGATTGCGATACCAATTCAGTTCGTGAGGTGCTTCATGTTTATAATGCAAAGGTGTTAACCAAGTTTCCATCAGCTGCGGTTAGTTTTAAAAACTATGCAGCTTTTACGTTGACCTGTTATGTCACATGTCGCATGTAAATAAATTACCATGAAAGGTGTGTTATTATTCATATATTTCAATATTTTGTTCACTTTTGCTGAAATGTGGGGTCACATTTTGGTATCATAACATGAAACATAGCTACAACACTGTTAACCATTTTAGAGCACTGACTGACTATGTTCATGAGTTAAGTATGTGTGTGTTATCTCATACAGTTCCAATTTTTAATAGTGCTTTCTTATTTTACAGGTATCTACCTCTGTGAGCCCAAAGCAATTTGATGCATAAAGGGATTTCCTGAAAAAATTGCCTATTTTAAATATCTTTGAAGTTTGAAATGAATCCCTTCATCTTGTCAAGATGTCAAATTTTGACAAAGACCAATTTACTGGTTCTGTCATTATTTCTGTTAATTTTGTTTTAACAGTTTGAATTGCCAGAATACATGTTCAGAATTGAAAACTTGCAATTTAAGGATGCCATTTGTTAATGGAATTTCAGATTGAGCATTGGGCATTGTTGTACATGTTAATGTCATGCCTATAACTGAAATCCCAATGTCAGTTATCCTGAGCATTCAGTTTTTAAAACACATTTGCTGCCATTAGCCTGTTGCTCTAATCTAGGTACATGTCCATGTATTTGTGATCTGTAAGAAAATAAATGTGGCTGTAAATATAGTGGTTAGGGTCAACACTGCTTGTGTTAGCTTCATTTCAGACGGAGTTGTCATCACCAATATATTAAGTTCTAAGTTTGTTGGTTAACTTTAAGGGTTCTCAAATTACACATGGCTGTGTATATTCTTGACTTGAATTTCTTAAGTGAATTTTGGACAGTTTATTGTTTTTAACTTGTTGAAGATTGCGACACAACATTTTAACACTGATGTAAGAAATCAGTTTGGTAATATATTTTGAAATAAAAATGTTGAATTGAATGCTGTTTTGAAGTATTATGTGGACCCCTTCCAAAATATAAACAATAAGGCTTACAGAGCCATGAATAATTTAGTAGAAATATTGCATATAATGTAGATCAGTATATGGTGATCTTGTCTATCACATTTTTCATTTACTAAAAAGCACCAGTCATCACTCACATGGGCCAGTTTCTGACTGTCAGCCAGAAATGCACATAGTTAACAAACCTTAATGTTACATCAAAATTTCCAATAACATGATTACTAGAAATGTTACACCCAGTCTAACAGCCAGATTTAGGTTTGTAATTTATACTGGAACACTTTGGCTATCAATAGTCTGGCTTTGGGCCCAGCCATTGTATACTTTGACCTGTGTATCCCCCAGGAGTGTTAAACTGAGGGTAAAAAAAAACCTTGGTGTCAGAACTGGGGGTCAAATAAAAAATGTGGGGGTCAAAAATGTACCAACAAATTTTAATCTAATCCATACTTTTTCAGCTGAAATATGATATTGCAATTTGCACAATATTCTCTCTCTCTTTCTCTCTCTCAAATACAAATAAACCAACAGGCACAATTAACACAAATGCATTAGTTATTCAAAGGATACTTTTATTAGTTAATTTTCCTTTTAGTTTAAGGTTGTACTTTTAACAGTCTCTTTATAATTTTTGTAGCAATATTAGAGACCAACACATTACATATAAGCCAATACAAAACTCCATATAAATCTTTTTTAACAAAACAACAGTTAATTTACTGCCTGTCATAAAATGTGTACTATCATCGGTTTCATTGTACTTCATCCTAAAAACACATCCAAAAATCTGAGTGTTGGGTCTGGAAAGGCCATATTAACATCTTAGGGTGGCTAACCAATTTCAAAACTGCCTTTCAACTGTATGTTTTAACTCTCATTGCGAATCATCAAGATTGTTAGCACAACAAACTATTCAGACTTGGCAGATCAACATTAGGTTGAACTTCATTTAGAACACCATTGGAATTAATTTAGAATACTCAATACATTTTGGACTTGTGATAGAAATATTACCACTATTTAGGATTTCATATACCGTACTGTAAGTTATTTTTGATTTGTCACTTTGTATTCTAGGGAAATAAATTTTTTGTTGAATTTTACAAAATTTGTCAAGTGTTGACTCTTTTTTACACCAAACCCTCGATAACTCATGCCCTGATAACTCATGAACCAACTTATAATGTATGGTTAGTCATGGAACCCATTTTTTTAAATAGAAGGTGCCAATAATTTGACCCATAATTGTTGAACATGAAGAAAATTGTGATCAAAATTGGTAAATGAAATCTTGCTTGTTTTATCATTGAAAATGGTTGATATGACCTGGAAATCTAAATCAACTTTATGTTGTTAAAATTTCTTTCCAAACTACATTCTTTGTACACCATAAATAACAGTATGCAACAGGATTTTGATCAGAGAATATGGCGGTAACCCCTAGTTGAGGCAGCACGATAATAAATGAATATGATTTAATTGTTTTTTTATTAAGTGAAAGGCATGTATTAGTCATATATTTTAGTTTGGTGTAAGTGAAATGATCATAAATACAATGTGCAATGTTGTATTCAAAAGTGAAATGTGTAAACGTACCATAACTGCTATGACCATGATTGTTTCAGTGAGAACCTAAGTGCCAACAATGTTTCTATACCCTATTTGCTTAAATAATTGTTACATTCAGATTGGTATTTGTTGTATTGTTGCACTGAATTAAAAGCTGATCTTGTATTATCACCTTAATTAGTCTTTTATATCTTATGAAGGGGTTGGAATAAATCAAAAGTTAAAAGGCATGCAAATTCATCCTGCATAAGAGCTAGTCGGCCCAGTTGATTGACAGCTGATCGAAAACTGTTTTAAAAATTTTTTTGAATGTAATATAATTAAACTACCTTATTCAGAGTTTGTGCTTAATTTGTAATTACTGAATTGGCACTTGGAGATTTCCTCACAGATGAGAAGTTTCACTATTGCTTGCAATGAAATCATTGTATCAATATTTTACTAAAAAAAAAAAACAATAAAAAATTGCTTTTGACGATGATGACTGTTTCATGAACCAAATGTTCCAGGTTTTTGTTTGCATTTTTTGTTGTTGTTTGTTTTGATAAAAGGAATCTTGTTTGATCATGAATTTGAATCAGTAAGTAGTCTGGTACCTGATTAGTATGCTGCTTGTGTTACATTCCACTATTGTAGAGAGAAAAGCATGGAGCCACTGGATCAGGGAACCAGACTACTGTACAACAACATAAAGCAGTGATGTAATACACAATGTTTTCTTGTACACATAACAGTTGTTGAAACCAGCTGGAATATTGCTAAGGATCTCTTAGTGGTTGGGCATCTTGGAAATAAAGGTCATTTTTACATAAAAACTAATAAGTTGGTTAGAAAAAGTGCTGTATTGACAATTATTCTCAACATGATATTAAAACGAGTATTCAGGCATTAAACAGACCAGTTTGCTCCCTCCCCCCTTTTTGTCGTTTTCTCTATATCCAGCAAGGGTGGCATCACTTTATATTTTTATGGAGGTTTCTCGATAACTCATGCCATTGCTGATAGGTCAGTTGATATTTTTGTAATTGTTGTACCTAAGTTATCAAGGAAGAGGTGTATTTAGTTTAAGACTATAGAGTAGTTACCCAAGATTGACAATGAAAATATTCCAGCTTATTTTGTTTTTGATTTTTGCAGTATCTTTGTCATGTTATGACAGTAAAAATGCCAAATATATTTTTTGCTTATAGAGATGAAAACCAGATAACATGCTTTAAAAAACACAAATTTGGTATCTGTTAAACAGTTTTACTGCTTGGTGAAAAATCTGCTTTAACCTTTTTGCTATGAAGAATTTTAAAAGAAAAACTGGAAAAAGTTTTGAAATTTAATGATAAAGATAGAACCTTTTCACTATTTAAATATTGGTGAGGATAAAATGATGGTCAGTGGAAGCTGGTTGATGTCTTCAGTAATAACTAGAATGTTTCATCAGGCATTTTAGGATCATACTACATTGAAATTGGGAAACTAATATCACAAGAGAAGCGTGATGCTGTTGTCAGCAAACAAGTGCCTCCAAAGTAATGAAGATGAGCATGTACTGATAAATATAGTATTGTGTGAAAAGCATTTAAAGATGCACATCATTTGAATTCCAGCAATATTCATATAATTTCTGTTCAGAGGTAACAGCAGTCAGAAGTCTTCACACTAAGCAGTGAAACTGTAATAATAATAATAATAATAATAATAATAATAATAATAATAATAATAATAATAATAATAATAATCAGAAAGTAAAGTAACAGGCAGATATTGCATAAAAGCAAATGCCATTTGGTAAGACATTTTGCTGCAAGGTTAAAAAGTGGCAGAAATTTGCTACATGCTGTTTTGTTCAATTTTAATTTTGGACAACAGTGATCTCACCTTGGAGGGTTGGTTAATATTTCTTCACTTAACGGTATATATTCATTTGTAAGTAGAGTCCAACTGCAAACTGCATGGGTCAGATCTGATGTTGCATAATGTGTTGGCAGATTTTTGTCTGTGCAATTTGTTAGGAGTAACCATTAGTCAATATCCATTGGATGAATTGGAATTGTTTCAGTGTGTATGAATTTTTCCTCAGATTCAAAGGTTATTCCTAAAGCAAGGGAATATGATGCTATCTAACGATGATTATTCTACTGAAAGAGAAAAAAAATTGTTCATTGAGCTCCCAGATTTTGTGGTGGAGATTCCCAGAAAAATCCTGCTTTCTTTTTCCTTGCTTATATAACTATTTATTGCTCAAACAAGTAAACAAAAATAAGCTGATATATTAATCTGCTTTGTAAAGCTTGATTGTAAGATATGGATGTTTTAAACATATTATGGTTGGGTAAATAATATTGGAGAAATGTACTTTACTTTCTAAATTGATATTTTAGATTATGTAGGATCTGCATCCACCCATCTTTATTCCATTTCTACATACTGCTGGCTAAATCAACATGATTTCCCATTTTGTATTTTACAGCATATCATAACCCTGAGCTAGTCTCACAGTGTGGTGGAATCAGTATGATCCTGCGAAAGGTGCTAGACTGTCATCAGTATCCTCGTATAAATGAGTCCCTGGTCTGTACTATCCTGCATCTCCTCAACCATCCCAGGACCAGGCATCTCATTAGATTTAACACTGATCTTGAGGTGGGTTTTGTATACTTTATTCTGTATTCATAATATTGTCCAAACTTGTGTATTGAAATGTGCATTATATATATATATATATATATATATATATATATATATATATATATATATATATATATATATATATATATATATATATATATGGGCTTGAATTCAAAAGAGGCAAATGCTGTAAAAATGTTTGAAGGCTATTTCAGAAATTATGGTACTATAGAGTTGGAAGCCTTAATAGTTAATGTATGTAGTTGTCAGTGTCATATATGTGACACTTGATTTTAACTGTGTGGAATGTCATTGGACCTTTTCCCAAAGGTAAAATTATCTCATACTAGAAATTTTGTACCACTTATTTCATAATTATCTATATCAGTGTTTGAGGTATGTCTATATGTGCAGGCTTTTGTGTGTAATATAGAAACATTGTTTATGTTATTTATAGCTTCCACTCTGGTAGGATAAAGTTTTCAATACCAGGTTTGCTCATTAGGGTCTAATTTATGAAATGTTACTGTAAGTGATGCTTGAGTGATTTTTATTCATAAACTTAAGGTAATCACCAATTGGCTTTCATACAGGTAAGCTATTACTAGAATTGACTTTTACCTTCCAGTCTATAATTGTATATACTTTAACCTAGAGCAGGGGTTGGCAACCTATTTTTCATAGCTTGCCACTTTTTCCAGGATTAATTACAAAATGAAAGAGCTCATGCTACTATTAAGAGAGTAACCCTGTTAAAATTGAGTTTCTTAGCTTCTTATGCCACAAAAATCTTCTTGACATGCCACTTTGTGGCACATGTGCCAGGTTACTGACCCCTTGACCTAGAGGTTATTTGCACTTGATTATTTTGCATCATTGATCTACATATTAATACTGAGATTATCATTCTTTACCTGTGTAGGTCAAGTGCCTCTCTCTACAGGTATTTATCATAGTGTGGTAACCCTGCACAGATTCTTACAAGTTCAAAACCAGGAAGCTCACTGCACCATACAGTATGTAAAGGGTCTGCTCTATTTTTTCTTGCTGATTTAGACCATGGGATAGACCAGTCTGACAACCATGTAGTTAATCATTTGTAATTTTTTGACAGACAGGCTTATTATGGACAGGAGTGAAGTATAGCTTGGGGGATGAAAACATCCCTGACTGCTCTGGTGGCCTAGTGCTTAAAGTGTCTGTCTTGGATGTGGGAGGTGCAATCCCCAGCCAAGTCATACCAAAGACTTACAAAAATGGTACTATCAGCAGCCTCGCTTGATGCTCAGTATTAAGAGGTTAGTGTTAAGACTGGTTGACCTTGTATCAGGTTAATGTGACAGGGTGGGACAGCATGCTACATGCCTGCAGCATGATGTCCAGTGCTAGACATCTCTAAACTGCCATGCTGCAGACATCATAGCAACATGACTGAAATTGTTTTAAAATTACGTTAAAAATCCAAATCGCACACACACACAAATACACACATGCTTTGGGGGACAATGAGAGTGCCAATTTACTAAATCTTAGCTGCAACCCTATGCCATGAAAATAATTTTGCTTCCACAATATTGCCATTTTGTGTGTGTGTGTGTGTGATTTAGATTTTTAATGTAGATTTAACAATTTTACAGTCATATCGCTATGATGTCTGCAGTGTGACAGTTTATAGTGATGTCTAGCACTGGGGCATAATGTCCCACCCAGTCAAATTATTCTGACACCAGGCAGACCAGTCCTAACACTAACTTTTGCATAACATAATCCAAAAAGAGCTAATGGGATGCTTTATGTTTACCATGCATCTTTCCATCTTTTGGCACAAGTTTGGTATTAATATTCCTTCTTAACTACCTGGAGGAATGCCATGAAGCTTACACACAAATTCATCTGTTGGTGTACTTGGTTATAAATGAATATCATTCTGTTTGGACATCTAGTATGACAGCAGCCCTCTAGAAGTATTGTTATTGTTGCTTCTACTAAATTGATAACCATACCAACATGGGATTTTCACTAAAAGACATTCTATAATGTCTATCTAAGTTGCTCCAGAATGACCTCCTGTATGGCTGGCATATAAGTCATCTTGAAAGTCTTTTTATTGCTACTCCTGAATATAAAGTCATTTTGAACTTTCACTAAAATACTTTTAAATGTTTATCTGGTCCTAAATGATGGACCACCAATATGACTTCCTCAGTAACTATCTTGTTATTGATACTCCTGAACAGAAGGTCATAAAACATCTTATGGTGTCTACTGGTGGTTGATCATAACTGAAAATGGTGGAATCAGTTACCATATTGAAAGTCTAGTTGTTACTAATTCTCCTGAATGGATGGTCACATTAGCAAAGGGTTATCACTTAAAATTTTCAAATCAGCTGCAGTGGCCATCTTGAAAATCTTGGTACTTTTACTCTTCCAAAATTGAAAATTTTGTTTTTGCTATTCCTTCTGGGTTTTTTAATTAGAATATGTTGTATGGTGTCTAGATAATCCCAAATAAAAATGATGCAAGGGGCACCATGGTGGCCATCTTGAAAATATTATCTCTTCTAACAAACAGATGGTTATGTCGAAATGGGATTTTCACCAATAGACTGCTTATGATAACTAGTTGGTCCAAAATAAAATGGTACATCCAATATGGCTGCCATGACAGCTCTCATATAAATCTTGTTGTCACTACACCTGAATGGACTGTAATTTTGACACAGGATTTAAACCAAAAGACTTTTATCGATGTCTACATGGTCCTAAATGAACATGCTTCCACTTTCTTATATCATATTTTAGTGAAGTCTAATGATATCATATAAAAGATTAAAGATTTTCTTTTTCAGCAACTTCTGGCTCCATTTACTGACTGTCATTTCAGTTATAATGCTGACCAAGGCGACCAAAATAAGTGAGTTACTGATACACTATCAGATTTTCACATTTATTCTGTAACAATTGTTTGAATAATTTTATTTCTAACTATATACTATAAATTTTTTCAGATTTTCCAAGCCCAAATAAACTCTTTTTAGCTCAATCTTGCCTCTTAATTCTGCACTGTTAAATATCTGAAACTGAATACAATTTGTTCTGAATCACCAGGAAGAACAAATTTGACATGGTATAAGGATGCAGCAACGCCATCACCTACCTCTGAAAAAAACATGAATACAGTTTTAAATTTATTACCTACCCCAACTTTTATGGTTTTTAAATATTGTTACCTTTTCAGTATTGACGAAATTGAGTATGCATGTGTGTGTGTTTTTGTTTAGGATTTTTAATCTAGCTTTGTTGATTTTAGTCATATTGCTATGGTGTTTGCAGTATGCAGTGATATTTATTATTTATATGCTCATTTTTTTCTCCATTATTTTTACATTGTCAGAATTGTTAAGTATTTACCAATATGGCACACCTTCATACTGTACTCTTTGTGCTCAGTTCAAAGGAACTATTTTCTAACGTAAACAATTATGTATGAATGAACAAAAGCAGATATTTCATGGACTGTCACATACCAGCAAATGTTTCATAGAATGACAAATACAAACTGCTTTGGCACATTCTTCATTAACTTTTTTGATACAATGTTTCAGATTTAGGCTAGCTATAGATGCCATACAGGGTCATTACAAAAACATGCAAGTTATAACACATAAACTGTTTTCTTTAGCTGGTAATAAAAATATACTTACAATTTCACATCTTGAGATTCCTCAAAAATATACTTTGATAGTTCTGTAATTTTAGCCATGTCATGGGTTCTCAAGGTTGATTACACATTTTGAAATTGTACTGTAATTTCAAGTTTTATATTCCAGTTACATCCTCCTTACTGCACTCAAAATGAAATAAACATTAAATTCCACAGCATCTTTTCGATAATTGCAATGGAAAGGCTTCATAATTTTCTACATTATGATCTGAATCATTCAATGACAGAACAGAAACACGCATGTTGATATTAACACATTTCAATGCAATTAAATTGGCAGATGCTGCTGGAATCCAGTGCAAGTCACTTCATACAGATAAATCCAGACCATAATCACAAGATTGCGTTGAATCGACAAAAATATAAAAATGTATACATTCCAGATCAAATGGAAAAGTTATTGCAATGCATTTTCCTTAAAATTTTTACTATAAATATCAGTTTTTAGTAGACCAAACACTATTTTCTTTTGAAACGTACATCTTGCGCAGGGCCCCAAGTGGCCGAGTGGTCTAAAGCGCTGTCCGTTACGGATCACTGCCATCTCACCTCTGTCTGCGTGGGTTCGAGTCTAGGATTTGGCAAATGTGGATATGTGAGAAAGCTTGCCAGTAGTTTCTCGTGGGTCGGTGGTTCTTTCCGGTGATTTCCCGGTTTCTTCCTCCACCATTAATACTGGCCGCCATGTATAGCCTATCGTGTGCTGAAAAATGGCGTTAAACCCCACAACAACCAACATCTTGCACACTACCAACTTTAAATTTATATGGGCAGAGTTATGCACTCAATAATAATGTTGTGTAATGATGCATTAATGCTTATGTATTTAGTCTAAAATATGGCATATGTTGAGTTACTTTGTTTCTTGTAGTGCATTTTTGTTTATATATTTAAGCCTTGGAAAGAATAAGAAATGAGCATATGATAAAATGGTTATTGTATTTTTATGGGAAAATATGAACTCGTTTTGTTGATATGCCCAAGGTTGTGCAGTATATTTATCTGAAAAACTTGTTCATATTTTCCCATGCAAATGCAGTAACCTATGAATATAGCACTCTGGCATCATACTGCAGACATGTAGCATCATGTCCCACCCAGTCATATGATCCTGACACCAGGCCAACCAGCCCTGACACTAACCTCTTAATGTTTAGTGCCAGGCGAGGCAGCTGCTAGGTCTTAGGTATGACTTAGCTAGTGTTCGAACTGTGACCTCTTGCATTAGAGGCAGATGCTTTAACCACTGGAGCAGATTAATGAATTTAAAATAACTTATTGATAAAAGAAAGTCATAAATTTTTATAACATTATAATCCAATCTAAAACTTAAAAAGGTGTGTATTAGATATAAATAAGATGCTATATGAGATAAAAGAATCAGTTTATTCCTACAGTCAAACCCAGTTATCTTTATTATGTGGGGAGTGTAAAAATATCATTGACATGACTGGGTCCCAAAATATTTTGGTTCATAAAAACCTTTACCATGTCTCCTGTCTCTTGCTCTAGTGTTTAACTGGAATCCCGTCCCACTGCATGTTACAATAAAATACACAAAATGCTTAATTGATAATAAAATGAAAGAAACTTACCTGGTATTGTTATTATTTATTCCTTTTTTATAATCATGTGCAATTTATTAAAGAAAAAATGAACTCTATTATCACATGTAGCATATGCAATCATACTGTTGCATGCATCACTTATGCCATATAACACACAGTGCATTGAAACAATTTGTTGCTTGTACTCGGAGGTTTGAATATGTTATCATGAGTGAAAAATGGATCCAAGAATAACAAAACGAGAGTGAGATAAGCATCAACGGAATGCTTTCAGTCACCCGTTCATGCATAATATGATGTTAGGTGCAAAATAACCAAGACTGTATTATATCCAGGTTAATATATGATAGTATCTTGCAAAATAAATTATCAATATGTTTTTAAAAATACATGTACATTCACTGAGTGCAAACAATAATCCTTACCCTAGCATGGGTTACAAAGAGTATTATTAAAGCAAGGTGATGTTGAGTATACTACTTACCCTGCAGGTGTCAATGCAAGTTTTTATCAATTATGATTCCAGATGACAAACAAATAGATGCCCAGGTGGTGAATAAACATATCCTGGTAGATAGCAGTAAGCTCATTCTTGGAACTTACCTGCAGGATATCAAATACAAAGGTTGTTTTATTGCAAAGCAAACCAGGCCTGGAAACTGACTTTGGATTCTTTTAAGGGTGCAGATTCTTTTATTCTTTATCATCAGCCAACTGTGATTCCCTTTTATAGGTATTCATGGTAAATTTGAAAATAAATTAAAATGATGTAAGACAATTTTTCTGCCAGAGGGAAAGAAGAGATATTTCAAATAAGAAAATCAAAACAAAATAAAGAAGAGCTCAAGCCTGAAAATAATTATGGGGCCTCAACTGCCATTGTATAGAAGCCTAGTGCCTGAGATTATCCATACCTGTGTATATATATGAGCGTGGTGTTTTATATATATATATATATATATATATATATATATATATATATATATATATAGATGCAATAAACTGACTACGAAACTAGTAACTAACTATATATATATATATATATATATATATATATATATATATATATATGCAATAAACTGACTACGAAACTAGTAACTAACTAGCCTAAGTGCTTTCGACTCTTAATGAGTCTTTTTCAAAGGCAAATACAAAACATAGTTACGACAAACAAATAAACACAAAAACGTTGTGTTTGTAAACCTCTACATTTCTGTCTTTACATGTGCTAAAACTATAAATACAACCAGCTTGTATAGACTAGTTGCGGAAACTGAAAACATATAATTCCCTAAAAGTCTACAAGCCAAAGCGACATCTATTTTTACTTTGTGTACATATGTAACGCAGATTATATCCTGGATATTTGATTCTATACCGGTTATTCTTATAGTAAAAATTGAAGGATAATAAGAAGATTGAGAAAATGTTAAATTCTACTAGTGCATAGTTTTCATTTTCTAGTCTTCTTGCTTTAGACCGCTTGGTTTCATTGTTCTAAGGCGGCGTATCCAGTATGATTCCTTTTCCTTCCTGGTTTCGGAACTCCAGCTGTGGTTGTTAGCAATAGCGATAAGTATTATATCACTGAAAGTGTGGCCAGGGGAGGAGAAGTGTTCTGCGACCTGGCTTCTGTACAGCTTTTTTGTCATCCAATCAGATCTATGAAGGTTTATCCTTTTCTGTAGTTTTTCAGTTTCTCCGACGTACTGAAGGCCACAGATCTTACATGTGATGAGATAAATCACATTCTCTGTTTTGCACGTTTTGTTTGGACCATGTATGTTTAGTTTTTCTTTAGTCACTCTGCTAGTGAATGTCTTGGTCTCTATCATATGTTGACAGGTTTTGCATCTTTTATCGCTACAGGGTCCAGATTGACTAGGTTGGTTTTGACTAGCGATTGGCGTAGCTTGGCCCTGACTAGGATGTCCTTTAGGTTTTTTGGTCTCCGGTAAGCTACTACAGGTTTGTTCGGAAGTATTAGGTTTAGTATGTCTGACGATTGCACGGTTGGCCAGTGGTTTGCGATGATTTTACCTACTTTAGGATTGTCTGGGTGATAGGTCAGAATAAATGGTATCCTATCAACCTTTTCTTTCTGTCCATATCTGAGTAGGTCATCACGGTTTGTTTGTTTGGCCCTTTGGATTGCCTCCGCAATCAGGTCTTTGTCGTAGCCTCTGTAAATTAAATGTTTAGCCAGCTCTTCAGACCTTTCTAGGAATCTTTCATCGTCGGAGCAAATTCTGCGTATCCTCAGTGCCTGGCTATATGGAATGTTCTTAATGCAGTGTTTTGGATGACAGCTGGTTGGGAGGAGATACTGGTGTTTGTCGGTTGGTTTCGAGTAGATGTCTGTGTGTAATTTGTTTTCCACCAGTCTGGTTGTTGTGTCCAGGAAAACATGGTTTGAGTTGGAAATTTCTGCCGTGAATTTTATTGAAGGATGGAAGTTGTTTGCCTTTGATATGAAGTCATCCAGACTTTCTCTTCCATACTGCCACTTCATTTCAATATCATCGATAAAGCGTACCCACTGGTATGGTGTACGCTCAACCGATGCTAAGAGCTTTCCCTCAAGTTTTCCCATGAAAATGTTAGCATACGAAGGGGCCATTTTAGTACCCATTGCAGTTCCATTGATTTGTAGGTAGTTTTCTTCATTAAATTCAAAGTTGTTGAGTTTTAGGACAAGCTCCAGGAGTTGGATTAAGAAGTGTGTGGGTGGATTGTTTACAGTTCTTGTTTCCCATGCTTCGCTACATGCCTGTAACCCTTCGTTGTGCGGTATGTTGGTGTACAAAGATGTGACGTCTAAGGAAGCAAGTAATGTATCTGGCAGTAATGGTTCACTAGCTTTGCTTTTTATGTCGTGTCTTGAAGATATGATGGTAATTTGTGGACATGTGGCCTCATAAAATGATCTAAATATTCTGATATCCTTTCTGTGGGGTGCCCGTTACCTGAGATTATAGGTCTGCCAGGGTTTCCTTGTTTGTGGATTTTGGGTAAAAGATAAAATCTACCTGCTCTTGGGTTTTCTGGGCTTAAGTAGTTTTTGGTTTGCTAGTCTATGTGTCCGCTTTGGTACGCCTCGTCAATAACATTAGTAATGATTTTTGCATATTCCAGCGTTGGATCATGGTCCAGTTTTTGGTAGAACCTAGCGTCACTTAGTTGTCTACTTGCTTCACTAATGTAGTCTTCCCTATTCATAACGACAACAGCGGAACCCTCATCTGCAGGCTTAATTATTATGTCTGTTCTGCTTTTCAGTGAGTGCAGGGCATCTGTTTCTTCTTTTGTCAAATTAGAATATTTGTTAGTATGGTTGATATGTCTGGAAGTATCGTTTTCAACCGAGTTGATAAAGGCTTCCAGATTCGGAATTGAACTCTTTGGTGGGGTCCAGTTACTTTTCTTTCTAAATGTGGGTTGGTCGCAGCTTATATTTTCCTTTGATTTGTTTGGTGGTTGCAAGGCAAAATGGGCTTTGAGTCTTAGTCGGCGGATGAATTCTTCGGTGTCATTCTTAAGCTTCATTTCTATATCATCGATAAATCGTACCCACTGGTATGGTGTACGCTCAATCGATGCTAAGAGCTTTCCCTCAAGTTTTCCCATGAAAATGTTAGCATACGAAGGGGCCATTTTAGTACCCATTGCAGTTCCATTGATTTGTAGGTAGTTTTCTTCATTAAATTCAAAGTTGTTGAGTTTTAGGACAAGCTCCAGGAGTTGGACTAAGAAGTGTGTGGGTGGATTGTTTACAGTTCTTGTTTCCCATGCTTCGCTACATGCCTGTAACCCTTCGTTGTGCGGTATGTTGGTGTACAAAGATGTGGCGTCTAAGGAAGTAAGTAATGTATCTGGCAGTAACAACCACAGCTGGAGTTCCGAAACCAGGAAGGAAAAGGAATCATACTGGATACACCGCCTTAGAACATTGAAACCAAGCGGTCTAAACCAAGAAGACTAGAAAATGAAAACTATGCACTAGTAGAATTTAACATTTTCTAAATCTTCTTATTATCCTTCAATTTTTACTATAAGAATAACCGGTATAGAATCAAATATCTGGGATATAATCTGCGTTACATATGTACACAAAGTAAAAATAGATGTCGCTTTGGCTTGTAGACTTTTAGGGAATTATACGTTTTCAGTTTCCGCAACTAGTCTATACAAGCTGGTTGTATTTATAGTTTTAGCACATGTGAAGACAGAAATGTAGAGGTTAACAAACACGTTTTTGTGTTTATTTGTTTGTCGTAACTATGTTTTGTATTTGCCTTTGAAAAAGACTCATTAAGAGTCGAAAGCGCTTAGGCTAGTTAGTTACTAGTTTCATACTGTTCGTCGTCAGTTTATTGCATCTATTTTAATTAATCCCTGACACACGTGATCCCTTGGTGGATCCAATACGCTTGAAAGGGTTGTTATTCCCATATGATTTGTATTCTTTATATATATATATATATATATATATATATATATATATATATATATATATATATATATATATATATAAAGGGTGATATTCTGCCTAGTAATAAATTTCTTCTGTTTATTTTCTGTTGACAAGTACATGTAAATGCTGTTTCATGAAAGGCTGAAAAATGAAATTGTTTGTGGAAAGTGTCACTGGTGCTGAGCATATGTAAGAAAACATAAGCGCTTTTGAATCTTTTGTTCCAAAAAGTCATCGGATTAAACAAAAGCAGACTTCATATTTACTAAAAATATAATGCAGTGCAGATTATGATGTTTATAATTCCTAGATATTTTGAAAATATTGCTGACATGTTTGGCTATGTTGTTGTAAATTGCTATAAAATAAATCGTCATTTTATTATATGCATATGGAACAATTTTATGACTTTTGAATATTCAGGCAATTAGCAGTTTTCCTTCTGCACATTGATTATTAATTTAATCGCTTGTATCTCCTCAATCATTGTTTCTTTCATACATGTATTTCCAAACATAATTCAGATCAGAATTGTACCTTAAGAAGCAAAAGGGAGATGATAAAATACACATATAGCTGACATCTATGATTCTGCATTTTCGTAAAATAAAGTTAGATTGTAATTTGCGTACACTCTTGTCTTTGTAAACCCTTGAATATTTTATGTAGTGAACATGACATATTCTTAATAAACTAATCAGTTAAGCTACTCTTAGGAAACAAAAATAGAAAGAATACTTAATAAACATGTGACTTCCACCGTGACTTACCAAAACTGTGCATGAAAATTGATCGCTCTTGCTGACAATTTCTTGTATTATTTCTGCAAGATTGACATTAAAAAGTTGCATTTTGTCTAATTATGCGGGTCCACATTTCACTTCAGACCGAAACTTGTGCTTGACATAACTGGGTTATCGACTTAACAGAGGTCAAGATAAATGGGCAAAAAATAGTATAAGAAAGAAAAAAAATTTGGGACTGGACCAAAATGATTGATATATGCAGATTATCGACATAACCGAGGTCAAGATTAATGGGTTTGACTGTATTTGTTTCTTTTCATTATCTGTATGTGTACATATTCATTTTGTAGAGATGACCGAGAAGGTTGGTTTGCAGCTAGTAAGATGGCCATTGTTACAGTTATGAGGTCCTGGCCAGGTAAGTTGACTTGTGTATTTATACAAATTAGCATAAATTTGTGACATTTTATTTTGTTACTTGAAAAAAAAAATTTGAAGAAATACAAGCTGTTTGAAGCTGAATTTGATTGATTTTATGTGCAGTTTTCATTTGAAAAGGATTTTCAAATCAGTGCAGTTTGGAAACAGTTTCTCTTCTGCAGTGCCAGTGTACTGTAATTTGTTCCATTTATGTCTAGTTTTACTACTTACCAAAATCTTGATTTGGTTTAATTTAGCAAATTTCATTATTCCACATGACGATATGTAAAGTATCAGGTTGTGATCAGGGTATATTGTAGAATGCAAAATATCACTGTAATTTTTAAAAAATTTCAAGAAACTGTATAGACTAAAGCATTCGTTATATTTTGAGCTCACCCTTTCTTCATTAAATCTCCTCTGTATGAAAAGTTGTAGAATATACCCTGTGCAGTTAGTGGCACATGTAATCTAAAATGATTCTTGTAACAGTCTTTGACAAGTGAATGAAAAGTGACTCCAAAATTATTTTTAAATTTCATGTTTGGATAGGGTCGTCATGACTCGAAATGTTATTATGCGGTACACAATTATTAATCAATAAATTTTGTGGATAGCCTCTGATGCAAGTCATATTTATATGTCAAAGATGATTTTACAATAGGTGTTTAACTTCATGCTTTTAACCCATTCTATCCTGATTACACCTCTGGTCATAGACTCCCATTGTATCCGGAATACACTTTCAGTTGTAGTTTCACTAGATGTTCATGTAGCATCTAGAAACACCTGTTATTCATCATAAATACTTGTGTACTTCTTCAACGACAACAGGAAATGGTTAAAGCACGCATGCACAGAAAAATTTGAGAAAGAAAACGTGGTTAAAAACGAAACGGCTGATTTGAAAATCAATCGACAAAAACTCAGATGTGAACATGGATATTGATAGCGGAGGTAGTGACATTGAAGTTGAAGATTTCGATGATTATGAAGATAATATTGACTTAATTGATGGTTTAGATATAAATGAAGTGATGAAAAAATGATGCATGACTGCATCCACTTTTCAACAGCGATTTGGACAATTACGTTAACTTTGAAGGATTTAAATACGATTATATCCGAGGTAATTTTTCTCCTCGGTTGCATCCAGGATTTAAATTGATTGAAGGGCAACTGTTCAACACCCAGAAGAATACTGACCTAGTGATGATGTGGACTTCAAAATTTTCACAAAACTTTCAATTCAGTTTAAAGATTTCCAGGATTAATTTGTGGACAAGTTTTTTTCCAAGAAGGCTGAAGTACATGTTCTAGATTGTGAACTCAACAAATTGTTCCTAGTATTTAGTTGTGCAGTTTTGATAAAATTGTTAGAACGTTTGAACTAACAGTGCTATAAACTTCAAATTTGGACCAAAATATTAGAAATAGAATTATCTTTATTTTATTCCCATAATATTTGGAGCATTTCATTCATCTTCATGGAGAAAAGATTCACTGAAGTTCGTGGTAATTTTTTTTTATTTTCTAAAGCCCTATTTCAAAATACAGTTGTGAGCTTGTACATCAGTAAATTTTAACAAAACATATATCAGTGTTGCCAATTGTATTACCTTTTCAGAGATACATAGTTTTATATAAAAAAAAATAAATTACAATGTTACAACATTTTTTGTAAACATGGTGAAGGTCATCACAATTTCTTCTGCTGCAGCTGTGTGATGCTCCATTTTACCATAGTGTATTTAGAATTGCTTCTCAGGATAGAATGGGTTAAATAACCATGAACTGTGTGAAAATGGCATCCCATGAGTGCAAGAAAATTCCTTGTATCCCATGAGTACAAGTAAACTCATGGTATCCCATGAAAATGATTACATTCATGGTAGCCCATGAGAATGAGTAAATTCATGGTATCCCAAGGATATTAGAAAATTCATAGTATCCCATGAGCATGAGTAAATTCCTTGTATTTAGTTCTGTTTCTGATAAAAGAAACAATGATTTTTTGAAAGGTCAGTCATCTTTTTGCAAAGGACAGGACTCAGATTTTGATCAAACTGTAGAGTGGTTATCTCCCTGTATAATGGATTAAAAGCTAGTGATAGTACTTGAAATAATATCAGATCATTGCAACAGAAAACACTTTTGAAAGGTAATTTCTATTGTATTTTGTTTAGAAATACTTTATGGCTGTTAATGAAGAAGACAAAATCCCTTTAAATTTGTGTTCATTGTAATCTTGTTTGAAGAACATAGTTCATTGCATCAAACATTTGTTCTGATGTGTATTTAATTTGTATTTGTATGTTGGCTTTTCTTAATGATTATATGTTATGTACATTATTACAACTCTTTGGTCTTAAAACAAGTAATAGAAAAGGGCAAAAACCAAAAAGATTTATGAAATTCACCAAATAATTTTTCCCTAGTGTACAAAGTGAAAATTTAAAAAGAACTTAATTGCGAATTAAATCCCAAATAATCAAGAAGGTTGATCATCCGTCCTAATGAATAAAGTTATAATTAATGTCCAATGATATTACACATAAGATCCACTGCTGAAGGTGTTGATGTACCTGTAGTCTCAAATGTACTAAAGTACCATTGGCCTGTAGTGTGATGATGTGTTAACAGTTTTTTTTAAAGAATCACAAAATAAAATCCAAGATATCATTGTTTGAATTCACTGTAATTCCAGATTAATTTTTCTGTCCAAGAATATTATAGATTTATAGATGAGGACTTTGTATTTCCAGTGAATAAATAATTTGAATAAATAATTTCAGCCACAATCAAATACTGAACACAACATATGATGCTGCTTGAAGATATTACAGCATGAATAGATAGTTTCTAGATGAACAAGATTATAGCCGCTACTTGACCGTTTTACAATCAGAATTTTCATTAAAAAATATTACATAAATAAATTCCATAAGGAAGATTCTTCTAGTATTAAAATTATAATTAGGATATTGTAAACATTAAGTAGGCTAGGTAAGATCCTAATAAATATGTTTACTTATATTGATAATGATCCTAATATTTAATCCAGAATTCATAGAGAAAATATTAGCTTTGTATTATTTGTTTACAAAAATAAAAGTTGTGGTCAGGTACATCAGGAACATGTTTTTGACAAGGTCAAATACAAATACAATTATAACTTATAATTATGGAGAAAAAAATGAACAGATGCAAATTAAATATAAGTAGCAACATTTATATTTTGTTCTTTACCTTGTCCAAAATCAAATTAATAGTATACCTGACCAGTGACAATTACTGTTTAAGCAACATAATACTTACCTAATATTTCTTGTAGAGTATAGTTTAAATATTATCATTATATTTGGAGGTAAACATGTTTATTAGAATCTGAGTCTGACAGTTTTTCATTTGGAAATTCCTAAACTTATTGACAACTTTTATTGTTTTAGAGAGGAGACTGACCTACATCCTAGCTCAATTATTGTATCTTTGCCTTTTTATATAGTGTTGTTTACATGAAAAATTACTCATTCTTTCCTTAATGTCTAAAGCAGAATCATTCTTTTTGTTGTGTTCAGTTTTTGATTGATTTAGGTGGATTTATTTATTCAAATTTTATTTTCACTGGAAATACTCAATAATATTCTTTGACAGAAACATTAATTTTGGAATTATAGTGAATTTAGACAAAAACATTTTGGATTATATTATTGTGATATATGAAAAGACTGCAATAACATAACCACATGGAAGGCCATTGGTACATTAGCATGTTTGAGATTACAGGCACATCATCACATTCAATATTAGAACCTATTTGGACTTCCACTAAAATTCATTTGGATCATTGTACATTTGAACTTGTGATAGAACTTTTAGGACCATTTTGATTTAGCTCATAATGCTGTAAGTTCATTTTAAATTTTTATTTTGTATTCTAGGGAAATAAACTATTTGTTGAATTTTACATAATTACAGTTGGTCACAATAACATAACAGAAGATTAATTCATGCATAGCCAGTATATTTTAAAAAGATCTTATATTCAAATGAAGAAATGAAAGTTGGATAAACATGTAGCTCAAGTTTCTTCATTTACATGTGATAGTTGGTTAAATAAGGTGTTACGACCCTGTAGTTTAAGTGTCTGTGTGTTAAGGAATCAATTCTGTATAAATCTTTTTTTTTCATTAAATGTAATTGTTAATATGATTATATTAATATCAGTCTAATATGTTGTTATAAGCATCTCATTTACACGAGTCTATGACTGGTGAGCACTGTATGATGGCAAATTCATTATAAATAAACATTTAGGAATAGCTATGAAAACGATTGGTAGATACTTGGTCAGGCTTTCCTAATGTCCAGATATATTGTGAAATCATATGTGTCTTCCATGCGCATGCAGTTTAAACGATATAATTGCTGTGTTTATATGCTAAGGTATTTTGTAGTAGAGTCGACAGTCAGAGAGAGTAACAGCCAGAATAAAGAAATTCCCGTTAGCCTATTGTAACATCTTAGAGTTACACAACTTTAAAAAAGGTATTCTTGTGCTAGAAGAAGTTGTCTGTTTGTATGTCTACGTAGAACAACATATATTTTGTTAGTGGAGCTAATTTTACTTCGTTTTTCTGAATAATTGTTTTTCTGGAGAACAACATTACTCGTTTGGACAAAGACATTCTCCGAAAATTCTAAATTCGAATATAACAATACAAACTGTGCTTTACTATGTAAATTCTGGATTTTTCTGTTAGACTTCATCTAACGTCATCATCCACCATTTTGAACCGAACTGAAGTTCAGAATGTGTTTAGAACTTTTTTACAGGACTTATGTTTATCTTTAGAACAAACAATTTGGATCATTTCCATAAATTGTAAGTCTTGTTTTACATAATTACTTTTTTCCATGTTTTCTAGGAAAATAAATTATTTTTGCTAAAATTTACAAAGCTTGTTGTCTTTACTCTTTCTTTTATGTTACTTTGAATGAGCCGATATGTAACAAAGGTGTTGATACAGTTGAATAGACTAATTTAGATATTTCACTTGTTTACAGTAGGAAGTTAAATATCAATGTCTTTTATGTTTTTACTTTTTATTGTAGTATTATAGCACTCTTATGGGTTATCATTATGTTAAATGCTTCTTTTATTGTAGGCCTTATTCGCTTCTGTAGGCCTGAAGGCACAGGTCTACAGTCATTAGTGGGAATTCTTTATCTGCCATTTCTGGATATCAGGGTAGGTGCAAGTAATATTATTTTCTGAATAAAACACTGTCAGCTGACACAAATATGTTGGTAATATAAAGCAGTATTTAAAGTAACATAACTTACCACTCTTGCAGATGTTTAGACACAGAAACATAATGAAAAAATTCAATCCTTGAATTGTTATAAGTTTGGTTCTGTGCAAGAAAATTAGAACTCTCTTATATAGAATTAAAATATGAAGTAGTTAATTGAATATCAGCAATATTCATTTGCTAAAAATGTTAGATATACTCCAAGGGCTTTATTTTTCAATTCTCTCCCAGGAAATTAAAAGACACTAGGTTGAGTTCGAGCTTGAGAATTTGTGCCAACCAGTAATAGGATATTTACTTTTGTGACATCCAATCACTGAAGGTCTTTACTTTTGAAAAATAACATTTTATTTGTTCTTAGTTTAATGCAATTTTGAATTAGAATTCAAATTTTGCTGTTTTGATGCCTATTGTTTTTGGTACAGAATATTTTATTTTTAAATCGTAGGTTTCCCATCCAGTCATGATGGGTGTATGAGCAGTCTTGAATGTAGACAATGAAAACTCTACAGGATGTGCACTATACACTGAAAGATAGAATTGTGAATAATGTCCTCAACAGCGTGTAAATAATTCAGGCATTGTGTTCTGCTATAATAATTTACACATTGCATAATTGAGCATTTTTGTAGAATTGACCCATACACATTTTCTGGATTTTATAGGAATGGGTCTGTTGTAAGATGTACAGAAATGTTAATTAAGGTTTTTTGTTTTATATTTGCAAATAATTTTGATTGTTCAAGTTTATATATGCATTCAAAGCTGGAAGACATGTAAAACATGTTATAACAGTTCAGATTTCGATCCCTGGGACAATGTTCATGGTGAGTGTGCATGTTCAGAGGATTTAATGAAATAAAGAACTTTGGAATTTGCAATGGCAAATTGTCATAGCCTCTATTACTTGCATGTTATTAACCAGTTTTCTAGAGGTTTATTATAAAACTATTTTTGTCTTGATGCTTGCATGTACCATGTGCAGGTGAACTTATGCTATACTCCTTGTGTCATGTTCATTGTCAGCATTGTCATTGCAATAATGACTATACACCATTACATTAAGTCAATGTCAGTCATTGTCAGTGGTATCATTGGCATTAGTCATTGTATATTTTCATTGTCAACCTTGTTGTTGGCATTAGTGAATATACACATTTGATGTTTAAGTCAATATCATAGACATTGGTAACCTTGTTATTAGCATTAGTCAATAGATGCCTTTATGTTTTAGTCAGTGTCATAGTCATTGTCAGTTGTGTCATTGAAATTAGTGAATATACACCTTGTTATGTTTAAATCAATGTCTTATAAACTAGTGTTTCTACAGACATAAAAGTAGATTGGTGCTGCTGTGACCATTTTTGACACTTAAGTGATAATGTTTACTTCATAGGTCTATTTTTGGGGATATTGTTTATGTTATCATTAAAATAGATATGTGCATTCATCCTGAGGATTACTATATCACAATGTCAAGAATAGGACTACCATACATGTGTCTTAAGTTTGTCTTAAGATTATGTTATGGTGTTATCCATCCATTCTTGTCTTTTAACATTTGCTTCCCAAGATCATAATTTTGTAATGGTTTGAAGTTGTGCTTTTTCCTCCATGAATCTTTGGCCAAGCATATATTGTGACTAGATGGCATCCTATAGCCATACCCATTGCTTCATGGTCACAATCTCAGAAAGTAAAAATGTGATTTTGGGATTTGTTTCCTTGTCTGGAATATAAGTTTTAACCGCTGAAGATATTTTTAATTTAATGAAGCTTTAACCAATAGCATATGACCTGATAATGTGTCTTATTCCATAGCCATGTCACCTGCTTGAAGGTCAATGTCATGGCAAGATAAATGTGAATATCTTATAACCATGTCCAGAGCATAATTTTTAAACACTCGAGATATTTTATTGAAATTTTATTGAGCTATATGTCATCTATTGACATTGTGCTTTACAGTGTAACCAATCTCTTTGTTGTATACCTTTTGAACCACTTAATATATTTTTATGAAATGTTAACCACTTGATTGGACAGTATCATATACCATAGCCACACCACTTGTCTCCTAGGTCAAGATCATAACAAGGGAAAATGTAAGTAATCTTGTCTGTGTACAAGTATAATTTTTAAACTTGTTAATATATATTAATGAATATGCAGCCTAGGTGTAATTTCTGCTTTGAATGTATTCTCCAGCCACATTAATGTTAGGAAATTTATTAAAACAAAGTTGTGTATATTCCTTGCTTAAGTTGCACAACAAATAATAGTTCATGCCAGGAATTCATTTATGTAAACCCCAGCCAAACTGTACATATGCCAGATTGTACAGTTGGTGAAGCCCATACATTGCCCAGCTTAACTAATGTCAGGGGTGTATGGGGGCCAGAAGAGTTTTCCTTTCATATCAAGTCTAGAAAGAAAGCTATATTAAAAGCTATTCATTTCTGGAAGGATCAGTTATATGGAAAGGTTGACCTCATTTTGACAGTCCTATTGGGTAGCCAACCTTCTTGGATGGGGTGGGGGGCAAGGTAATCACCAGACCTAGGCATTATGGTTTTGGAATTTCTCTACTGTTGTGCACAGATAATTGAGTATAATGACCAATTCATTGTCAATGGGCCAGTCCATCCAACTAAGCAACCCCAGATAGTGCCTATTCCTTATTTATTAAATATTTTGTTAAATATAGTATAAATTTTATATAAATGATCACCCTCATGTTGATGTGTATACATATTTGTATACACATACATATTTTGCAATTTTTGGGTAAATGCAACCACCATACTTGACAAGTTTCATGGAGATATCTTGTTTAGATGAAAAGTTATGTTGGAAATACTTATTTTATTAAACATGTCAGGTCCATGACTTGAAAGAATTTAAGATGCATTTATAAAAGGCAAAAATTCACTGAAAAGTCAATTTTTGCCAATATTCAAATAGTCATAACATTATAACTAATCAACATATTTAAACAATTAAAACTGTTATGAAAAGGTCTGAATGAGCTCTATAAGAATCAATCATTAAAATGCAGATACAATGACATTGTAATTTTGACCAGGGTTGCTAATCCACCCATCAATCTTTCAGCAGATTTGTGTACTTTGGGACCACCAAAGGCTGAATGTGTTAGGCAGTTCATTGTCAAGGGGCCAGACCCTTTATACAGTGTTCCATCCACCCATCAATCTTTAACAGATTTGTGTACTTTAGGACCGCCTGGTGATGACAACTCTGTGCAACAAGGTGCAATCTTGTGTCACTATTTTGGGGCAATGCCTAACCCCCTACATTCCTTCTACAGGAAATAATTCAGAAAGTGAAGAGCCACAAATGCAAACTGACATGTGGTAGTATCATTTTAAATATTCAAGTGACATCCATTTGAATTGGCATAGTTTTAATCTTTTGTATTCTTTATTTTGGGTATTTGTAGAAGATAAATCACAATATTAAATACCTACCAATATGCAAATTTTGACACAAAATTTAGTTCCATGAAAATAAATGTAGGATTTTTCAGACCTACTATATTATGGCCAATTTTGACTTTGATAGGCCTAAAGTCACTCACCAGTTTTCCAAGTTTTGTTGTCAAAATGATTTGCATTGGTCATTTCAGCTGATTTTGAGCTCTTAGCGAGCACCTGCTTAAAGCTGTTGTCACATGATAGCTCTAGCTTTGGCATGCAGAGTCAATGAGTTGTGTACTCTAGCTATATAAAGTTAAAGTCAGAGGGTTGTGATGATTCAAGCTGCCTTCAATGGGCAATCAACTAGTGATTATCTGTTTATGCTCTCTCCCACAATTAGTCAAGGATGATGGGGCTACAGGACCTAGCCCTTGCACTTGGACACTACATGAAGTTCATGGAAAAGTGCCATAAGGCTTGGTAAGTCCACTTTCTTTCAAGTCAGACTAGGAAAAGAGGATTTAACCTCCTAGACCTTGGTACCATGGCTGAAGTGTAAGAAAAAGTGATTTGAAGCCTTCACCTGTGACTTGTTCTCCATATGTTAATGTGATCAAGGTGCATCCTCATTGATGGATTGCTCAGTCTCAGTGGTGGTGAGGGAATGTAAGAGGAATGGTTGGGAAGAGCTTTTCCCTTCATCTAGATATGTTTGTGATTATTGGAATTTAGTGCTGGTGGAGCTTCTTCCTAAAGTTAATGTGATCAGATATGTTTTCATGAATTGTATGGGTGTCTCTTGAGTAGCATGTGTAGGAATATCCAGTTCATCATTCCTTTTTTTTTTCTGTTTCAGCAAGGAATAATAGAGCTTATATACGAATTATTTCATCTGACAGTCCCAGAATGGACAAGTGATTTCAGTGCTGCACTACTCAGTGTTGGTGATTACAATATTTTGTTGAAATTTATTTCTTTCTCTTCAAGTTTTATTAGGTACATGAAGTACATGTAAGTTAAATTTAGTAAGATTTACTTATATTTCAACATTAGTAAATTGCATTATGTAGTTAAACACACATACATATACACATAAATTTATACAGTAGTTTTGTGATCATTTAACAAGAAAGAATGATGTACTTAGAGCTTAATATTTGTATTATTTAATGACAAGATTAGTTGTGTATAAAAATAACTAATTCTGTCTAAAATAAAAGAACTGCACAAGTTTTGTTAGAAATAGGTTGGTTTTTTTTCACTGAGTCCTCTGTTTTGTTATTTTTTTTTCTTTTTTTTTTCTTTAACTTAAGCTCCATCACAACCTAGGGAAAACTGGCGCTTGACAGATGGATTTGTAGCTGAGGAAGGCAAGAACATCCTTCCACACATGGCAAAGATCAGGTGAGGAATTTTTATACTGGAAAGATAAACTAACATGAAAGAAATTATGTTTGTTATTTAACCCTGCTTGTAGAAGCATGAAGTATAATAAATATCCTTACCAATGCATCTGTTCATCTTTATTTCAAAATTATAATGTTTACCTACTTTCAGTGTGCATGTATATTTTGTTCCATTGTCTCACTATAGCATTTATTTATTTAGCAGTGTTTATAATTAAATTGAGGCTTTTAATTTAATGAGTTTTCACATATTTTCCACATAAATTGTATTGTGGCTTTTAATTCAATACCTTTTCATATGTTGCCACAAAATTTACACTGTGATGTTTAATTTGATGTTTTTTCACATGCTGCCAACAAATTATATTGTGGCTTTTAATTCAGTGCCAATTCACATATTGCAACAGAAAAATTATATTGTGATGTTTAATTTGATGCCTTTGTACATATTGCCAAAAAAAAATTATTGTGACTTTCAATTTGAAACCTTTTTAAGTTTCCACAACAAATATATATTGTGATTTTTAACATGTCACCAAAATGGCAATTAAGGTTCACTATTTAGGAGGGGAGCACTTTCTAGGGTTTCTTGTTGTTGAAAACATTGTTTAATGAGGTATGATTTATTAAACATTTACAGTAGGTAGATAAACCCATTTGCAACATCATCTGTTTAATGAAATTAAGTTACTGTAATCATCTTTCACCAGAGGTGGTTTAGAAGAATGCAAACATCAGGTTTTACAAAGAGATTTCACAGGGAAGGTAGAAAATTGTAATGGGGTAATATCAAATTCAATGAAGCAGATGGTATAATGTTTTTCATACAGGCTTGTGTGCCCTACCATTTTGTATCCCATTCCTTTACCACCTATTTGCCCAGCTAATGTGCCCTTATGCTAATTTAATGCACATTGGTCTTTTTTCCCCACAGCCAATATCTCTAAACAAGATTCTATTACAATGTTAATCCTTGATTTTGTGATTCCTATTTAGTGCTCAAGCAGTTTTATCTGAGATTATTTATTTGTATTGGTTGTATGGGACCATTTGCTAGATTGTGCCTCAAACTTGGAGGAAGCAGAAGTTGTTTTTGTCTTTACACAACATTAGCTAGATATCAGTCCATGAAAAGCAAAACTGACCATAACATGCAATATGACACTTCATACAAGTCAATAAGATTGCTTAAAATGTTTGTTTTCTTTACTTAATGATCAACATTATGTGTCAGAATGCATTTCTCTTTTATGTTACTCCATTGTAAGACCAGAAGGCATTGGTGGTGGACATGTTCAGTCTGAGGTTAGATCAACTGTACACCAGTGCCTTCCCATCTTTTAGAATAATCTTGTTGGCTTCCCTATAGCCTCAGTGATCTCTTCAACCTCTCAGTTAACAACTACAGTGAATCTAGTGTTGCAGCACAACACTCTTGCTCAACACTCCTCAAATTCTTGCTCAACACTCCTCAAATTTTGCTTCCTTACACCTGGCATATAACAAACCAATCTGATGCCAAGCAGAGAATTTTTTTTGTGATTGGTGCAGCAGGAAGTTCATCGATACTGTCTGCCTTGCTTTAACTGCAATTGCAGATTTTTGTACTCTCTTCAAAGTGGGTTTGATTCCTAGCCGAATTATACCAGAGACTAATAAAAATGGTACTAACAGCTGCCTTAGTAGGCATTCAGCATGAAGAGGTCAGTATTAGGACTGGTGTCAGGATATAACAGAAAATGACATGATGCTACACATCTGTGGCATGATGCCCCAGTGCTAGCCATCTCTATTAACTGCCATACTGCAGACATTATAGCAATATGACTGAAAAATTGTTAAAGCTATGTTAAAAATCCAGATCACACATGCTCTCTTCAAATAAAACATTTGCTCATTATCCACCTATATGCTTTAGGGAAGCTCTGAGTTCCCTGGTGCCCCTCGTGTGTTCTTTGGTTGTTATCTAAACCTTTTTGAGTGAAGCTTCCTTTGAAAATCTTGCAATTCTTTCACTATTGTTAATGAAGATTAGGAGTGAAATTCCTGCCTTGTTTATGGAAAAGGGTTGTTTATGGTTTAGTGGTAACTGATTCATTTATTATTCTTTTCTGTCTTGGGTTTCTGGCCAAGAATCAGCTACCTATGGTACTCCAGTTTTGATTGAAATCAATACTCTTATCTGTCTGGAATGATCATGTTTGCCCATTTGTATGATTACATCTGTCTAAATCAAATGAGAAAAATAAATTGACCATAACCATTCCCAGTCTAAGGTATCTCATATTTCAGCAGCATATATTAATAGAGCTTATCTGTCTTTCATGAAAGTCAAATTCCATGAGGTCAGGGCTGTTGATTCATCTTGTGTGTTTTTGAATCATTCTTTGGATAATATCATGAAAGCTGTCATTTGGTGGTTTCACTCCACTTTCTTGTTATGTACACTTGCTCCATTGACATTGCGGTGAATATCTAAAGTCATAAGGTTTTGGTTAAAGCTTTTTCATTTATTTATATTTTCCTAAATCCCTTGATTGGTTTTCTTCATACGGGGCAGAATCATCATGAAACTAAGGTAGTTTATTCAGTGACACATGCATTTGTCCCCTTTGACCTTAGAGTCTAGGTTACAATCTTTAAAAGAAACAAAATTGTTTGAGGTATTGCTTCAGGTATTATCATTTGCATATATTTCCAAAACTCCATGATGGATTTTTGTTTGTTTTTCTTTTACACTGGATAAATCATTACAAAGTCAAGATGATTCATTTTGTAACATGCTGGCTGTCCCCTTTTGACCTAGGGATCAAGGTCACATGTTTTACAGTAATGCTTTGATAGTGGGTTCGACCTGCAGGTCTTGACCTTGTTTGAATATGTGGTTTGTAACAACCATGAAAGCCAGAAAATTTTTAACCCACAAAAAATATAATATTCACAGCATGGAAAGCAAGATACAGTTTTAATGGGGTGGTGGTGAAAAAGCGAGGATAGAGGGACATAGACTTTTTGATATATAAAGACAGAATAATTCAGACTAGAAGACAGTATCCTATGTTGCATTTTAGACCAAACTTGGTGGAAAATCATCTTGCCCTTCTACTAGCAGCATGGATTGGAGCAGGATTATTGGATGTAAGTAATTCTTTTCAATCCCTATTTTTTAAATTCAGTTTGTGATAAAAGAATTTCTGGTTTGAGCTGTTTTGCTGTTACATTGTATTATCTTTGATTATTTGTATGTGCTTATTAATTTTTTAAAGTGCATACTAATTTCTGATTATATAATAAACATTAGTATTAGCAAAAAAAAAGTTCTTTGATATGATCAATTTTGTAATGAATTGTCTTTAATATGATCAATTTTGTAATAAATTGTCTTTGATATGATCAATTTTGTAATGAATTGTCTTTGATATGATCCATTTTGTAATGAATTGTCTTTGATATGATCCATTTTGTAATGAATTGTCTTTGATATGATCCATTTTGTAATGAATTGTCTTTGATATGATCAATTTTGTAATAAATTGTCTTTGATATGATCCATTTTGTAATGAATTGTCTTTGATATGATCAATTTTGTAATAAATTGTCTTTGATATATTCTCTTTGGTAATGAATAGTCTTTGATATGGTCCCTTTGTAAATGAATTGTCTTTGATATGATCCCATTGATAATAAATTGTTTTGGATTGATATACTTTGTAAATGTCCTTCACTCATATATAATATTGCATTAACCATCAGAGTTTATATCATAATTAGTAAGAATAACATACACCCTGATCAGTTGGTATTACATAAACCTTACATTCTTATAACCTTTTGAGCTGGAAAATCAGACTTGAGCTGAAAGTCTTGACAGTCTTTTACTTTCATTAAAATTATTTTTGATTCTTAGAAATGTTAGGATTTAAACACCTGATCCCACTCCTACTCTACTAAATTTCATTGTCCCAGAATTTCCCCAAGTATATCATATTGTCTTCAGGGTTTAGAACATCAGACTCAACAAGTTCAGAGAGTATGGGACTCAACCTTGAAAGGATAAAACTGTTTAAGCTTCATATTTTGTACTGATCAGTCACAATGAAATACAAATTCGTATCAGCTGATAACAAAAACTCATTATCCATGTCAGTTTTAAGTTTCTCATTGGATTATCCAAGAGCAGATTTTGTATGTACATTCATTTTAACAGGCACTGGTTGAGGTGTTGATCAGCAGTGATGGTGAGCTGTTTGTAAAGACGGTTATCCTAATGGGAGGGCTTTTGCATATGGTTAGTAATTACTGAGTGTACATCATTAATGAGCGTACATCATGCATTAATGCTATTGTTAGGTGATTCATATTTTCACACACATGCTAGATATTTTTAAAAGACGTTTAGAGGCAACATGGGCTTCACTTAAAATCTAATTTCTTTTTAAATCATGGTGAATTTACAGTTGTAGATTATAGAAGCTCTTCTAGTCAATGAAAGCATTAAATTTGTATATGTGCCTTGCATGCCTAAATGAATCTAAATTGTAGCCTGTCAAAATAGGATAGGCAAGAGATGGAAGATGTAATAAAGCAGAAGAGCCTTCGGGATGGCTTGTTGTCTGTCATTCATCCATCTTCCCATTAGTACAATTTTGTTATCGCTACTCCTAAATTACTTAGAGGATTGCCATGAAAATTTACATATGCAATCTTCCCAAATTCTGGTTGTACCTAAATGGACATGATGCTGCTCAGATATTCAATATGGCTGCCTGCTATATATTGTTATCGTTACTTCATACCAAAGTAAGGTTTTCACTTAAATATTTCTTATGATGCCTGTTTGCTCATACACGAAAATGGTGCTAAACTAAATATGGCTGTCACAGTGGGTAATTTGAAATGCCATATCTATTAATGGGAAATATTGTGTTATCCATGTTTGTCTGTCTCATCGTGTCATATCTCAGTAATTTCATTTCAGGTCTAAAACATTTGGATCCAACTTAATGGATTAAAATTAAATTTAATATTAAGACATGTGAAGAAGACCTGGACAGATTTTTATTTTTGTAGCTTATCTGCAAAATTCTTTATAGAGTAATCACTCTTTAAGAACTTAAAAATAATGACTCTTTAGAATTTTAGAATAATGACTTTTGGACTTTAGAACTTGAGAGTAATGACTTTCAATTTTTAGAGTAATGACTCTTTGGAACTTTAGAGTAATGGCTTTTTAGGACTTTAGAGTAATGGCTCTATATAACTTTAGAGTAATGGCTCTTTAGAACTCGAGAGCAAAGGATCTTTAGAACTTTTGAGTAATGACCCTTTCAAACTTTAGAGTAATACATATATATATATATATATATATCACAAACATGGAGAATTTCATACGCGATTCTTTATGTACTTACAAAAATATTTTGTGTTTGTGATGTAGGCCAACCAGCTTCTACCAGCAGAGTGTGTTCACTACAGCCACTACCTTTCATCCCTCATGGCACTGGCCTCATCCTTCAACATACCAAATAGGGAAAGACAGTAAGTATTCACCAATGGAATACATATTTAGAATTGATTTTTGAAAGGTGATGCAAAATGATGCAACACAAAATTATATTTGGATCAAACATGAAATAATAAGTTTGTCCTTGTAATAACTGGCACATATGAAGTATATATCTTACATATGTTTCACATATATTAAGTTTCTTTTTATATATGATAAATAACTATGTAATGTGTGTAGGAAAAAAAAAAATATATATATATATATATATATATAGAGAGAGAGAGAGAGAGAGAGAGAGAGAGAGAGAGAGAGAGAGAGAGAGAGAGAGAGAGAGAGAGAGAGAGAGAGAGAGAGAGAGAGAGAGAGAGAGAGAGATATTGTATCTGTGTGGAGTCCATGTACATATGTACAGCATGTGTAAAACATGGCAACTTGACATAAACCTAGCTTCTATAGCTTACATTTTATTCTATAGACATATGGCAACTTGACATAAACCTAACTGAGGTCTATAGCTTACATTTTATTCTGAAACCAGGCCCAGAGCTCAAAATTCAGAATTTGGGACCCAGCTAACTTTGCAATAAATTAGTATGCTGGTCTCACCATTTGACTATAATACCTGATGTAAAGAAATATAATTTTTCTTGGATTTGCCATTTCAAATGTAATTTACAAAAAACCAGCCAGGATTTACCCATTACCTCAGCCAAGTTATTCTTTCATTCATTACTTTATTTCATTGTGGCAATGTGCTGCATGCAGGTAAAAGTAAATACATTTGATCTGATGCTCATATCAACCCAAGATAAAAATAACTCCGCTTGTTCAGCTTATGTAACAGTGATCTGTGACAATCATATGATTGGGAAATTCCGTGTTGATTAATCTTGAGCATTCTTTGTAAAAGATGGTGAAAACTGAGGTGCTCTTTAAAAGGCTCAATCATAGTTAGATTGATTACCAGTTGTACAAAGATTAAAAAGAGAACTACAAAAAAATGTATCTCTAAAAAAATGACCATCTATCGTATCTGATTTAAAAAATAAATGATTTTTGTAAATATTGTAAAAATTTTCCTTACATATCTGACAAAACTGATGCTTTAACATGGCCACAGCAAACTTAAAAATGGATGCAAAGCATGCATTATATTCCAGGGTTTATCTAACCTTTTACTCTCATTGTTAGATATTAAGACAGTTAAGTAGGGAATCTTCACAGGAACCTTGGATTAACTGCATGACAACTGATTAGAGTACATGTTTTAGTGGCCATCAGCTTATAGAACAAATGATTTTGCAACCATCACAAATTTCAGTTATGGATAAAGTATGAAAATTACATTTGACTACCTGTTCTAACTCATGACAGTGCTTGTCAAAAATTGTTTGATGGAATGATATTTCTTAAATTGGAAACAAAAATGAAAATGCAAGGGTTAAATAATGTTCTTTTGGATGGGTTAAAGAATATAAATAAAAATTATTGATTATATTTCTGGTATTATGCTGGTATATTGTTTTACATTGAAAGTGCCATAAATTTAAGAGTATGCATAAACAGAAACAATTTCATGATGGTTTGAGTAACTTTGGTTCTGAACTTATTCTGATCCAGCAAGTTTAAGGCTGGACCTTGCCAAAATGTCAAGAACCCAAGCATCACAAAGCAGTGTTCAGCATCTGTCAACACTACAACCACACCATTGTTCCACTTTTTTCTAAGGGAAATACAGATTGGTCCTATCCAGTGTTTCAGCCAGGATACCATTGCAGGATTTGCACAAAATAGAGACAAAAGTCCAGCAAAACCGTGATTTAATGCACTGAACACAGTACAAATAAAAAGAACATTTAGAATGATGCAGATACACAAGTATTTATTAAGGTAACTTGTTGTGCTAAAGGAAAAATGTGTTGTCACAGTGATTTTCTTAAAGTCACATGCTTCCAGTCATATTATATGACTTTCACATAGTGCAGTTTGCAAACAAGTTTGATTGTGACAGTCTGAAATGACATATAACCAATTTCTTTAACCCCAGTATCATTCTTAGACCATCAAAGCAATCATACTCACCTCAGGTAACTCAAGTAAATTAGTAAAATTCATGCAAACCATATTGAAAGTTCAGCAGAAGGTGAAACATCAGATGTCTCATTTTATTAGCAGGTTGCCCTATTATGATTGCACTATTATGATTATGATTCCACTTGTTTCAAATGAAGGGGTCGGGGTTTTTTTGTTTCAATCTGGCTGGAACACTACATGTTCAGCTGTCATGGTTTATATGCTTGATATGGCTCAAAAAAGTTTTTGGGAGACCACTTGTGATTTCAGACCAGATTTATATTGCTTACATCATTTTTAACTCTGCTGTCATAGACCAGCTTATGGGAGTGCTTGTTGTTTTCACCCATCTGTTCATTAGTACAAATGTGTTTTATCACTATTCATCATAAACTAATTGGAGGAATGTCATGACACTTTACAGACATTCATCTCATGGTCTAATTGGTCCTAAATGAAAATGGTTCCACTTCATCATTTGTTTACTATAGCTGCCATGTTGAAAATCTTGTTATAGGTGAATGAATGGTCATATCATCATGGGTTTTTCTCTTAAAGACTTCTTATAATCACTGGTTTGTCCTAAATGTAAATGATGCTGATCTCCCATTAAATTTGGTCACAATGGCAGCCAACTTAAAAATCCTGTTATCTCTATTCCCCTTATTGGAAAGTCATATCATCATGGGAGTTTCATCTAAAGACTTTTAGTGATTCATTATGGCCTTTTTCTTGAAAATATATGGTATTGTCAAAGAGAATGTCATATTGGGTTTCATCAGAAGATGTGTAAGAATCTTGATGAATATGAATTAAAGTAACTTGTTTTATTAACAGAATATGGAGTCTTGTTGATCACAAATTCAAATGAAAATTTTGGTATCGCTAATCCTCTTGAATGGACAGACAGACATATCAAAAAAACTTTTTTTATAATGTCTAGTAGGTCCAAAATTTAAATGGTGTGGATCTTATATCCATCATAGCCATCTTGAAAAACAAAAAAAGAGGTATTTTCAACACTGAGCATTTAAGAAGATTGATTCCTGTAAATTCTGTTTGATCAGTAGAGCATTAATTTCTTCTAGAGACTTTTACGTTTTTTAATTGTGTGATGACCTCTGTTGAGAGAACACTTGTCATTTAAGACCATTTATGTTGGTGTCTGCAAATCTGCTTTTTCAAACCAGTCTCCTAACTTTGGAATAAAGTTTGCACATGGTATAATATATTCAGTGTCTGAGTCACCAACTATATGGTTTAACATCACAGAACAGTAAAAATGGTTCCTTATTTTTGAACAGATGTTAAGATTAAAATTTACACCCAATGTAATTCAGATGTGGAATTTAAGAGTACCACAGTTATGGACAAAATGTTGATTGTTACTATGTACAGCCACTGAATATATCAGCTTCATCTAAATTAAAAGCTCGTCTCAATGAAATTGATGACACCTCTTGTACCATTCCTGGTAGCAGCATCAGTGTCTGCACAGATGAAAGCATGAACACATTTGCAGCATCACTGCATCTCAACCAATCTTTCTTCCATGATCCTAGCAACAGTTTGTAGTGGGTTTCATAGCAGCTACTCCTTGGAGGGGAAATAAAGGATTGACAGTGTACATGCATGCACATTATTTGGATGTTCTTAGTTATTTATTTTTTTTTGCATTTCATAACCACATACATTATTTTGCATCCTGTATGCATACTGTTATACTGGAATGATGAAACTTGGTGAGGGAATGCATCATCACAAATGTTGGTCACTGTAGCATAAATGTCATGTGTTTCTAGTGGTGGGTTGTTGAGCAGTGTACATTGGCAATAAAGCACGTTATTGACAGATGTGTCAAGTTGTATTATGTTAACTGAAAAAGCCTTATCGTGATATAAAACCATAAAAATCTTTGCCATTTTTTTTTCTGAATACCACAGACTTTATTTTAAGGCTAATTTTTTTACCTTTATTTACATTTTTATATATCTTTTAAAGATATGTTTACCTTGTAACATTTATTTTGTAGGACAACATGTTTACATTGATTTGGAAAGGTTAATATTACTATAGTTTTATGCAGATTTTATCTTTACATTGTTATATAATTGACACTTTATATCTAGTATTATGCTCACATGCCAATAAATCATTTACATGTATTAGGCTTAATTCTCAAGATTCTTCCTAGAATCAATTAACAAGATGAATGTATGCATCTCTGTCACTAATACACCCATACAGCAAATGGTCACTGTGACCCAAATTCAATATTTTACTGGTTTTGGTTAAGATTTTGCAAATAGCTATTGCATGCCGTGTGCATGCTATCCTATGAGGAGGGGATGTATCTAAATGAGTACTACACTCTCAAAGCAAAAGCAGGTCATTATCCACACAATTATCCCCGAAATCCTAAAATGTTCAGTGACCTATATTTTATGTTTTCTTGGCTTTGCTTAAGGTTTTGCATTTAGCTCATGATAATGTCGGTTACTAGTCGAATTGTGAGACTTGGTGAGGGGATGCATCTTGATGAGCTCATCTCCATCACTGCCTAAGCAGGTTTTTAAGATCCATATTTAACACTTCACTGACCTGATTTCTCAGATGTACCCCATGCCAAACTCATGAAATTGATGCATTTCTATTTGTACCATACCATTACAGAATCTTTCTGACTTATATGTAATCTTTTACTGGCTTTGGTTAAGCTTTTGTGTTTAGATCATAACCACATTAATTTATTCTATTGCCATATACATCCTAATAAGAACTACACCTTTATTACAAAACGATTATCTGTGTAAATACTTGATTTACTTTCTTGAAATTTTTGTTTGAAATTTATTTAATAAAAGCAGCTGTTTATCTTCAAATCATGAAACATCATAATTTGATGCAACTCTGCAACATACCCTTATAACCAAAAAAGGTAAGCATACATTGTATGCTTACTAACATGGGTTAAGTATTTGTGTTTAGCTGGTGACCACATAGATTTTTCCATTCTATATGATGCACTTTTTAGTGCAGTTGGAATTATAGATATGTATGTTTATTTGATAGTAAACTTTTCATGTTGATTATAAAATGTGATAAGTTACCTTCAACAGGTCAATTTTTTATTGTCTTATGTGAAGGAATCTATCAATTAGATGAGTGGACAGTTGTTACTAATCAATGTAATTAATGTTGCAGAAACTATGTTTCTAATACAGGCCATCATTCCATGGTTATTATAAAGCTTATGTCTTTTCACTCAGTAAAATCTAGTCTCTTTGGGGTGGAGAATGATAATAGTTTCTGACGCAGGTTGGAAGAAGAATTAGAAATTAAAACAAGACAAACAAAATTAATCCTTGGTTTTATTATTAACTCATTGCAATACCTCTACTTTAAATTAAGACAGCTTCAGTGGCCTAGTGGTTAGTGTCCACCTCTGATACTGGAGGTCATGTGTTCGATCCCTGGCCAAGTTATACCTAAGACTTACAAAAATGGTACTAACAGCAGCCTCACTTGGTGCTAAGCATTAAGAGGTTAGTGTTAGGACTGGTCAGCCTGGTGCCAGGATAATGTGACTGGGTGGAACATGATGCTACCTGTCTGTGGCATGATTCTCCAGTGCTTGATATCGCTATTTACTGCCACACTGCAGACATCATAGTAATATGACTGAAAAATTGCTAAAGCTACATTAAAGCTCCAAATCACACACACTCACACAGACTTTAAATTAATATTATTGAAAAAATTCTTTTTTTATGTCCTGTATGCCCTGTCACACAGTATGGATGTATACATGTATATGGTTTAAAAGCAACACTTCACAATACTGGCTATAAGTGCTGATTAAAAGTTAAGTTCTAAACATATAAAGAAAAAAAATTGCACCCAAAATTCTTTTGTTAGATAAATGGTTTTTTTTTTTATTGACAAGATCATGTTTGTCAGGATATGTTTTCTGTATGATAATCATTGTTTAACAGTGGTCACTGGAGACTACAAAAGTTTTGCAGAGACAGGCTGTGCAATTGGTTATTACATTGCATTATATTTTTTTATATTTTTTCCCCAGTCAAGCCAGTGTAGCTGTCACATATCTCAATCGTATACATGCATTGAGGAAAAGAGGTCCACTACCCTGCAGTTTATACCTTGAACAACTTGTCCATAACAATGCAGCTGATAAGGACAAGTCTAAAGCATTTTACATCAATCTAGACAATCTGTTTTCCAATCATGGACTGAAGGTACAGTTTAATTTCATTAAACCACAGAGATCTTGTAAAAATTAGATGTTGTCCTGACATCCACATATTATTAACTTTTTTAATAATTTGATTGATGAGTATATCTGTGTGTGTGTGTATATATATATATATATATATATATATATATATATATATATATATATATATATATATATATATATATATATACAGATAGATAAATGTTAGATAAATAAACAGATAGATATTGATATCTTGTTTTTCAAGAACATAAACCAAAGCGTTGTTGGATAAAATCTTTTGAGCTCAATATTTTCAGCATTTTTTTGTCTCCTGTATGAATGACGAAATATAGATACCAGTTGTACAGTGAGTGGTGGTTTCATCAGTAGTATTCTAGTGTAATAATCAAGATTTGAAACTTTGGTACAATATTAATACATGTGCAAAGTCTTTACTCCGATTGTGACAGAATTCCAGGTGTCTCTACTGCATCAGCAGAGAGCTGCATCATCATGCTGTTTAAGAGAGACAGTTGTGTAACTTATTTTAATTTGGAAAAATATAATGATGAAGGATATGTGTTGCATTCATTTTTAGAAACATACATTTATGTACATGTTTAAATATAGACATTGATTTTGCATCTGCATAAGTTAAACATATATGAATTTAGTATCACTATATTGGACACATTTTAAGTCAAAAATATTGGACACATTTTAAGTCAAAATTTTTTCCAAAAAAACAAAACAAATGGCAAATAGATGTCTTTTAGTTTAGGAAGCTGAATTAACTGTTTTCCCTGATATGTCCTAACATATTTTAGATTCCCTATTGATTTATGTTTCTAGCACAATACCTCTGAAGATATAATTAGCCAAGCAATCCGAGACACTCAGGTTTTTCATACCAAAGACAATACAAATTGGGATTGGGATCTGATAGGCTACATCCTGAAGGTAAGCATGTACCTACAAAGTTTTTACATTAAACATTTATCTTATTGTCTTGTAGGAGTCTAAGAAAATGCAAAACTTAAAAAATGTAATAAATTTGTAATTCTTTGGCACAGTTTTATATAATTCACATCACTTTTAAAGACAGATAAAGATATATGAAATGTGTTGGTTTGGTTGGCTTCCATTAGTCTCGAGAGACGATGAAAATGCGCCCATGAAAGGTGTCCTAGTTTGTAGCTGTGCAGCGTCTTCTGTGACTATAAAGTCCCACACGGGAGTGGCAATCCTTGCTGCAGTTGCTACACTTGAAGTATGACTCGGGTCTTGGTTGGAACTGCTTCCTCTTCCTCTGAGATCTTTTCTCATCAGTGAGCTGTCATAACTTTTCCTCGCTGGCTTTTAGACCTGTATACAGAGCATGTCGCCAGCTGGAAATGTGAAGAATTGACTCATTGGTGGGAGTTCTACATAGCCATGACATTGGCATCCATGTGCATGTCCATACTTGCCTTGTTTCACGTTTGTATATTTCAAATTTGTTCCTTTTCATCAAACGGGAAAATCAGTAATTGTTCTTTGTAAAATTCCTTGTATAAAGTACTACTTTCTTTGTGATGATAATGGTGATTATAGAATGGGCAATTATGTGTAATACATACTAGTTTTTTTTATTTCAGTGGCCTGATGATAAACTGAAAAGACTTGAAGAACAGTCTCATTTAAGGTATGAGGAATGGATTTCAGTAATGTTTTAAATAATAACAGTTACAAAACAATTTTAACCTCATACAGGTCTCAAACTTGCATCTTATTTTGTGAAAGCACAGGGGATTTATTTCTTGACAATTCTTACAATGGAATATACTTAGAGTATTTACTGTTCTTTTTAGCCATTTTGTGAATTACTAAATTTGTGAAAAGTAACATACAGAATTTACACTTTGTATCCTGTACTGTATCTTCTGTTTAAACTTATATCTTTTCATAAAGTTGTGTTTTAATGCAAATTTGAAGGGGTATGGTATTCACATTTTCTATCCATGAAACATAAATTTCTTAATGTGTATGAATTCTGTGTGATTGGTAGAAATGGGATATTTTATCAATTTTGATATCATAAAATATATGCAAACCACCTCACGAAGCTCCTGAACAAGCTGCTAACGAATATTTTAGTGAAAGATTAAACTATACAACCATCTTAGTTTTCACCATGAAATTTATCTCATATGTGCTTGGATTACTTGAATGTACTCAGGGCTGAGCAAACCCCATTGCCCAACTTCCCAGACTAGTCATTTTTGAAGTTATTTTTGAAGTCGGGCAAGTTAAATTTTCAAAGTCACTAGTCTGGGACAAGTGCTTTTTAAAAAAGTTGGGCTAGTCATTATTTTTGTGCATTATTCACTATATCTACCTTTGTTTGGCAAATCATGCCCTCTGGGCATACTGAATACTTGATTCTAGCCCCTCTTTGTGTATACATTTACATCCTGTTAACTGCGTTTTGGGCTAAGCAGCAAATCAAAACACGTCAAACAAAAGAAAGCCAGTATGATTAATTAACAGTGTTGTATGTGGTTTTGTTGCAATGAGTTTACTCAGTCTAGATAATAACGAGCAACTCACTCTAATTTTAATCCAGCGAGTCAGTGCAATTAAATTAATGATATGTATAGGTATTTTACTGACATCAGTGTCGGTTTCCTTTATGAACTGATTAAATGACAGTAATGATTCTTTAATTTATAACTGTTTTACATGTGATATTGTGTTTGAAGCGAAACAGTTACATTATAGTCCAAGTCATTTAACCCATTTGTTTGTACCCCCTACTGATTTCAATAACAGAAACATTTAAATTGATAACAAATGCAAAGAACTTAGTCTAGTCATTCATTGATTTATATTTTCTAACCTGAATGGCCATAATACCATCATTGTCTGCACGTTTTATGCTTAACAGAAGTTTTCAATATGATAGACAGATATGCTTTAGACCCATTTCCAGTTCCTGGACAAGTCCATTTTTAGGAAAGGGGTGTATGCGTTACTAAAGATGCACATGCATATATCATCTGCTTCCGATATTTATAGTGTCGAATCAAGCAAAGGAAAAGAACGGGAAAAAATTTGCCTTTCACATGTATTTAACAAGAGGTTTCACTAATATGTTCATGTGTGCAAAGGAATATAATTCCAAACTGAACATTATGGTAATTAATGAATTATCGGGCAGTTACCAAATAGGATGAATTATGTCATTATGTTGTCGAATGGAAATAAACTGCCCTATAGTGTACAGAATATGGCGCTGTATTAGTATGGAAAGGTGCAAAGGGATGCCATTATTAGTGTCAATCTGGTCACAGTCATGTTAGAAATTATAAATCAATGATTCAATTGACTTTGTTCTGTGCACTTTTTTATCACATTATATGTTTTTGTTATTGAAATCGGTAGGAGGTACAAACAAATGTGGATGTAGCATCGGACTATAATTGATGAGCAGTTTGAGTTCGTATTTAAAAGAGAAAATTGATGTAATGATCACTATAGAAGTAGTTACCAAGCAAGCTGATAGATACTCTGTGGATAAAATGAGTTTGCTAAAGTATTTTTGTATGGAAGGTAATAACGGCGATTTGGAGAATGTAAATTTCTTTGAAAATGGAGGGATAAAATGTAAGAAGGATGCTGAGTGTGCAGTAGCTATTTCTCCATAGAGACATAAGCAACAATCAGTGATGACAAAAAATGTCAAATATGACACTACTAAGAGACAGAAATTTTCAGCCACATTATGTTGATTGTTATCCCTGGCTTGAATATATTGAATCGGAAGGAAAGATGTTTTGCAGTTACTGCAAACATTACCAAAACTGGCACAAGTAGGAAATTCACCCAGATGGACATTTCTGCAAATGGACCATAACTTGAGGACTTTAACTCAGACACAGCTTTCAACTGCTGGTTTAGTGCTGGTGCAGGTGGCAGACATGTACATGGACACAATTTTCAAATCGATCAGCTAAAACATATATACGAGAACCAGAAGAAGCCAAATGAATAACAACCTGTTTTTGAAAAATTAATTTCTTTTAAGAAATAATTGTGTTGTATATTATTTCGTTTGGTTTTTTTTGGATTACATACATTTCATCAAATCTCTGCAAGTGATTACCATTTTGGGACCAGTGAAAAGTATGGTGGGACTAGAAAAGAGTACGGTGGGACTAGTAAGGAGAAAGGTGGGACTAGTGAATTGTCTGAAACCACTTGTCCTGGACTAGTGGTTAAAAAAAATATTTGCTTAGCCCTGGTATTGAACACCATCAGTTAGCTGCCACATTAAATTATAGATTAATTAGATAATGCTGTGTTCCAATTCTGTTTCATCTTTTTTTACTTTAGATTTATAAAAAGACTAGTGTATTTCTTCAAACCCACCAATCATTTATTTTCACGGATTGGCCATGATTGTGAAAATGGAAAGAAGATAGCTTTGGTAGGATGTCAGCTATTGAAATTTCTCCTCAGGTGCAGCCAGGTAGGAAAATAATGTAAATTTGTACAGTTAAATTGTGTTTCTCCTTCAGATACACTCTTAATCACATTAACATAAGGGATATAGGCTTAGGGCAGTTCCAGTAAAACATATATTCCCCCCTGGGGACGGCACTTCAAAAAACTTCTGTAGTAGGTTGTGTTTCAAACTATTTTGATTCTGACCATGGAAGGTTGATTAGAAAAATCACTTCTGTTGTGGGTTGTGTTAACAAAATGAGAAATCGCTGGTAGGGTTATCAAAAACAAAAAAATCCACAATATATATTTAATATAGCTTCTAATCCCCTCCTAATGGTCTATCATGAATAGAACATTGATTCAGAAAATAATGCCACTACACACAAGTGCACCTAATTTGTACGAATTGGCGTACTTTTAAAGCAAAGATGTGTATTCTGCAAATTATGTCAATGTCATGGATAAAAAATGTGCTTTGCGCAGTATGCAATTTTTATTAAATTTTTAACTTTAAAAGTGCATTCCACGATGCAATTCGTGCTGCCAGTAGCAGTATTGCAGCGCTTGAGGTGACATCCAGATTCAGGAAGGCAAACATTAAAATTGCTGGATACTTCAGTTTGACATGAATGGCTTTTAAACTAAATTTGATTGGTTCATTATACCCAGGAACAAGCATTTTATGGTAATTTTGACCTTACTTTGATCATGGAAGTTTAACATATGCGAGTTTCAAGTAAGGTCAACATAGGATACCAAAATGGCTGAATCTTAACATGGTTTATCATCAGATGACATTTTCAGTTGTCTAATGAACAGAGATATCAGAGAGAAAATACCCATGGGGTAGTAACTGTAAGATGCTGAAAATTGAACAAACATAAAGAACAAGCTAGTTATGCCTATGCATTTCAGACAGCAGGCAATGAAAGGGAGTTTTCAGCACAGAATAATATTATATGTACAGAGAAGGAGGATCAAATTAAATTTAGAAACAATCAACATATTAATGCTCATAGGGAACTTCAGAGAATCCCCATACAACATAATTTAGTGTGTGTTGATCTCTAGTTGGCAGAAACACAATGGCAACAAAAGAATAATGAGATGAACTTTTATATCATGCAGATGTATTACGAAATGAAGTACTTGCTCTCTATGTGCAAAAATTAAATGACATTAAACATAAGAAACTGACTGAAATGTGTAAACTCAAAACAAGATGTATAAAATTTGTCCTGTTTATGTTTGGTTTTTCCTATGTATATATTGAGGATGTTGATATTTTCTGCAGGCTTTTTGGCACTTAGTTCCAAGCCAACATTTGGTATTTGTATTACAAATTGGATTACTATTATCTAGTACACCACATTTTGAAGCAGTGTCATTGATGAAATTGATGCAAAAAATACTTGATGTCATTTCTGATATATGGATTCTTTACTACACTAATAATCTGTTCATCCTAATTCTTTTTTACAATTTCCTTAAGTTTTACTGGTACCAATACTTTTTATAATATTGTAACTTCTGTTTTCTTACAATCTGAATATTTGTGATCATGTGTTATTGTCAAAAATTAAAATGTGCTTAGTTTTGTCATTAAATCTAAAACTATTAACTAGCATGGGACTCAAGTAAAAAGTGGGTGAACTTCATGTGTGCAAAAATTGTTGCCATATTACAGTACTGTTAGAAAAAATATAATAGTTGTATGAGATGTATTTTGAAAAGTTATATAACCAGCACTCGTATTGTAACCACATATTCCATTTAAATAATACTATCATTATTTCTCATATTCCTATCAGTTTTTCCCAAGTGGTATTAATTTCCTGATCTGATGTTTTTCATTTCTTGTGCAATTTTTTATGCATCAAGAATTCTCAGAATAAAAAAAACAATGTAATCTGCACCAAATTGAGTTGTTTAAGAAAAAATTCACTTTTTAACCCAAAGATCAATGAAGCTATGAATTCTGGAATTAAAGTCTCACATTAAATAACATTTAAAATAGCCATGATAGTAATTTAGGATATTCAATTTGGTATATTCAAATTTTGAATGTAATGGAAGAACATGGCTCCAAAATAAAAACTTCAATTTCAGAACCTGTTCATTGGCTATGAATCAAGTATATAATCTGAGTCCAACTGAATTGTTAGAAAAATTATAATTCTTTTGACAACATCGTAATTATCTGTAAAATATGGAGTAAGCCTGTTGTCTTTCTGCCATTCCAACCAAGATTACACCACAACCATGTGACCATGCCCAAGGACATCACAGTAATAATCACTTAACAGAGTGGAACAGTACAAAAGAGTGACAGATATTTAAGTGTTAGGGAGATATTTAACAATGGCAATTTGTCCCATCACCATTTCCTCATTGGAGATCACACACACACACACACACACACACACACACACACACACACACACAAAACTTAGATTAAATCCAGAAATCCTGGCAGCATCCCTACAGTGGAGATAACTTGACCATTTTATTTGATTGTTTTGGTTTCAGGTTATCCCATGGTATTACCTTACAGTGTCCAGTCAGCATGGTCAAAAAAGGCATACAACCATTATGAGTTGTTGAAGGTCTCACATTTCTGCAGATATGAAAGAACGAGAACCATACTATAAATCAGTGAAGCTAAAATAGAGTATACATGGTTTGACTGTCCCTGATTGGTTGATAATCAAAGTAAGATTTTAGTAAAAAGACTTTTAAAAACTTGTCCTACTTGTAACTGAAATAAGTCAGGACATTGTTTTATTAAGATAATTTCCATCACTTTACAAACCCGAGTTTAGAAAACTCCTTACTGAAATCAGCAGCTGACTCTGGTGTAGTATTGAAAGCACACATTTCATATTTATGTAGATCCCGGAAATGGTGCGGCTGTTATGTCTTTCTTTTCACAAAAGCTGTCATCATAGATGTGTCTATACTGATACAAATTTGATCATTATCACTTGAAATTTTAAACTTATTGAATTTTAATATCACAGGTTTACAATGGGAACTTAATTAGTACAGAGAGTCTTGAACTCTTGAGTTTTGTATTAGCACATGTATATGATTTGTGGAACAAAGGTAACACAGTATTTATCCTAACTATAAGGAAACTTCACATGACCATAAATTTTAAGAGTTGTTTCACATGCAACAAAATCTGTTGCTGGAACAGCCCTTGCTACCTCCTGAATTTTACCCTCCCCAAAAATAAAAAATGTCATTTCAGTATATATCATGTAGATAAAATGCAATAATCCAAGCCCATTATCTCCCCTTTGTGCTGCCTGCTGTCTGTAGTTTTAAGCTTTTGCTGTTAATCACTTAAAAGATGAAGCAGAGACTGTCTGAAAATACATTCAATATACTTTAGATTATGAACAATCCATTTCAGATTTGGATGTTTTGTTCATAATAATGTATCAACTGCAGACTACATTTATATTTTATGTGTTTCCAAGTTTTATACCAATGTCACATGACTTACTTTGCTATTTTGAACTTTATCCTTCTTAAGAGTATCATTATTGCATGTTGTATCTCATATTAGTTAAACTCTGTTTTCTTACTCACTGTTGGTAGCAAGTGTTGTTTTGGCAGCATTCTGACAAATTTTTTTGTGTTTATGTTATTAACATTTTTCTTGGTCTTGTTTTATAATCATAAAATGATGACAAAATGTTCTAAATGCAAGAAATTTAAAGCTTACATTCACAACCATGACTCATACCTCACTTGCACTAAGTGCACCTCATCAGAGACATTGAACATTTTTACATTTTTGTTCAAACATAAATGGTCTACTATTCATTACAATATCAGCAAAGAATAGAGAGAGAGAAAGACTTTGTGTCTTGAGTATTCATACTAGGACTGAATCAGTGGTGAGCTTGATGGATGATGTTGTTGAGCTCCTCATTCCTTGCAATTGATATGTTAAATGCTTTCAGTAACCTCAATGGAAGTGGAGGAGCCAGGTGACAAAGTTTAGCAATCCCCTCTGTAGTCTAGATCATTGATGGAGCCACAGGTGTATTGCTGAAGCAGATGGCAATGATACAGTTTCTCAATTCAGGGCAAAGACTGCCACTTGACTTGTCATATTCCTCAAAATAATGATAATACAGGGGAGTTCTTGGCAGCCCACTGGTGTAAGTCGAGGCTTGTAAGTCTAGGCATTTTGGATTTTGATGATCTGTTAATCAAAGAAATAACACTGTTAAAACCAGACCATACCCATGGGAACATACAATATTGAACTGGATGGGGATCTTATGATTAATCCCTATGTCTTTCCACTTCTACAGCATGGCCAATGCCAGAACACATAGAGACATTACTGATAGGTCTTTCCACTTTAACACTAATATGGTAAGGCTGGGACAGGAGCCATTCAGGAATCAAGGTGAGAGATCTGTCCATTTCTCCACACCAGTGATATGGCCAGTACTAGACCTGTTTGGGGATTGTAATGAAGGACTTTTTCCTATCACTACTTTTGTGGCATGGCCAGTAAAAATAAAAAGTGCCATCATTATGGTCACTTGCATTTTCCACTCCAATACTTACAATGGCAGTCCCTTTATATCCAAAAAATGGCAGAATAATTCAGGTAGAGATTTGATCCCTAACTGACCAGTGAGCAATAGAGAAAAGCAACTGCTAACTCAAGGCCATCTTTTCATGAGCAATTTTCAAATTACTTTGTTAGCATAATGATGCCTCTTTTCCCATCCACTCAATCAAAAGATCAGAATAATGGGCAATGTAACATCATTCCTGGGTCAATGACTCAACTTCAGTTGTATCATAAAAGGGATTCTTATGGTAAAGCTCCAACTATAAATTACAGTATATCTTGATGCCAGTACACATATTTTGGGGAACCCACCTATTGCCAGGTTTTGCAATTGCCCAGTGGCAGATGGTGATAAGAGGATTTGTCTCTCCACAACATCCATCTAGAATGAAGGCTATAATCAATGCCCTTCATTTCAAGAAAGATCAATTCTGCAGGAAAGTTGACATAATCACATCAAACAACTCAATAGGGACCTGCCTCATGTAGAGAATCTCATGAGCAAGACCATCATCCTCTTTAAAGACTTAAGAGGGACAGTGACATATATTCAGGGGCTGGTTCAGTGCCAGTAACACCATCCCTGTGAGTGCCTCAGTCCCACAATTGGCTGAATTTGTTTCTCTGATTATATGAGTAGAAAATTTGAGCCCCAATTGCCATCAAAGGCATTGATGCCATGATAACCAACACTTGTCAGACAAGACATTGGTAATGATAAAAATTTATCAGACCTTCTAGTTAACTGTGACTTGAATAGACCCAGTTTCCATTAAGGAATCTCATGGGTCCTGACATGGCTCAATTCAGAGAGACTCTAGCTAGGGCCCCTATGAAATTACAATCTTACAAAAACTTTTCCTGATAGCTTTATTTTCAGTTCAGACTGGATGGTTCCATGGTCTTCATCATGCAACCAGGCTTTGTCACCAAGAATAGGTTGCCTTCAGTCAGTCATAATATATTTCTGACAAGTTAAGATAAAGATCCTGTCTGTGCTCATGGACATTACCTGAAGCATACAAATATACTTTGAGAACAAGGAAATGACTCTTCCACAAGTTTTTATCTTTGCAGAGACAAGAACTGAATCTTCTGATTCATCCAATATCTGGTGGCCATTTATCCACCATAGCTTGCTGACATCAGGACACCATGCATTATGGGAACTCCTAGCACTTTTGCTGGATTCACCCTAAAGTTTTATTTGGTGAGAAGAGATCTATATCTATCTTCTTAACCAGTTATGATTGTCACAGGCGTTTTGACTGAAAGTTCTACTGCATCCAATTTGGGAGAGTGGGGTTTCATTCATTTAGGAACTCCAGTCTTCTCCCTTGAAGGATGACCAGGATGCTCAGCATTCCCTTCTCCTAATACCTGCTCAAATGTTAATGTGATCACAGACTGTGATTGGTATTTGAAGGAGAAAGCAGTTTTAATAAATTGTTTCTCTGTTGTGTCTTACTTGATCAAATTACTTTAACACTTTCCCTACTTCTTCCATGAGAGCATACTTGTTGATCTATGACAGCTTAAAATTAGTGGCACCCAACCTCAAGGGGAGCTAATGGGTAAATGGTTATTGCAGTTTGTCTATATAATATGGATGGAAAAGACACTTTTTATCATTTTGGAGGGCTGGGAGGTAGTATGTTTATACTCATGTTAATATGATCAGGCAAGAAATTTTCAGGGAAGCATAATTTACTTTAAAACTTTGGTTTTGTATGTTTACCATACCCACATAAGAGAGGAAAGGTATTGATGGAGGTGGGATGCAAGTGGGAAGACAGTTACTTGCTGTTTTATACAATTGGACAGCAGCTGATTTAGATGGCCAAGTTATGTTCTTATGTACAGCAGAATTGTTGAATCTATTTAGAATAAAAAAAACTTTAGAAGACTTCTTTTGTGTTAAGTGAATATGGGTATATAAATGGATGAGACAATGTGTCTGTTCAGAGTGACATATTTTTGAAGCTGTTATGATGTTATGTTGGCAGTGGAGAGGGAATTGTAATCTTTGTTCAGTTATATATAGCTTGTGATCTTTGTGTATAAGGGCACTGACTGGTTATATTTCATTGTCAATTAACATATCTTATGTCAATTAACATGTCTGAATCAAGAGTTAATTCCTGAAAAATTATGAGACCCACTTTCACAAGACATCAAACACTATATACCTATGCAGAGTATTACATGCTAATTAAATATGCCTAGAGATTTGTCTGAAGCCAGATTTAATGTCCATTAAGTTCTAGTTAAAGTTGGAATGGGGGTTCACAGATGGGAGAATGAGTGAGGCAGTTAGTCGGGAAATGAGGCAAAAAGTAGGAAATGGAAATGGCACCTCAACAAAACAATGATGGTCAACATTCATTATAAATAGGAATGGTTAATGAATTTAAGAAGCAAAGCCTATATAAAAATTAAGATGTGCATTTAGAAATACTTGTTTCTCTATTATAAATAAAATGTTTTTAACCTGAGTATAGTTTTAAATTTTGTAATGAATGTCAGTTTTTGGACAGGGCCTTGACAAATTTCATTATTGTAGATTTGTCTTTGATATATGCTATCAGTAATAAATCATTCAGTTCACACAAAGTCTGCCACACAGAGCTCACCGCAGTGATGGAACCAAGTACTGCAGAACAAAGAAACCGCACGGTGCCAAATTGGCTACAGGTGATTGCAGTCATTTCCGAACCAGCACTGAGGGCCATTAAGGCTCTTGGATAATGTCAAGCGACTAATTGGAGCTTACAAGCTGGTGTGAAGAGAACCCCACTTTTCTTAGTATGGGATATTAGAATGGGAGTGGACTTAACTAATAAAGAACTAGGGGACTATGGACTTGTGAAGAAACGCAGCAAGTGGAATTGTTGTTGTTGTGGGGCTTAACACCATTTTTCAGCACACAATAGGCCATACATGGCCGCCAGTATTAATGGTGGAGGAAGAAACCAGTAAATCACCGGAAAGAACCACCAACCCACGAGAAGCTACTGGCATGCTTTCTCACATATCCACATTCGCCAAATTCTAAACTCGAACCCACACAGACAGAGGTGAGATGGCAGTGATCCATAATGGATGGCACTTTAGACCACTTGGGGCCTTTACAAGAGGAATTGAAATGTGAGGAGGAAAGCAGCCCAAACTAAGGAAGCCAACCACAAATACATTCCTGCTACAAATCTAAGCAAGGAACCAGAACCCCCAGACCTGTTAGAAGCACCTCAAGAGCTATTATCTGCAAATAATACCCAAAATCGGCAGCAACACAGAATGGACATGGACACCCAAATGGACTTCACCATTTTGGAAACGCCTTCAATTCCTGTACAAGAAGAAAACACAGATACTGAGGGAAACATTCATGATTCTTCTAATTCTGAGTACAAAATGGACAAAAAGAGGGAGCAAGAGGTAAATGCCCTCATAAAATGGTACAAAGAAATAGGAGTTGAGGAGGCCCTACATAGGGAATGAAAAGCTTACAACTTTGCATGCTCAGTGCAATATGTGGCATGGAGAACCATAAAAGTGAAAAAACCATGACCAGAACAATGGCACTTCAGACAGCATCCTCACCTATAACAATGTAGCATACCGCAAAATTCTGCTTACCACATTCATCAATGCTGCTCTTGAACTAGTAAACCTTCTGGCTGCCCAAATAATAGACCTTTTTAGCTAAAATTACCATAATTTGCCTATTTTTAAAGGGAATCTACATTGGCTTGGAGTCCTGACTCAATCAAACCAAACTACTTGATATGATTACCACCAAACAAATTTAATTAAAACAAATTTAGTAACTACTTAATGCCTAATATTGACTCAGAAACAGTTTTTGTTGCTTTGACATAAAAAAAAAACTAAATTAGGGAATTATTAAATGTACACTATTGTACTATTTTAAAGATAGATAGGAAAAATCATTTTACTATTCATGAATTTGACTAACTTGCACAGGTGGCTAACACGTTGGTATTGGGATTTGTCCATTAGTAAAACTGGAATGTATTTGATAAATGATGTAGACTGAAGTTCTTGGAGCACTTTCTGGATCCTTCTCCTACTTTGCCATGCCAGAGCAACTAAATAGTGCAACCATCAGGGTTACAGTTTACTAGTTCAAGAGCAGCATTGATGAATGTGGTAAGCGGAATTTTGCGGTATGCTACATTGTTATAGGTGAGGATGCTGTCTGAAGTGCCATTGTTCTGGTCATGGTTTTTTCACTTTTATGGTTCTCCATGCCACATATTGCACTGAGCATGCAAAGTTGTAAGCTTTTCATTCCTGCAACAATGTCCAATTATTGACTTCAACATTTATCAAAGGAAATAATGTGGCTTTAGTACTGAATAGGGCATTTAACATAGAAAATGACATAGCAATAGTGGTGACTTCAGTATTTATCATAGAAAATGATGTAACAGTAGTGATGACTTAAGCATTTATCATAAAAAATGATGTGGCATTAGTATTGACAAAAATGTTTATCATAGAAAATGAAGTGGTATTAGTATTTTAGTTTGTTATGATCAAACAACATAGAGTACTTGGCCTCTGGTCTTCCCTTTGGCATCACATATACTGAGAGATTATTATTGTTATCATGAAACCTCACATGGTATCCAAACTCTTTCCCATGAAAAAAACTTTTAAATTTGTTTTTACTGTTTTAATGCTTTCATAAAACTGAACTACAAAGCAGTTTCAGGCACTTTGGACAAAAGTCTGGTAGAAATTTTCTAATTGCAACTATTTGCTGTTTGGCAGTTTTATACAAGTGCTGAAACAACAAGAAAAGTGTAACAACTTTCATGAGAGGACAACAAAGTTGCAATGCTTATGTGTGAAGGTGGAATTAGTATCTCAGAATAAACTAAAAAATCTTTATGTAAATTTGCAAATAATTTTCATTAATTCACTTGTGTTTACAGGAGGAAGCTACAAAACAGTTGATGGACTTCCTTGTGGATGTTGCACTATGTTTATCAGAGGTAAGATAAATACAATCATCACAGATGGATGATTATCTTCAGTATTAGATTAGATTGAGGATTAGTAACAGATGGATGATTATCTTCAGTATTTTTTTGAGGATTTGTCACAGTGGATGATTATTTTCAGTATTAGATTTGATGGAGGATCAGTCACAGATTGGTGATTATTTTCAGACAGATTAAGCACTGCTTAAATTATTAATGTTTATCACTTTTCTTTTCCTGTTTCTAAAGATTTTGTTAGTATGCTTTATTGACACATATTTATGTCTTTATAAAATGACCAGAGTTCATCTATTTCAGTGTGCATCAAGAGTATTTACAGATAATGTAGCATTAGCATATTTCTAAGTGCTCTAAGACTGCAGATAACGCAGTGTTAGTCTATTTCTGGGTACTAGAAGACTGCAGAAAATAGTGGTAGTCTATTTCTAGGGGTTCTATTGCTGCAGATAATGCAGTAGTAGTCCATTTCTGGATGCTGTAAGACTGCAAATATTGCATTGGTATATTTCTGGGTGCTCTAAGACTGTAGCACCAGATTTGGCCTTAGTGCATAGTGAGTGTGATGAAACTCATAAAATCAATCAGCCTTAATGTTATACTCAGATTCAACCTTGAAACAGATTATAAGTTTCGCTTATAAGCTGCAATTAAGGGTATTTGTAAAGTGTTGGCTACTTCAGAATGCCGTCCACCTTCTGCTACTCAGGACTATAATGATAAAGAATCTAGATTTTGATGATGAGAAAGAGACAATGTCTTTCTGGTTCGTTCCCAAATTAGCTAGACTTAAAGCGATAGGTGCTTTCTGTACTGATCTTTTGCTGTTAACCACATATAGCAGCTGTTCATTTGTCTTGTTTCAGACATAACGGTAACACCTGGCAATAGCCACATTTGGGATAGCAAGGGTCATTGACGAAAGCTGCTGACCATACCATGGCCTGTCCTTTGATGGCTTTGGCTAATTTACACCTGATATGATGTGTCCCATGTCTGTGATAGTTTGAACTCATCATACCCTCCCCTTCCAGATGACCCTGTATGGGTCAATGTTATTATTAGAGAACAAATAGAGGAGGTTTGGAGGTAAACAGCTTAGGAACCCACAACAGATTTGGAACCACTTAGCTCATGCCAGTGTGAAGTGATGTTAATTGGCCTCAGTACAGGGGATCTAATCACATGTGCCCTTGAGCTTTTACCAAGATTATGGATTGCATTGTCACTCTTACTTTCATATTATCTTCAATGATGGCAGCATATCTTAGCAATATGCTCCAGAAACACATGGTAAATTCTATCTTAACCCAAGGAAGGAACGATCTTTGCTCCCTTTGAGATCATCTGGTCTTTCTAGTGAGGTGGGAAGAGCCAAATCTCTCTCCACCCCAGACATTTGTCCATCTGGCATGGAATTTTCAACCAACTGTAATCTGGTGTGACTTCTTGTGTCTGTGTAATCCAAATTTCAGAACTTGTTAAGTCTGTTTTTTTACAATTCCTTGATTTATTCAATGTGGCAGCATACTTGATCCTGCTTGATCATTGTTTTATGCTCCCCATAAAAATAATAATGTGAGTACAGTGTCTACCCTTTTCAAGTCAACTCAGTCACGATCACAACCAAGATTTGATCATTCCAGCTTCATTGGTGCAGCCCAGGTTTGATGACTGTGGGAACCATGTTGGAGAAGCCCCAATCAGAAATAATGGTATGTACTGTGCACACAGTTCAGGTGCCCACCTGTTGCTGGACTTCACTATCATCAGTAGCATCAGGGAGCCAGGAGAACGGCCTTTACACAAGTATCCATGAAATGAAAGCCATCATCAATGTCTTTCACTTATGGAAAGATCGAATCTCAGGTAAAATGGTCCTCATCAGGTCCAACAGTTCTGTGTTGGTGACCTAGATCCTTAAACAGGGATGTATCAACTCACCTGATCGGTGTGTTCTGATTTGGCAGATTCTACGTCAGTGCAACAATCTACATTTCAACATTACAATTCAATCACATTCCCAGCAGACTTGATGCCTGGGTCAACACTTTATTTTAGGAGAGGGCAAGTCTTTCATGTCTGATGGTCTCTTCATTATTCAGTCTTCATTCAGATTTGAACACTTTGAGTGTGCCAAAGGGAGGTAATGGGCAAGTGTTATTGCCCTTTTCTATTGAAATCGGAAAAGGTGATTTTCATCTAATAATGGGCCTGGATTCATGAGGTAGCAGGCTAATATCTCTGCTGTAATGTAATTGGGTAAATAGTCTTGGAAAAACTTAATTTACTTAAAAATGTGATGTATGTGCAGATAAAGTATGTTGTGTTTGCTTTGAAAGAGTAATGTTGTTCTTTTATGTGAATGCCTTCATGAAAACTTGACATTGTGATGTCGTTCTTTCAGTACATCTGTCCCAGCTTTGTTCCTGCATGATAACCTGAGTTTTCCACTATCTACTATTATCATATTTTTCAAATAGCATGCATTTGGGATAATAAAAAAGTCTTTTGATATTGGGATCAAATGGTTATGGGTAAAGGTTACTGAGACTAAAAGAACAAAACCTTTCACACATTAACATTGGTTTTATCACTCTGATCTGATCTGGCTTGCACTTCATTAAGGAAGAAACATATCAGTTTTGAGGTCGAAGGAAGAAAAATATTTTCCACTTAAAATTAATTCCTGCATCACAGACATGGATGAAATCTTTGTAGATGGCAAAAGGGTAAAAGGTCAGTGGTTATGGCAACTGTGGTTTTTATTTAATAACTTTGGTTCCAGACCACATGCAATGATCAAAAAGCTTACACTTAAGTTGTAGAAGAGACCTTTGTAATTTGTGGTCAAAAGGTGAAAGGCCCAAAAGCAAAATTACTCTAAACTATTTTGTTTTTTCAACTTTACCATATTTAGCAGAAATTTTTGTGCGTATTGCCTGATAGCATTGGGGGGTAGTACTCTTCCTACATATTGTATATACCGCATTCCCATTGGATAGGGCTATTATAGGGCTATTATAATTGTTGTTTATAAAGAAAGTTTAAACTTTTAATTTACAGCTCTCCATTATAATGTGGTATTTGTGATCCATAACCCCAGATAGTGTTACTGATATATTGAGACTAGCATAACATACATAACAGGTAAATGGAAAGTCAGGATAAATCAGTTTGTACTAATGAGTCATGAGAAAAATAAATAGACCAGATTTTCATTAAATATTTTTCAAATGAAAATGTGGGGTTTTTTTTGTATTTAATAGTTAGTCTTTAATTATTTTATTCAGGATATCCTTTTGGTTCAAAACTGCTAATGCCATACCAGATTTTGCAAAAACATCATAGTGAGGATGAAAACTCATGCAAGAGATATGGTTTAAAGAATACCAAATAGTGATTTGAGTAGCACATCAGTTGTTGACATGGGTGATGAATAAATTTAATTTGCCTTAATTAAAACTTATACTTTTTTGTTGTTAATGCCATTTTTCAGCACACAAGAGGTTATATATTGTGGCCAGTATTAATGGTGGAGGAGGAAACCGGTAAATCACCGGGTACGAACCACCGACCCACGAGAAGCTACTGGCAAGATTTCTCACATATTCACATTCTCTGAATCCTAGACTCGAACCCACACAGAGGTGAGATGGCAGTGATCCGTAACAGACAGCACTTTAGACCACTTTGGCCCCAATACTTTTTTGTTATCTTCTGCCGTTGTTTACCCACTCAATTGATGTTTGCTTACAGTGTCTAAGGTGGCCCTAAAGTTTGGTCTTGGTTGCCTAAACTTTGAAATGACCTTTTAAATTTTCTAGAAAGTGAAAAGGCTTTGAAAGTTCAACAGTTAATTGAAGTGATGTACAGGTAATATAGGCTTTTTCTTTTTGCACAAAAGTCTTGTAAATGATCTTTGATATTCTATGAGTACACAAAGGGGCATTTATTGTCCACTTCTTCACAATACATTTTATCAGCTCCAAAGTTTGTAAAAACACAGATTTTATCACAATTGCACAGATAGGGTCAATGGACATCAATAGATGGTAGATTTTAGAAAAGAAAAAGAAAGAAAATATCAATGCATGACACTATTACTAGGCTCTCAGTGGTCTGGTAGAATGCGACTATTATGTGCACAAATTGTAGCGAGGCCAATCAGTAATTTCAGCAATCTTGAAAGGTTATAAATTGTAGCTGTACCCAGAATCAACAGTATGATACTAAAGTGTCTAAATTTTCCTAATTTTGTCCTCAATTTTGATTTATTGCTGCATTTCAGTATCAGTAATTTTAGGGGCAGTAATAATTACTGGTCCCTTTCTATCACTGAATCCATATATATTTCATTTTAAGTATTATGATTCAGCTTTCAGCACCCAGGATTGACCCCGAGTCTGTCCTGAGTCCTATCAACATCCAGAACACACTCAGTCACTACTACTTCCTCTTCATTGGAAGCATGTCTGCCTCTGTCACTGGAGACAGATACCTGGAGAAGACCTCAATATACCAACAGTATGTCACATTTTGTTTGTTTGACAGTCACATATTAAAGAAGGTGTTTAGATAGTTCATGATATGGTTTTAATATATTGCATGCCATTCAGCCGACATTTTGAAACTTATGACCTTGAGGGTCATGGGTACAGAATCTTTCCTGTATCTGATAATGGTGTTTTAGTAAAAGTCTAAATGAAGTTTTAGATTCAGAATTGCCAAAGAAAATATATGTGTATAACTTGTGATTTGTAGTGTCTGAAAATGCAGAAAAGGAAGTAATAAACATAACTACACAGTTCTTTTTTAAATATGCAACCCAATCATAATACCTTAAGAGAATTAATACCACTTTGCAAATCCCTCCCTCCCACATACAACCTTTAGCTAAAAAGAACTGTTACCTTCCCATCTAGGTGGTGGTCAGGCAGAGTGATCTGCCTTGGTATAGGGGATTTTTGGCAAAACAAAGTTACTACTACTACTTGAAATACAAAGCATTCTTTAACATTGAGAGACCTCACAAAACCAGAATCAACATTGATAGAAGTTGGAGTAGTTCTTCAGGAAAGTATACTCAATCTATATTTGCAACTTTTCTTTCTTTCTAACTGAGCAGAGTTCTGCCTTTACAGTTTTAGCCACACTTTGTTGCCTTTTCACATTTATTTGTACTTACATATTTGCAAGGGTAGCCTATGCGACTTCACAGACATTTTTGGGCTCAGGCTGTACATTTGTTATATTAATGTGCAAGTCCTTGAGACCTGTGGAAAACTCTTTAATATATGTATAATTCTACAATGACTGGCTACATACAGGTGAGTTTTCTCTGCTAATACAATTGGAGTCTGGATTCCATGCTTTATAGTTCTGCACTGACTTTGTTTTCATTTGTCCAGAGAAGTGGTTTCTGAGGGACATTGCATCACTTTCAAAACACGTCTGTCTGCAGTCCCATCTGTTACAAACATTCCAACAGACCCATTCAAAGCCAGCACCTTGTTGCAAGAAATTAACAACCTTCTTCAGAAAAGTGATTAATTTCCCAAGATTTTTTCAATTCATACATGCTCCATAAGTCTCACTAGGAACTCTGCAACACATTTCAGTTGCCACTTAAGAGGAAGACTTCACAATCAGCTTCACGTCCCTATTTACAAAGCTTCAAGGATATTCCTGTGATTTAACTACAACAACATCACTTATCTAATTCCAAGCACTCCTATCTGGATTCAGTGTCAGTTCCTGGGTTTTCACTGGTATGACAAGCCTGCCAACTCCAACAGTTTTGCCTTAAGTCTTAAGAAAATAACACTAAAATTATGGACTTATTAGAATGATAGCAGAAAGTACAGAAATATCTTTTTTTTCTGTTCCAGATATTTTTTGTACTGATTAGTTCTGGATCCAGATTTGCGTATCAGACTGTTCGGATTCAGAGTTGATTTTGGTAGGGAACAAAACTAACTATACTGAAGTACCTCAGATGCTTTAATTCTATTTTGTTACTGAGAAGCACACATCTGATCTAGATTTCATTTTTTGTTTTGTCATCTGGTCATCTGTAAATGTCTTCCAAACGAAAATGAGTCAAAAAAGGAGAGGACAAGCAGCCTCATAGTGTTGCAATTGCTGGACCATGCTTCTAAACTATTCAAGTGCATGTTTCCCAAATTGTCAGAAGCAAATAGTTATCAGTGTGGCAGAACAAAAATGATTGCTATTGTATTACAACAGTGCAAGTCAATACAGGAAGGCATTGTTAACAATATTTCATCCCAGCCTTTCACTATAGCAATGATTCTGAGAAGCTGTACCCAGTTGTTGTTAGATATTTGGATAACACAGACTGGGTTGTAACTGAAGCATTTTTGTCAGTTCCAACATTCCATGGAGCCTTTGCTCTGAAAAAATATTTTTGTATTATTAGATGATTGAAAAAGAGAAACATAAGTTGGAATAACTGTGTTACCTTTGAATCAGATAATGCTTCAGTGATGACAGGTTACAATAAAGGTGTATTTGGACATATAACTGTGGTGAATCCCTCTGTATTTGAGTGGATGTTCATGCCATTTGATACATTTAGCAGTTAAAAAGGGGGCTGATATGCTACCTGTTGGTTTTAATTACTTATTAGTGGACATATATTATTTGGATAAAGTGTGAATAGATCTTCAGACTCTGTGGAAAAGAGCAGCGAAAAATATTGAAGCATTGTGTAAGAAGATGGTTGTCTCTTGGTGACGGTATAAAGAAACTGTTGTAACAGTGGAAACCTTTACACATATATTTTGGTAAAGAAACCAAGAAACAAGAAGTTAAAGGCAAAACAGCTAAGATGTCAGAAAAGATGTCTAGTTCCAAGGATAAAGTTCCACAGGTATGTAGTAATAAAGAATAAATAATGACAGTGCAGGTACATGCAGTAAAGCTTTGTGCTGTGATAAATCTAAGTCAGGCTAGTACTAACCTCATGTCGGCCTCTGCAGGAAAGACAGAAAATAAAACCCAAGATAGACTCCTTAGAGAAAGCTAAATCAAAGAAATAAGATAAAAAGGCTTTGTCTAGACATCATTGGTTAGAAATGACCAGAAAGAAGAAAGACAGTAAAAACCAAATTACAGAGAGGAAAAGAGTGTGTGCAAGGCTTTGCAGTTCTGGAGTGTGAATATTTATTGCTTATTTGTAGACCACATAATTCCATTATTTAACAAGTACAACTTAATCATGCAACAGGCAGATCCTATTATCCACAAACTCAGAGAAAACATGCTTGAATTATTAAAGCAGTTACTGATCAGATTTATAAAGGCTACAGAATGTTTACAAGCCAAGCATCTTGCTGATATCAATTATCATGGCTAAGAAACAAAAGACTCACTCAGCAAGAAAGCACTCCAATCTGAAAACATATGAAGGCAAATAGAAAATTTTCACACAGTGGTGTACACAAGAACTCAGTCAACTACGAGCATCTATATCTGAAATAGATAACTTCTTTCGTTCTTCTGTGAGAGAAAGTTAGCCCCAGACATAATCATAGGTTACTGTTCCATTATCACTGACATTTTTGTCATCATGGAAGAGACGATGTCTGAAAAACCTAAGAATTTTACTGCCTCTTCTCCCCACTGTGCATTATATACATCCAAAAATGTTGGCTCATTGCATTATACACATCCAAAAATGTTGGCACTTTCCATTATACACATCCAAAAATAAAGGTTGGCCCTGTGCATTATACACATCCAAAAATAAATGTTGGCTCTGTGCATTATACACATCCAAAAATGTTGTCTCATCGCATTATACACATCCAAAAATGTTGGCTCTTTGCATTATACACATCCAAAAATGTTGTCTCATCGCATTATACACATCCAAAAATGTTGGCTCTGTGCATTATACACGTCCAAAAATGTTGGCTCTTTGCATTATACACATCCAAAAATGTTGGCTCTGTGCATTATACACATCCAAAAATAAATGTTGGCTCTGTGCATTATACACATCCTAAAATGTTGGCTCTGTGCATTATACACATCCAAAAATAAATGTTGGCTCTGTGCATCATACACATCCAAAAATGTTGGCTCTGTGCATTATACAAATCCAAAAATGTTGGCTCTGTGCATTATACACATCCAAAAATAAAGGTTGGCTCTGTGCATTATACACATCCAAAAATGTTGGCTATGTGCATTATACACATCCTAAAATGTTGGCTCTGTGCATTATACACGTCCAAAAATGTTGGCTCTGTGCATTATACAAATCCCAAAATGTTGGCTCTTTGCATTATACACATCCAAAAATAAAGGTTGGCTCTGTGCATTATACACATCCTAAAATGTTGGCTCTGTGCATTATACAAATCCAAAAATGTTGGCTCTGTGCATTATACACATCCAAAAATAAATGTTGGCTCTGTGCATTATACACATTCAAAAATGTTGGCTCTGTGCATTATACACATTCAAAAATGTTGGCTCATTGCATTATACACATCCAAAAATGTTGGCTCTGTGCATTATATACATCCAATAATGTTGGCTATGTGCATTATACACATCCAAAAATGTTGGCTCTTTGCATTATACACATCCAAAAATGTTGGCACTTTGCATTATACACATCCAAAAATGTTGGCTCTGTGCATTATATAAATCCAAAAATGTTGGCTCTTTGCATTATACACATCCAAAAATGTTGGCTCTTTGCATTAATCACATCTAAAAATGTTGGCTCTGTGCATTATACACATCCAAAAATGTTGGCTCTGTGCATTATACACATCCAAAAATGTTGGCTCTTTGCATTAATCACATCTAAAAATGTTGGCTCTGTGCATTATACACATCCAAAAATGTTGGCTCTGTGCATTATACACATCCAAAAATGTTGGCTCTTTGCATTATACAACATCCTAAAATGTTGGCTCTGTGCATTATACACATCCCAAAAAAAGGTTGGCTCTGTGCATTATACACATCCTAAAATGTTGGCTCTTTGCATTATACACATCCAAAAATGTTGGCTCTGTGCATTATACACATCCTAAAATGTTGGCTCTTTGCATTATACACATCCAAAAAGGTTGGCTCTGTGCATTATACACATCCTAAAATGTTGGCTCTTTGCATTATACACATCCAAAAAGGTTGGCTCTGTGCATTATACACATCCTAAAATGTTGGCTCTTTGCATTATACACATCCAAAAATGTTGGCTCTGTGCATTATACACATCCTAAAATGTTGGCTCTTTGCATTATACACATCCAAAAATGTTGGCTCTGTGCATTATACACATCCTAAAATGTTGGCTCATTGCATTATACACATCCAAAAATGTTGGCTCTGTGCATTATACACATCCTAAAATGTTGGCTCTTTGCATTATACAACATCCTAAAATGTTGGCTCTGTGCATTATATACATCTAAAAATGTTGGCTCTGTGCATTATACACATCCAAAAATGTTGGCTCTTTGCATTATACAACATCCTAAAATGTTGGCTCTTTGCATTATACACATCCAAAAATAAAGGTTGACTCTGTGCATTATACACATCCAAAAATGTTGGCTCTGTGCATTATACAAATCCAAAAATGTTGGCTCTGTTCATTATACACATCCAAAAATGTTTGCCCTGTGCATTATACAAATCCAAAAATGTTGGCTCTGTGCATTATACACATCCAAAAATGTTGGCTCTGTGCATTATACACATCCAAAAATAAATGTTGGCTCTGTGCATTATACACATCCAAAAATGTTGGCTCTGTGCATTATACACATCCAAAAATGTTGGCTCTGTGCATTATACACGTCCAAAAATAAATGTTGGCTCTGTGCATTATACAAATCCAAAAATGTTGGCTCTTTGCATTATACACATCCAAAAATGTTGGCTCTGTGCATTATACACGTCCAAAAAAAAATGTTGGCTCTGTGCATTATACACATCCAAAAATGTTGGCTCTGTGCATTATACACATCCAAAAATGTTGGCTCTGTGCATTATACACATCCAAAAATGTTGGCTCTGTGCATTATACACATCCTAAAATGTTGGCTCTGTGCATTATACACGTCCAAAAATGTTGGCTCTGTGCATTATACAAATCCCAAAATGTTGGCTCTTTGCATTATACACATCCAAAAATAAAGGTTGGCTCTGTGCATTATACACATCCTAAAATGTTGGCTCTGTGCATTATACAAATCCAAAAATGTTGGCTCTGTGCATTATACACATCCAAAAATAAATGTTGGCTCTGTGCATTATACACATTCAAAAATGTTGGCTCTGTGCATTATACACATTCAAAAATGTTGGCTCATTGCATTATACACATCCAAAAATGTTGGCTCAGTGCATTATATACATCCAATAATGTTGGCTATGTGCATTATACACATCCAAAAATGTTGGCTCTTTGCATTATACACATCCAAAAATGTTGGCACTTTGCATTATACACATCCAAAAATGTTGGCTCTGTGCATTATATAAATCCAAAAATGTTGGCTCTTTGCATTATACACATCCAAAAATGTTGGCTCTTTGCATTAATCACATCTAAAAATGTTGGCTCTGTGCATTATACACATCCCAAAAAAAGGTTGGCTCTGTGCATTATACACATCCTAAAATGTTGGCTCTTTGCATTATACACATCCAAAAATGTTGGCTCTGTGCATTATACACATCCCAAAAAAAGGTTGGCTCTGTGCATTATACACATCCTAAAATGTTGGCTCTTTGCATTATACACACCCAAAAAGGTTGGCTCTGTGCATTATACACATCCTAAAATGTTGGCTCTTTGCATTATACACATCCAAAAAGGTTGGCTCTGTGCATTATACACATCCTAAAATGTTGGCTCTTTGCATTATACACATCCAAAAATGTTGGCTCTGTGCATTATACACATCCTAAAATGTTGGCTCTTTGCATTATACACATCCAAAAAGGTTGGCTCTGTGCATTATACACATCCTAAAATGTTGGCTCTTTGCATTATACACATCCAAAAAGGTTGGCTCTGTGCATTATACACATCCTAAAATGTTGGCTCTTTGCATTATACACATCCAAAAATGTTGGCTCTGTGCATTATACACATCCTAAAATGTTGGCTCTTTGCATTATACACATCCAAAAATGTTGGCTCTGTGCATTATACACATCCTAAAATGTTGGCTCATTGCATTATACACATCTAAAAATGTTGGCTCTGTGCATTATACACATCCTAAAATGTTGGCTCTTTGCATTATACAACATCCTAAAATGTTGGCTCTGTGCATTATACACATCTAAAAATGTTGGCTCTGTGCATTATACACATCCAAAAATGTTGGCTCTTTGCATTATACAACATCCTAAAATGTTGGCTCTTTGCATTATACACATCCAAAAATAAAGGTTGACTCTGTGCATTATACACATCCAAAAATGTTGGCTCTGTGCATTATACAAATCCAAAAATGTTGGCTCTGTTCATTATACACATCCAAAAATGTTTGCCCTGTGCATTATACAAATCCAAAAATGTTGGCTCTGTGCATTATACAAATCCAAAAATGTTGGCTCTGTGCATTATACACATCCAAAAATAAATGTTGGCTCTGTGCATTATACACATCCAAAAATGTTGGCTCTGTGCATTATACACATCCAAAAATGTTGGCTCTGTGCATTATACACATCCAAAAATGTTGGCTCTGTGCATTATACACGTCCAAAAATAAATGTTGGCTCTGTGCATTATACAAATCCAAAAATGTTGGCTCTTTGCATTATACACATCCAAAAATGTTGGCTCTGTGCATTATACACATCCAAAAAAAATGTTGGCTCTGTGCATTATACACATCCAAAAATATTGGCTCTGTGCATTATACACATCCCAAAATGTTGGCTCTTTGCATTATACACATCCAAAAATGTTGGCTCTGTGCATTATACACATCCAAAAATGTTGGCTCTGTGCCCAAAATGGAACCTTTCATCATGAAAAAAAAACAGGTTTTTGTCCCTGTATAACCAGACTTTAGTTCTGAAATCATTGCTTGCCCTGGGCACTTCCACTCAAGGCCACCTACAGTATCCAGTAAAAACCTTGAAGTGGTATCTTAAAAAGACTTAGCTCTTGCATCAAAGGACATTACACCTGTTTATACCTCTCATACAGGGACTGGATGATATAAGTGTGCAGACCCATTTGTCATTATTAAGTGGGTTATTTACTGTGTAATTTTTACCTGAGATATTTCATTCCAGTTTAGTTGGACCTATCGGCATGGTGCAACAGGTCACCTTTCCAGGTCATTTGACTGCTTTAATAGATGTGTTTTCATGACAAGATTTGTGGGAGGAAAGAATTTTCCCTTTTCAAAGCTGCTCCATGACTGATGAAGTCTTCTTCAGACAGGATACATAGAAGTCTGTCTTACAAACCTTAGGAAACTGGAAATGGCATCTCTGGGGTAAGAGGATGTGTCTTCCTCTACCCCTTACCTATTTTCCTTAGGGATTATGATTGGGTATTGTAGTTAAAGAAGAAACTAATTTTTTTCTAGTAATTCTTTTCAAATACATGCCCAATCACAATTCATATACACCATCCCAGCCTTCCTGCAGTTACATCCATATAGAGAACATGCCTTACTCTTCATTAGTAATTGAGATATTCATGGGTTTTGCTACCAATCCCTCTATGAAGGAGAGCCACCAAGATGGGTGGATATGTTGTGTTCTTTTTAGCTTAAAGTTCTATCTGGGAGTGCTGGCTTTGTGAGGTAGTAGTAGTACTCCTAAGGTATTATGATTGGGTAAGTATTCACAAAGAAACATATTTATCTTGGAACAATTAGTTTCATATTTTATTTGTTAATATTTTAGGATCAGTATTACATTTCTTTAAATTTATTGAATATGATATAAAATCATGAGCTAATAGGTTTTCTATCAGACTAGTAGTATTCATGCTTTGTAGGAAGGACTAAAAAGTTGATGTTAAAATCTTTGCCAGATAATGTACAATGTATTCCATCTTGTAGTGGAAAGATTGGTTGTACATTTATTTTCTCTAGCTGAATTTATGATACATTGTATGCATGTTGTTGTTTGCAGTCTGGTTGAACTTGTGTGTAGTGGCCTCGGCTGTTGTGTAATAAAATGAGTCAATTTTTGAGATGAAGGATGGTATGAAAGGTAGAATTAGGAAAAGAAGAATGAAGCAACACACTACACCCTCTTTATAATCTTATTCATGGAAAAGTGACCTATGTAATATGTAAGGGAACCTTGCTCTGAGGGATGTTCTAACAAAGCTGTGTCATAACAGGGAATGAAATAGTTTCCCATCAGATTATGATCTGTTCTTGTTTGCCACAAACAAAAATTAAGTAAAATAATTAAAGAAGCAATCAGAAAGCAGACTTCACACAATTAAATGGGAAGTATGACAATGCTTACATGAGTGAAACAGTGATGTACTGAGGGCCTTTTAGTGCAGGATTGCTGTATATATATTTTGAGAAACGAAACATACCCTAAGTGTATATTTCTTTATTATATTACCTAAACCAATAAAATAAATTCTTGATATTTAAAACATGAAAGACAAGGATTTGTGCCAATCAAAATATTGTGTTCAGAAACTGGATGTATTTTGAACTACTGATGGTAATCAGAGTCTTCATAGAGGAAGTGTCCGCCATTTTCAAAACTGTTTTGAATGAGAAAAAATTTGATAGTATGAGTTCATCTGAATATGATGAGCTGATGATCATTATTGAGAGGTCTTCATGATTGAGATGTGACCACAAATAACATTTTATGCATTTTACTCAGCTATCAAGGAACTGAAAAATAAAAAACAAAAAGCTTGTGGAGCCTGTTTATATTCATGTTTGTTTTTTTTTTCAGTCTCCTGGCAGTGGTGACAGCCACCACACAGGACAGCTACATTAAACTGATTGTATCCTGTCTGTCTTACACTAAGGATGGTAACACTAGAGCCATATTATCAAAAGCTCTCTGTGGATCATCAGAGGTGAGCAATTGTCTAATGATTGTGTCAGCTTTTATTGTTTCAAGAATTTTTTGGGTAATTTTAAATTGTCACATATGAGCATTTCTTTGATAAAATAATTTTAAAAAGCTATTCTTTGCACGTCTTTATAATTGATTTATATGTGACTTATTAACAAACCAGTTAAATTATTTGATGCTGATGAAAATTAATAAAATAAGTGCATATATATATATATATATATATATATATATATATATATATATATATATATATATATATATATATATATATATATATATTACATTAACACAAAGATGGGACTGATTTACTGAGAATATTGTGTTATTTACTATGTTAAATACAATATTTTTTTTACTGTTGCTATAAAAGATCTGGACTAATTAAGCTTGTTAGTATATCTCTTCATTTACATTAACAACTATGCTCTCAATTAGAACTTCTTGGTATTGAGAATTATAAAATATGCTTTGGAATTTGCATAAATGACTTTCATGTATTTTAAATAACTGATTATGTATGAAAGGGAAATCAAGAAATATGAAAGCCCTATTACTATAATTACAGAAAATTGATTCTGAAAAATGATGTAGCTATGTATTTTACTGATTTTCCAGAGTGCCAGACTGTACACCACAAAACTGATGAGAGTATTACTGAGGACAAAGTCTCTTGGATTCCAGACTTGGGGTATTGAGTATTTGGTGACTCAGTTATATGATCAAAGTCGAGCTGTTGCCATGATGGCACTCAGTGTGCTAGAGGAAGCATGTGAAGTTGTTGTAAGTTTGGTAACCAACATCGCTAAATATTAAGGCTGGCTGACAAGGTCTCCATGTGGTTCATGTTAGGTCTTTCAGGCCTCATAAGGTCATTGTTAAGTCTACTCAAACCTCATAATGGTCCATGTTAAGTCTACTCAAACCTCATAATGGTTCATGTTAAGTCTACTCAAACCTCATAATCGTCCATGTTAAGTCTACTCAAACCTTATAATCATCCATGTTAAGTCTACTCAAACCTTATAATGATCCATGTTAAGTCTACTCAAACCTCAAAATGGTTCATGTTGAAGTCTACTCAAACCTCATAATGGTCCATGTTAAGTCTATTCAGGCCTTTCATTGAGTCATGTTAAATATGTTCAGACCTTTTAATGGTTCATGTTAAGTCTATTTAGGCCTCATAATGATTCATGTTATTTCTATTCAGGTCTTTTAATGGTTCATGTTAAGTGTATTCAGGCCTTTTAATTGTTCAAGTTAAGTCTGGTCAGACCTCAATGGTTTATGTTAAGTCTATTCAGGCCTTTTAATGGTTCATGTTCAGTCTATTCAGACCTCATTATAATACATGTCAAGTCTATTCTGGTCTTTTAACAGTTCATATTAGGTCTGCTTAGGCCTTTTAATGGTTCATGTTAAGTATATTCAGGCTTTTTAATAGTTCATGTTAAGTCTATTCAGACCTCATAAAGATTTATGTTAAGTCTGTTCAGGCCTATTAATGGTTCATGTTAAGTCTATTCAGGTCTTTTAATGGTTCATGTTAAGTCTGTTCAGGCCTATTAATGGTTCATTGAATCTATTCAGACCTCATAAAGGTTTATGTTAAATCTGTTCAAGTCTTTTAATGGTTCATGGTAAGTCTATTCAAAATCTTATTATCATATATTATAAGTCGATTCAGGTCTTTAAATGGTTCATGTTAAGTTTATTCAGTCCATTTTACAGTTCATGTTAAGACTACTGTCTCATGTTAATTTCCTAGTGACTTGTTTTAAATCATCTCTGGCTTCATAGTTGTTAATGTTAGGCCAGCCTAGACCACCAGGTGGTTATGGTGAAGGTTATGAAGTCTTTGTGGCTCATATTGAGTCTATGCAACCATCCTGATGATTCATGTTAAGATTATCCAGGCCTCCCAATTGTTCATGTTAAATCTACCCAAGCCTTCTAGTGATTCTTGTTATTCTACCGTGATCTTTTATTGGTTCATATTAAGTCAAACCAAGCCTTTCATTGGGTCATGTTAAGTTACCTAACCTCATACTTATTTCATAAATCTCTCTGGGACTCCATGAGTTCAGTCTTCTAAGCTGCTTATTATTAGTTCATTTTAAGTCTACCCATACTGCTATGTGGTTCATGTTATATCAGCCCAAGCCTCCTTGTGGTCATTGATAAGTTCACTCAAGTCTTTCTGTTTATTCTTGTACAAGCTTCATCAAGTTTGACCTTTTCTAGTTTCCATGATTGAATATAGATGGTGCATTATGCCTCTTGGATTGCAAGGTCAGACAAAGTTTCATTTCTTTGGTAGCCCTTCACTGGGCAACCAAAAAGTTAATCTGGTAGCCCAGTTTCCATTCAGCAGCCTTTAAATATAATTAGCATGAAGTTGTTAGCTTGAATGCTTCACCTTTTTCCTTATAACAAGTTATTGATGATCATTCTCTTTTGTGAAATATTGTTATAGTTATAAAAAAATGATGGAAGTATAATAATGAAATTGAATAGTTGCTCACAGTGCTACCTGAACTCAAGAAAAGGCAGTCTGGACCCAACATTTTCAGGACACAAGATTTAGTGGACAATTGACTAGTATGCTGGTCCAGTGCTGTTTAGCACTCAGCTGATTAGCAATTTGAAGCCACTTGACTGAAACAGTCAAACTTTGTGCCTTGTACAAGAGCATACAAAATTTACCTTAAAGGCATTCAGTCATGACCTCTCTGGCATCCATACTGCCAGGACTGGAAAACTTCTCAATTTCCCAAGTATGTAATGACAGGACTGGGACACAGTGTTTCATAGACACTAATTTGGGTAAATTTGGTTATAGTTTTCATATTTCAGCCTGTGACAGTGATGGAGTCATGAGCAATGTTTATTGATCTCTGATCATTAAGATAGAGTGATCAGTTTTTATGACAGCAGCAACAACATTTATAAGGTTTTAGTTTTTGATGCATTTTTTTTTCATAAACGCAGGTCCTGGTCATCTTGAATTAGGATTTTGGTTACAGCTTTTCATTCACTTATATTACTGTAAGTTTTTGATAGATTCTGTTCATATTTGGCATGTTTCATTATAAAACAAAATCATTTTGTTTTTATTCTGCAACAAACTCATTGACTCATTTATATTTGTGGCAAGAACAAATAAGAGTTTTAGTAACTGCTTATTTTAAATTTTTTAGTTGGTTCTATGTCCAGTACCTTTTTATGGATTGTTTGTTTATTCAGTGTTTAGTTTTTAGCATCTATTTGACTTCATGGTCAAGGTCAGACACAGAAGAGGTTGCAGTTTCATTTAAAGCTTGTCATTCACTCATTTTCTGAACTGTTTCATGGATATCATAATACTTTCTACATAGTGTCCTTAGACCTGATATTAGTGTCACAAATTTTTTAACAAAACCTACTTTTTTCAGATGTCAGCTACAGAATTTAGTGACTTTTATGTCCAAGTAGATTTATTGCAATGCATTTAGTATAAGCTTTTTTTTTTCTAGCATGTAATTTGTGCATGATCATTTTGGGGTTTGTTTTTGCAGGACAATTTGTATTCTCTAGTAAAACTACGGCCATCATTCCTCCAGTTGGGCGAGAAAGGGGTGCTAATTCTATGCAGATTCATGTCTATTCCCAAAGGCTTCAAGTTTCTTATGGATGCCAATTACACAATGACAGAACTTAAGAAATGGCACCAGGTAATTAAATCTGGATATTTTGTATATGGTTGGTAATACAGTTATTGTTTTGATCAAAGCATTTTAGATACTGTTTATTTTATTTGCTTTTTCAATTTTAGGACCAGATTGCTGTGCATTTACTTATATTTTGGGTGGTCTAAGGTGCTCACTTTTGCAGATCACTATTATCAGACCTTTGTAGAAATGGGTTCAAGTCTTGGATTAATCAATATGATATATGAGAAAGTAAGACATTAGCTTCCTATGTGTTGGTGGTTCTTCCTGGGATGTTCCTGGTCTCTTCCTTCATTAAATATACTGACTTCCATGCATGGCCTGTTATGGCATTAAAACCCCCAAAACAAAAAAGTCACATTATTTTCATGGTTTACGGATTTTAGTGCATTTTGTAATTATTGAGACAAATGGGTCCTTTCCCAAATATCCATGTTGAGTCAGAGAGACCTTATCCCAAATCCATGCGGAGTCTTTGTTGTTGTTGTAGGGTTTAATGTCATTTTTCAGCACACAAAATAGGCTATACATAGCAGCCAGTATTAATGGTGGAGGAAGAACCAGAGAAAACCCTGGAAAAAATCACCAAACCACAAGAAGTTACTGGCAAGCTTTCTTGCATACTCATATTGGATGAATCTGGGACTTAAACCCACTCAGACAGAGGTAAGATGGCAGTGATCCATAACAAAGATTGTCTTTGACCACTCAGCCACTTGAGGCCCACCCATGTTGAGTCTAATGACCCTTACCAAAATTCATGTTTAGTCTGAGACCCTTTCCCAAATCCATGTTGAATCCAAGAGACCCTTTCAAAAATCTATGTTGCATCTAATTGACTCTTTCCAAAATGCATGTAGTCTGAGAGATTCTTTCTTAAATCCATGTTGAGTCTAATGGACCTTTTTCCAAATCCATGTTGAATCTAATGGACCCTTTTCCAGATCCATGCTGAGTCCAAGAGACCCTTTCTAAAATCTATTTTTGAGTTTAATGGATTTAAGTACCCATGAAATTGATATCCAGAAACATTGACTATTAATACAAATAAGGATATCAGGTAACCAATGTCATTCACTCCTGATGGACATTCACTTTTATTTTCGGGCCTTGTCCTAAGTCTATACACCACTGCCAAATAGATATGGTCTACACCAGGTGTTGGCAACCTAGAGCATGTGTGCCAACATTGGCATGCCAGACTCTTTGGAAAGGCATGTGGTATAAGTTGTTGTTTTGTATTATACCTACTAAACATGATAATCAAATTAAAGGGATGAATATGACTTAGCACACAGCATTCTACAATTGAGCAGACCCGTCCAAGCAGTTCTAAAGGCTGTTGGTACCACGTTTCCACAGAGCTGTATGGACAGTGGACACACTTTTATTACACAAGATCTTTGGATTAGTTTCTTTTTTTAAATGTATTATCAGCTTGTAATCTTTTCTGAGACCTTCAGCATTACAAATATAACCCTCCCAAGGAATAAAGTTGACCACTTCCCTGTCATGAACAATAAATGGATCAGCTCAGTAAACATAATGATTAACAAATGTACTAACAGATGATGAGGTATTTGATCTTGTTTTGTGGAGTTTTGTAACAGTAGCATCATTAAACCTTACAATAACTAAAGAAGTCATCTGGATAAAGCAAATAACTTATTTTTAAAAAAATTACAGAGATCTCAATCACTCTGGTCATTATATATTCTAATTCCACAGTGTATGTGTGTGATTGGCACTATAGTAGTGGTTTCACAAGTGCATAAGTTAGTTTACAGTTTTTGGCACAGTTCTTGTTACTCCTGGAATGAATGGTCATATTCACATAGGGTTTTCACCAAAAGACTTTAAATTTTTGTCAAGTTGATCCTAATAATAAGACAGCTACAATTGCTAATTTGAAAATGTTGTTATTGCTTAAGAATATCAAATGGTTTCAACACTCAGCAGTTAAAAAGAAGTGTGACTTGTTGGAAATTCTTTTCAATCAGCAGAAATACAGTCCAACTGAGGAACTCGTGTTTTGTTTGTTTTCCACTATGTTTGAAACAGTCTGCATCTGGCCTGCAGACTATCTTCGAGTCATGGCTACAAGGATGGAAATAACAGTGTTTATATCAGGTTTTACAAAGTAGGGTACTTCATAGCAGAACTGAAAATTATTTTGCCAAAAATTCATGGCCATTTATTGTGTTATTATTAACACCAATGCATTTGTATAGTAAAACAAATCCATGCATGGCAATTTGGTTGTGAATGAAATGTGGTTGTTTATAGCAGAGGCTGCTTAAATCCAGTTTTGAATTTTTCATGTAATTAAATATGGATGTGCACAGAAATGAGGTGATCAGTTTGATGCTTTTATTTACCCAGCACTGTGCAACAAGTTTGTTGAACATCAGGTAGTTAGATTGTATGTTTATGTAATGATTGCAGTCCCCTGTTGATGAATATTTGGATTTTCCAACATTATTAAACAGCATACCATCATTTTTATAGTAGAAACCATATGTGCTTTCCCTCAGATGGCTTCATGAAAAACAAAATGATATTCATTTCAGGGAAATTCGGAAACATTCCATCTCTGAGCAAGAAGCGATATCTTTCAGTTGTCTTTTCTATTTTTTTTTTTAAAGTTAGGCACTGTGTCAATTTTGCACTGCTTACACAAATATTTGAATGCATGCAGTTTATGCCATTTAAAGTATTTTGCAAGCCAATGGACTCTTGTAAAAAAAGATTAACTGCATCAGTTTGATGCAACATTTGTATTCTGGCTTGCTATTGAAATCAGGATTTTATATCCTTGCCAGGAATCAGCTGAGGGTTATGTTCCCATGAATCCAAATCAGTGAACAAATAACTTAATTATGTGAATTTGGCAGATTATGATGATAATTTATTAAATTTTAGCTTATGCACAACTTGATGATCTTCAGTTATTTTAGGAATACATTGCCAGTGTTGCATTGAAGTTGTCTGATAATGAATATGGAAATAATTGGTTCTACAAAAAATAGACACTACCTTATCTCCAATTTTTTCTAGTTAACATATGCATGATCATGTGAAAAAAAGCTTTGAAGGAAGGTGTTGTGTGGATTTGGAATGCATATCATAAGCAATTTACTCAGAATTTAGCTAAGAAAGAGACTTGGCAATGCTTGTGTATAATTTGGATGATAATTATATTGTTCACTTTGTTATGATTCCAATGATAAAAATAATTAATAAAAATAATTGAAAAAGGCAATAAAATGTTTGGATGTCATTTTCATTTAAAAGTCAACTTGTCAAATGAAATTGTTTATTGTTCTTATGCTGTCACCAGATTATGAAATTCTGCCTTAGAAATTATATGTATACATGTATGTATAGAGTATGTATATTATGTATGCAATGAGTATGTATATGTATACATGTATGCATAGAATGTATATACATTTGTTTTGAGTATGTATTCAATGAGTGTGTATGTATAAATATTTATGCATAGATTATGTATATGTATACATATATGCATAGAGTATGTATATGTATACATGTGTGCATATTTTATTATGTGTATACATGTGTGAATATAGTATGTATATGTATATATGTATGCATGGAGTATGTCTATATATGTATGCATATTATATATATATATATATATATATATATATATATATATATAAATATATATATATATATATATATATATATATATGTATGTATACATATATGCATAGAGTGTGCACATGAATGTTTGTGCAGAGTTGAGTGGAACAGCACAAAAAAACTTCAACAACTGCATAGTTCAAAATTAAATTAAATGTTACTGTATACATACTTGCTTGCAAGTCAAGTCCAACTGTTAGCAGCATAGATCCCACATTATCTGCTGGCAGACCAGGGTCTCGGTTTTTTGTTCCACTAATAACTTCTAACAAACTACACAGATCCAGATCTGCCTGTGCATTATACAGCTTTGTAGATCTGGGTGTGTGTAGTTTGCAATTATATTAAACTTATTAGTAGGCATATGTTGTAAATACATGCAGTTTGAAAACATACTGAAAGGGAGTAGGTTGGGTTATTAAAGAAAGCAGTAGATATGGGGATATAAACTTGAAATAATAGCAAGAGTAACCAAATAACTATAAGACAGTTAGGAATAAATGATTTTTTTTCCTCATATAATTATTTTAGAAGGTAGCATTGTGTATACAGTAGGCTTCTTTGATTGACCTTCTATCATAACTGACCCGCTTTCTCTTGTAGACCCTCTACTTCTCTTTTATTATTCTTGTTGTTCCATGGATTCTTAGTGTTTAATTGAACAGAAGCTCATTAGTAATGGGACTGCATTAGTGATAGGTATAAGACCCATCCAGGCCAGTGCAGAACAGCTTCTTTAGTGTTTCCTTAGGGAAAAGTGCTAAACTTTTTTTTTATCCTGATCATGATATAACCAAATTTTGTGTTAAGTACCATTATTGTTGATTATTGATTATAATAATAGAAAGTCTACTGGACATTGGTTTGAAAGTCTACTGGACATTGGTTTGAATAGTTATGAAAATAGGTACCAACAAAACATTATTTTTTGAACAATATGAGAAGGACCAAGTTTCTACAAAATGGAATATATTGAGCCCAGTTGTTATTTTCAAACTATGGAAAGAAAATTTTCCAATAGTGCTGGTATTTGACAGATGGCTAAATCAACATTATTATATATTTCGTTTGAGTATTGTGTAGCAAGTGCATGTATATAAAGGTGAAATAATATTGACATAAAAAAAACAATGAAAACAATTATTAGGTGTCTTGAATAGAATACTTGGAGTTGATTTTCTTTTCATTGTTAACACAAATCATGATTGTGCATTATCATGCTGCATTTGAATCATATTTATTACTGTAGTTCTGTGTAATATTTATATATTACAATAACTTGTGACCTTTTTAAACATGCTCTTTTTACTTTTAGAAATTTAATACTAGATATGTGGACATTGTAGAGGAAATGCTGAATGAGGCTTTAACAACTTATGAGAAGAAGTATGAGGGGTCATACACTCGTTGTTCCAGTAGAAAGTAAGTAATTATATTTGAAATGTTCTGTTAACCATAATAATAGAAAGTCTACTGGACATTGAATAGTTATGAAAATAGGTATCAAGAGTTACCTAATGTTAACATCATCATTGTTACATTGTTTCAAACAAAAATAATGTTTTCAAAGATTTATCATTTACTTTTATGAACATTGAATGCAGATGTACAATTTGGGATATATATTTTGTGACAATATGCATAATTTTTAACCTGCATGTTTATAATCAACAAATATAGGTACCACAATGGAGAAGAAAACCATAGGCAATTTAATTGGTAATTTCCATCATTTAAAGTGGTTCTGGTTAAAAATCAAAGGAGGAGATGTGTAAATATCATTGGATTTGATTATGGGATGCAGATAACTCCTTCATTACCTTGCAGTGATTATGAATTTTAATATATGCAGTCATAGCAGGAAGATGATAATAAATGTAATGGAATATGGAGTTTAACACTTTTTCACTGAACTATGGTGGCAGTGGGTAGAGCTTGATAGAGTGTAAGGAAAAGAAACATGAGATTTTTCATGGGCAAGTGACTAATGTTCTGTTTAAATTTGTTTTAAACCAGTTATTCTAGAGGTTGAAAACTTTTGAGCAGCCATGAATTTGATAAATTATGTATCCTTAGTAAGAAATTTGTTCATTATCATTGTTTTTGTATGTGTTATGAATTCTTTCACCCATAATATGTTTATATAATGAATGCACAATAAACTTTACAGGACAAAAAAAGTAAAACCTTTTTCTTTTTTGTTGGCGTGTTTAATTTGCACAAGCATAAGAGCAATGCATTGAAAATCACTTTGTCCTATTTACAAATTGGTACACAGCACCATTGTTTGCAATGACCATTACATTGTTGTATGTTTGCAAACATCTGCATTGGATATCATCCTACCTCAGGCATCAGCAACTTTTTAGAATGGTTGTGTCAGGTTCATTCAATTGTAGACTGCTGCATGTCAAGCCATATTTGTTTCTTTAATATAATCATCTTTGTTTGTACATACAGTACAAAACTAAAACTCATACCACATGCCTTTCCAAAGAGTCTGGTATGCCACCATTGGTACCTATGTCACCTGTTCTATTCTATCTTATTTAATTGCTGATATTCACTTGATTTTTCCTCTTGTTAAATCAAAACTGTGATAGCAAAAGGCAGCATATTTTCCTGCTGTCTGTCCAAAAGTCCAATATAAATCCTTAAAAATACCATCCAGAATCCATTGTAGCTCAATAGCACAAACTCCTAATCTTGGAGCAGTGACATTTTGCACCTTTTGTCATGGTCACAGGTAGAAGACGTAATTAGACTTTCAGGGCTAATAAAGCAAAAGTTTAAGAATTTTTTATACATATTTTGTGAATTTTTTGGATTTAAACTGTTTTTAAAAAGAACCACTTTTAATCAAGATATAATATTCATATGTATTTGCCCTATCATAAACATGTGATTTATGGCTAGCATGCCCCTGTCTTTTAAATAAGGTAATAAATATTTTCAAATAATATAATTGGCAATAAGCTAAAACAATTTATAATTATCAAAAAAACCCTCTTAATTGAATGCACACAGAACTGTTGATAGTTGAATGCAGCTGTAAAGTTAACGTTCTGCATTTATAAAGACAACACAAGTTTTAGTTCCATCCATAGTGTTAGAGCTTACAAAATTTAAAAAGACTACACAAGTTGTAGTCCATCTGTGGTGTAAGAGCTTAAAATTTTTTAAGGACTACACAAGTTGTAGTTTCATCCATGGTATTAAAGCTTATAAAATTTTTAAAGACACAGGTCTTTATTTCATGCATGGTCTTGGATCTTATAAATATTTAACAAGACCAAGATCATGTTGGTCTGTTGCATTACTGTTATAACTGACTGGTTTTCAGTATATCCTGGAGAATTTGTGCCATGTTATCACATGATACCTTGAAAAGTAATATGAAGCATAAGACTTTTGTTGACAGAAAGAATTTAAGTCATTGCATGTTTAACATTTTCAACAGATACTTTGTTTATTTACCATTGTAGAACAACTGCTTTTTTATCTAATTGGTTCAAGCATCCACAATCAAGACAAAGGGCTCTTAAGTTAAGTTACATTTTCATTATAACAACTGAACGCTTATATGATGTTATTTCCTAAAGGTTCAGATTGACTGATGTATAAAATTGGAATGCTTGTCTAAAGGCAAGATTAAAGTACAGCAAACCAAACAATAATTTATTTCCAAATTATCTTTTAAAAGCCAAGTCTCTATTTATCTATATTCAGATAAATCACCAAACACAGAAAAATGCATGTGTTTGATAGAAAGCATGAACAATGCAGATTTTTGTATTGTGATCTCTGTAATGCAAACTATATAACTGTTTATCATTTTCTCGTATTTAATTATTGTAGAAGAAAAAGAAAAGATGTCTTTGTTCCCGTCCATCTTTATGGAGAGTTGGTTCAGCACAAAGAGGGCTACAACCTTTTAAGACAACAGGTGAACACCCTAGAATTTGAAGATAAAGAAAAGAGTATCTTCAATGTTTTTCTTCGGACAATAGGTCTCCCATAATATCTCTATTCATATCTGAGAGGGATGGAAGGGTGAATAAAGAGCAAGATGTTTATATATAGAAGAGAGTGGGAGGATGTTCATATGTGGAAGATGATTTTATATATATATATATATATATATATACACACATACATACATTAAAGAGTTTATGTATGTGTGATTTTTTTGTGTATGTGATTTGGATTTTCAACATGGCTTTAACAACTTTTCAGTCATATTGGTACAATGTCTGCATTGTGTTAGTTTATAATAATGTCTAGCACTGGGGCATCATGCCACATACATGTAGCATCATGTCCCACCCATCTCATTATCTTGACACCAGGCTGACCAGTCCTAACATGAACCTCTTAATGCTGAGCACCTAGTGAGGCAGCTCTTAGTACCAATTTTGTAAGTCTTTGATATGACTAGGCCAAGTTTATAACCCGCTTCCAAGGCAGTCACTCTAATTACTAAGCCATTGGATCGGTCTATAAAAGAGAGCGAGGGGATATTATATAGAAAAGAATGAGAGAGGATGTTCATATAAAGAAGAGAGTGAGGTGATGTTCATATATAGAAGTGATGGAGATGATGTTCATAGAAGTGAGGGAGAGGCTTTCATATATATATATATATATATATATATATATATATATATATATATATATATAGAAGAGAGTGCAAAGAAGTTCCTATAAAAAAAGAGAGAGAATGTTTATATGTAGAATGAGTGACTGAGGATGTTCAGATATACAAGAGAACAAGAGAAGATGTTCACCTGTAGAAAAGAGAGAGGATGTTCATATATAGACGAGGAAGATAGGATGTTCATATAAAGAAGGGAGAGGGAGATGTTATTCATAGATATAACAGAGAAAGATGTTCATATAAAGATGAGATGATGTTCTTATATAGAAGAGAAGACGGTGTTTATGTATAGAAGTGAGGGAGAATATTCATATATAGAAAAGATGTTTGAATATAGAAAGATAGATGTTCACATATAGAAGTGAGAGAAATGACGTTCATATATAGAAGTGAGACAAATGACGTTCATATATAGAAGTGAGAGAGATGATGTTCACATCCAGAAAAGTCAGAATGTTCATAAATAGAAGTGAGATAGAATGTTCATATATAGAAGTGAGAGAGAAAATGCATACATGCCAACCATCATTAAGCTTTTTTCCTTAAATTATGCATTATTAATTTATTTCTGAGTCACTATGACATAAAAGTCGACTTGTCTGTAGACTAGCGTTGACTTTCCATAGTGTTATGTGTTATATATATATATATATATATATATATATATATATATATATATATATATATATATATATATATATATATGAGAGGCTGACACAGTTCAAACTAGTACAACACTTATTTTACTTCCTGGTGTCTTATTCAGATAAGACTTGGATAAAACTTTTACAAATCAAACTTTAATGTTTACAGTGCACCCACATTTTAAAATCAGGTACAAGTGGGTGCCAAAGCAAAATGCTAAATTTTGATCCTTGCCTTTCTATTTTGGCTTAAAGTCTGAAGTTACATAAATGAATTATTAGTAATAATATGCAGTGTTATGTTGCAGAGTGTTATGTTATGCTACAGCTTATATCTAAATTGTGCTCAGGTACAGCATATATGTGAGTTGTGCTCAGGTACAGCATATATCTGAGTTGTGATAAGGCAAAATATACAGTTAGGAACCCTTTAGAAATAGAAAAGTTTACAACTCTTTTTCTTGTTCATAGGAGCATGTCAGTGAGTATTTCCACTGCATTCGTTGTCAAGAATTGCAAACAGCTGAAGATATCCTAAAGTTGAAGTCTGCTCTATGGGCAGTGGTAAGAAATTATTTAAATACAAAAATGCAAATTTATTATTAGAAAATTACCTATGTAATTGATATTAATCTCAGTTTAAGCATTTGGTAGTGATGATGATGATGACAATTATGATGATAATAATGGTGATTGAGTAGGAAGATCATAGTGATGATGATTATAATGATGATTTGTGAGTAGAGATGATAACATTTGTTACAGTGGTAAAAAATGATGATGACAACATTTTATCCCATGACTATTTTGTTTTTTACATCCATATAGTCATATAATAATTTATTCTTTAAAATGCCTGATCATAATATCTTTGGAGAACTACTACTGCAAGGCAAATCCAGCACTCGCAGATAGAACTTTTAGCTACAAAAATAGGTAAAGTTATCTGATCGCCAAGGTAACAAAGTGATCTCTTGATATAGGGATTAAGAGGCAAGACCCATGAGTATCCCAGTTACTTGTGCTTAGAAGCATACTCTCACCAAAAGAAACCTTGCAAAAGCCATAATCAGCATTGATACAAGTTGGAAGAGTTCTCACTTCACAAGGAATTATACTCCATCTATATTTTCAATTTGTTGTTCTTTCTGTCTGAACAAAAAGTTGTCTTTACAATTTTAGCAATACTTTGTCATCTTTGCACATTTATTTGTACATAGGTACTTGCTGCTTATTTGACTTCACAAATAAGTTTGGGCTCTACTTTTAGTTATGTTAACATTCAGATCCCTGAAAACTCTTAATATATGCATAACTTCAATGCTACATACAGGCGAGTTTTCTCTGCTAATATATTTAGTGTCTATATTCCAAGATTGATTGCATTTTCCTGTGTGGGTTGTCCATGAACCCCTCAAGGTGTTTTGAGTTGATTTGGTAAAATTCATCTGCTTTTGTCCAGGTAATGCTTTATAGGTCTGCACTGACTTTGTGTTCTTAATATATGTATACTTCTGCAGTGATTGGCTACATACAGGTGAGTTTTCTTTGGTCTCCTTATTGGTGGCGATATCATTAGGCCTTGCCTCCTCAGGGCTCTACTCTATAGCTCTTGATGATAAACAGTGAGCAAATGAACAAAACAAAGTATCCTTTCACTCCACCAATACACAGGCCAGTTATGTTGATCAAACATCACATAACCCACCCAAACATTATGACTTGGACAACTTCCACACTCCTAGCATGGCCTATTTTTATTTCGACCAGCATTGACCTAATACAAGGGATCTTCAGGGACAAACACCTCACAAGTTACGGGAAATCAATCATTTGCCCAGTCTTTTTAACGTGTTATATACAGGCAATTATGAAGACAACCAACATATGGCCTCACTACATTCTCCCTTTATGATGCCAAACCTGGTGTCTGCCACCTGTCCAGTTCTCTCAACCCTTGGTATAATAGAAGGGATTCTTTCATTGAGTGGAAATCACTATTTCTACTATAGGGCACTATGTACTGTGTCAGTGGCAGACTTTGGCATTCTTTGCCAGCACCTTCAATTAGGAAAGAGTTTCAGCTCATGCAAGCTAACATGACAATGCTTGAATTCTTGACTTCAGTATGTTGTGGGAAGACTTGGCCTTCAGAACTTCCATTGCCTCCAGAGTTCTGGTTTCTGCCTCCTAGATTATCAACCACCTAGACCAGAGCTTCAGCATCTGTTCATCTAATCACAAAATAGGAAGAATCCGATATCAAATTCCTTCTGCATTCTGGCAGACATTTTGAACTGTTTAACATCATCAATTACAAAAGACTGGGACATCTTAAGCACTAACCATTTCTCTTTCTCAAAAAGTTACTTCCATCAAGTTTTCATCATCAGTTCTACTAATCCCATTCATCAACATTTTTACTTGGAAACCCCAGGACATTGCACTGTATTTGTATGGATCGAAAATCTTTCAAGGACACCAATCAGTTGGCAATATAGTAGCCATGGGATCTGTGTTGGAGTGGTGTTGAAGGCTATCTTATTATAGGCAGAACAGACTTCTGTCCATGTATAACCAGGCCTTGGTGTACTGAAATTATTGCCTGCTCTGGACACTTCCACTCAAGGCGACCTACAGGATCAAGTAAAAACCTTGAAGTGGTATCTTAAAAAGACAGAGCCATTTCATCAATGGAGATCATGTCTATTTTTACCTCTGAAACAGGGACAGAACAATATAATCACACAGACCTATTCATCCTGGATTGAGTGGGTTATTTACTCAGCATATAGAGAAATAACTCCAACATCACAACTTTCAATTGATTTGTAGGAGGGAAAATAATCCCTTTTCAAAGCTACTTCCTGACAGATGAAATCTTCTCCATTCAGGTTACCTAAAAGCTGTCTCACATTGGTTAGTGGTCCAGAGATGGCGTCTGTGGGGCAAGGAATGGGTCTTTCTCCATCTCATACCTATTTACCCAAAGTATTATAACATATAAAGAAGAAATTAATTTTTTTTAATAAAATATGTTTCATCAGGAATACTTACTCAGTCATAATACACATACACCCTCCAATCCTCCCTGCAGTTACCTCCATATAGAGAGTGTGCCATAAGTTCCAACAGTTAAGCCCTATATCAAGGGAATGTCACTCAACCCAGCTGCAAACTATGTTGGTGGATAGCTCTGTGGTAGTAGTAGGTCTCCTAAGGTGTTATGATTGGGTAAGTATTGGTGAAGAAACATGTTTTTACTAGAAAAAAATAGTTTATATATATATATATATATATATATATATATATATATATATATATATATATATATATATATATATATATATATATATATATATATATATATATATATAAACTATTTTTTTCTAGTAAAAACATGTTTCTTCACCAATACTTACCCAATCATAACACCTTAGGAGACCTACTACTACCACAGAGCTATCCACCAATAATATCAAGTGATATTTGTAAATGTATTTACAAGTCATTTTGCAATCAGTAATTTTTGGCTTGTGTTTGATAGAATCTTACATTTGGGCTTATATATATATAATATCAAGTGATATATGTAAATGTATTTTTAAGTCATTTTGTAATCAGTAATATTTTGGCTTTTGATAGATAGAATCTTACATATGTGCTTGTTTCCAATGAATTTTATGAATAATTTAGATCTTTTACTAGACAAGGCTGAACAAGTTTTACAATTTCATTTGAAATGAGCACTCATGTTAAGTCTTTTTTTTGACAGATTACAGTTATGTCAAATTTAACAACTGAAATAATGTCTTTATTACTGTTGCCATGACAAAAATCATGTCACACCATTATTACATGGAATTATCATCAAATGGAACTAACTTCCTCAATGGTCTGTGACACCTTTATTGTTTGCAGACTTTCATCCTGAACCTTCTATGGTTTATAGTCCAAGTTGTTTTGACGATGGTGATGATTTATGCAATATAATTGATAATTAAACTTATAGCAACAAAAAATGGAAACCATTATAATACTGCTTGTAGAAAAAGTAATAATTTCACTCCTCTCTTGTTAATATAACATGGATAACATGGTACATGTGTAGATGTGACTTCTAGAAAGTAACAAATAATTGGATGCCTTTGCTGAACAAGAATAAAATCATGATAAAAATTTGTACATGAAACCTTGATAATTAATATGCAAATTAGTGCTCAGAAATTTGGAGTGATCCTGAAATTTGTAACTTTTAATAAGTGGTGTATTTTATTCAGTTTTCTTTTAATTTTCTGTATACTGTACATAACAATATACAATGAAATATCAATGAAAATGTTTGTAATGCCTACTGGTGGCAACACTTCCGAAAATAAATACCAATTAAATAAGTTTTGTCAAGTGAAATTTGTATTTTAGTTTTAATTTTTGAATTAGGTTTTAATTTAATCTCATAAATGTGGTATATTCTGTTATGCTAAAACAAAAAAAGTGTTAATCAACCATCAAAGCAATTCTCCAGAATGTTTTCATGAGAACCAATTAGTACCAACTGTTTTTTGAACACTGACTGTCGGAAGTGATTGTTGCATTGTTATAATAATGTGAATATAATTCTGCTTTGTATTATCACATTAAGTATGTTATTTTTATCAAATCATGTAAAGGAACTGAATAATACCTTTGAAAGGCATGCAACTCTTACTCATCAGTCACATGTCAAGTCAGGCCATTTCAATGGACTGATCAAGCACTAGTTCAACTATTAGTAGCAACCCCAGGCTGGCATGGACTAGTCAACAGTTTACCTGAAAATTTGATGAAACTGTAGACCATGTGTAGAATTTTTGTTGCAGTATCATTACATGTCATCTGATTGCAACACATTTTATATATTGTAAAAGCTAACAAAATTATCTAGATTGGGGATGTTTTCTTTTTATGTTTAACACTATGTTAATGGAATTATTACTTTATAATCATCACAAATAACTGCTTTCATGCATTATTGCAAATAAGCATTGATGATGCCGGGGTTGTGTGACACCTCTTTGCGGGTTATTAAAACGTTCATATAATTTTCAATCCAATCAGAGGAGATGTAAATTGTTCTGTCAGTTGTTGTAGCATGTTCCTCTGATATTCATACACCAAGATATAATCCCTCAAACTTTACGCACATTTGACCAAAATTTTTTATTTTAAATTAATGCAACATATATCATTACCATTGGTATATACCAAGCTTTATTTTGCTACCAAATTTATATATCGGAAAAGTTTTTAAGCAAACCACAACAAGCATCGAATTCATACAATTTTTGAATCTCCCCGTATCAACATTATCTGCTGTATTTGAATTTTCTAACAGATGATAATGATGTCATAACTGATGTTCCAAAATTAACTTTTTAATTTCTTACAAAAATTGTGTGCCAGAAGAACATGGCAAGATGAATTATTTTTATAGTTTTTATTGTATTAACACTTGTTCGGTTTAGACAGTGTACAGTCGCAAAATGAGCGCACAAACTGTAGATTTTCGACCAATATAAATAGGCTCAAGTTGTCAATGCCATAAATATCTGAACTGACAAGTGTAATTGGTTTTAAAATATATTCAACCTTATATTCATTATTTTTTATTGAACTTGTTAAAATTTTGTAATTGGACTTTGACAAAATGATCAGAGAATTATTAAAACAATCACATCACAATCAAACATGCAAAATAGTCTGAAAGTAAATTTTTTTGCAGGTATATGATATTGAAATTTTAGTTCTAAATAACATTGTTTAACATCACAGTATGTTTTAAACTAAATCTTGCAACAATTTTCAGTGACAGTAATTGCATTTTTGTTATTTTCAAAGTTATTTTACATATGAATTATTGCTGATGTTATATATTTGTATTTAGTTAACTGTCAAAAGTTGTGAAATGCTTATATGCTTTTCATTTATAATTAAAATATTGAAGTCAGACAATATATTTAATGAGCATTAAATTCAGCAGGAAAAATGCAGTCAGAATATCAAATTTCATAATAATATCTCCAAAAAAAGAAAGTTATATAAAAAAAATTATAATAAAGTTAGAATGAATATTTTACTTTGGTTCTATGACTACCTCACAATCTCAATACATTTATATAAGACACAAATTTTAGAAATTTGAAAATATTTTGGAGCTTAGAAGTGACATAACTTTTTAAAAAAAGAAAGTATAAAATGAAACTGTTTTGGAATGCTGTTAGACAGATCTATATGGAAAAATCAAGTATTTGCAGTTATTTCAAAAAAAATGACTGGGGTTGCTACTATTAGTATGTAATATCAATAAAATGTCTTACATTAATTAGTTGTGTTTCAATTTCATTCACAAATGTGATCAAAGTTAGCATGAGAACTAAGCAAAAGTGCACTCATTGCATGAAATGTTTAGTTTCATATTTTTAATTATAGAGATTTGAGATTCAGAGTTTTTAGTGTGTTTAAAATTCTGGATTTGGCACCCAAAGGTTTTCTTGAAGATGAGAAATTTTTTTGTGATTACCTGCAATGAAATACAGCCTGTTTTAATGATAGGACAATATTAATATAAGATTTTATATTGTTCTTTCTAAAAACAAGTGTCCATATTTCTTAGGAAAACAAATCTGTTCTCAAGCAACAATAGCACTTAAACGATCCACATTGCCTTGCAAAGAGCAGTGACATACACAATGTTTTCACTGGTACACTTGATGCGTCTTCAGAACTCTTGGAGTAATGTTTTTAATGATCTATCAAAGATTGGTTTTCTTGAAAATATAGGTAACTTAAACAGAAAAATTAACAAGTTCATTTGAAATTAGTTATTTTAATTTATTTTCCATTTCAGTTTATAGGATGAGTATTGTTTTTTCTGACCCTCACAATCTATCTTCTATTTCCATCCCTTTCCTAATTTTTCTGAATTACCTTAGTACCTTACATTCTTGCTTACAATGTATGTTTTTGGACCCTGTTGTGCATCAAAGGAAAAGTGTGTATTGTTTTATGATACAGTTTGTTTCTTTTGTCATCTTTATCATAGTTTTCAAAGAGTGCAACAATTGCTTGAAATACTAACATCATTTTAGGTAGTTACGTCTACCATATTTATAAGTCACAAATGGTTAATGACTGAAAGACTGATTTCTCTACAGTATCAATTTAGACAAATATTGCAGTGAAGATCATGTTAATAAATGTGACTTTTTAGGGACATATAGGGACATCCTCTTGGGGAATTTCCTGGCTTCAGGAGTTGAAAATTGTTCCAGAAATCATCCGTCTTGCTGAAGAAAGTGGTGTCTTCTCAGTTAGAGGGTAAAATGTTTTTTAATACTTGCATGATCAAATGCCAAATTTTCCCCCTTATTGATATATAATTATTTAATACTTGTCTGCTGTAATACTAAATTTTCTCAGATATAAATTATTTAATGCTTGCATACTTTAATGCCAAATTTTTATCAGAATTGATGTAAAAGTGTTTAAATCTGCTAAGAGAACTGAATTTGGGTAAATGTGTTTTAATGATTACGACCAAAAAGTAATGTGCTTTAAATGATCAATAATTTGCACAATTTTTATGTTGCAGGTATTTGATAAATTAAGAAAAAACTAATTTTGCTTATGTATTTTTAACTGCAGTGTTTCATGTTTATTAGTAATGATTGTTGAACAGTCTTTGGTATTTGTTTGCATTTCAATACATCTGTCCACACCCTTGTTTTACCATAACAGTAGAGTTTTTATTAAACAGAGCATGTTATGGAATCATATTGTCCATCCATCTATCTTCCAAACTGGTACAATTTAGTTTCAGTACAATAACTGATCAACATCTATAGTTACAAGACTTTGTAGATACTGGCGCATGGGGTAAGGAAGAACACGATAAAAGTTGGCAAGGTCATTGGGACCGAAACATGAAAAATGCACAGTAATTCATAGTCTTCTCCATCTTCATTTACCAAACTTTGTGGTGTGCTTGCACTTTGATTTGGGTCACAAAAATCATAGGACAAAAAACACTGACAGAAAGAAGAAAAAGTTTCCCCATAGTATCTGGAGGTTTCCATTTCCACACAATATTCTGCATGACATACCTCAACCAATTTTGTGGATGGCTTGCACTTAAGTTATGGAAGAAGTATATTGATTTTAGTGTTGTTTGGTCAAAGGTCAAGGTTATTGAAAGAAGAAAAATTGTGTCTGTTTAATTAACACTTGTTCTACATCACAGACCTGACCCAATATTTTGTGGATGATTTGCACATAAGTTAAGCAAGAATTTATTTGGGGTGAAAACTCTAAAGGTCAGGGTCAGTTTGTTGGAAAGAATAAATGGTTTCTCCATCTAATACATTACCTATCATATTACAGTAGGATTACTTTTTCTGCTGCATCTAAATACACACCCTCTTCCAAAAAAACAAAAAATGTCTTTCTGTCTACAGATTATATAGACAAAAACATACCACATACCTGGCCAGTCGTACCATCCATACCACAAAGCATAAATCTTATTCAGTACACCATGATGACTGCTGACCAACCAGTCCAGCCATACAAATAAACCTTTTGTATTTACATTTCACAAACATTCACAGTGGCACTACCCATCAATGACATGTTTTTTTTTCTTTTCTTATGGCCAAACAAATTATTGGCAGTCTTAGGTCCCTAGTTTTGCAGGCAGGCAGAGAGTGGAGAGAGATGAACAGAGTTTTGCATTCCCTTGGCCTTCTGTAAATTGTCAGTGATACACTGTCACCCATGCCCTCTGGTGACCCATGTGACCTGCCAGACTAATCTCTTTTTACAAGAGTTAAACCAACCAGTCATAACAAACATTGGTTAAGTCAAACAATGTTGTAGGGTCTCTGGATTTCATTATCCAAACCTCTCCACTTTGATCATATCTGCATGAAGGATGTCCCAAATAAATGCATTAAGGGGGATTTTGTACACAAGAAAATCTAATTTTTTCTGCTTGTAAAGGGAGTTGTACAAAAACTGCACACACAATGTTTCTACTTCAGCATATTTCTTGTTATGAAGTCTTGCTAACATTACAAATAATTCCTCAGACCCACTATGTGAGCATCCTTTAAGGTATTGCTTAAGCATAAACTGGTACACCGAGGTATAATGGTCGCTTCATATTATCTATATAATATATAGACAGAAAAATGCTTTTCATCATTCTGGGATAGACTGATTTGGATGAAGCACAGAAAGTAACCCTGAATAAAATGTTATCAGTTAAGTAGTATCGAAAACTGAATTTACAAAAATAATTGCCTTCTTCAGAAAAATATCAGTTATATACATAGAAGACAATTAATCATGGACTGATGAGTAATTTGGTTTTTGTGGTACTCTTATGTCTTTTCTAGCTCAATTGAAGGCTGGCTTTGTAAATTGGGGTCTTCTGTTTTATATTTACTGGACACAGTATTATACATATATCAATTAAAATAGCTCCATTATATTTTTGCATATAACCTTCTCATGATGTAAGAAACAGTGATTACATTCACAGAAATGCTGTCAGGATGTGCAGATGTGGCAATCACACAAAATTTGCATGAATTCATGCACTTGGAAAGCAGTGAAGCACAAGAACTGATGCAAATTATTTTAAACTTTTGCATATAAATATGTACTTTAAACAGCATGCAATATTTGTTTAACTGTAAACCCTTCAGGTGCTTGTCATAATATAAGTTATGCTACTGATAGAGGTATCATAGTGCTTTTTGTGATATATGTCTCTTTTCTGGGTAGGAGATGAGAAAACAAGGGTCACATGAGTTGCCCTTAAGCCTTCAATTCAATCTTATATCTTAGCATGACCATGTTAGGGAAATTAGTTTAGAATGGATGATTGTTGCTCACAAATTCACATCAATGACATGTTTTTCTTTTCTTTTCTCATGACCAAACAAATTATTGGCATTCATAGGTCCCTATTCAAACATCTGGGTTCTTCAGCTTGACATGAATGGTTGTAACTAAATTTGATTGGCATGTTTGGTAAAAGCAAGTTATGAACTACATCAGATTACTGGACCTAAGGAAACTTAATGCATAAACCATTGAGTGATTTTGAACCCAAAAATGATGTTAAATATGTGTCAGATGTACCTGCTGGGTGGACAAAAACAGACAGCAGCCCAGTCAACCCCTCTTTCAGTGGTATTTTGAAATTAAATCTGTCATAATATTCAGCAAACCACTGATTTAAAAGTGGAAGTTTTGCAGAGCTTATACAAATAAAAAATCTTATTTTGGAGCAGAAGTATCCAAAAGAGCTATGGAAAACTTACATAACCATCAAGAACAATTTCCCATCTTGTTCATGCTGGCTAATCTAGCTATTTACATGCCACAGCAAACTGTGTTAAGGTAAGGGGAGGGGGTTTTTCAGCACAGAACAACATTCATACACAGATAGGGCCCAGACTTATCTCAGAAACAATCAACAGGTTAATGCTTAAATAACCAGAGACAACATCTTTTAAAGATTTTAATTTCAATAGAGTTCAAATCAAGTGGGGCAGGGAGAAAGAGACATGGATATTGAAGTGTCAGGTAAATATTGAACATTGGCTGTTTCCTTACACCTCTCCTTAAGCATGTCATTGTGGAACTAAAAATTATTTACTCCTATATGATGTAGTTGTGGTATGTACTAGTCACTAAATTGAGTTTTGCAATTTGTCACTTTGGTACCAACAAATATTACTGTTGTCCAAGGGTGTGGTCAGTAAATGATTTAGTTAAAGTATTGAGAATATAGTGTTTGCATAGCTTGAGGAGAATTACAATACCATATGTTGAACTTGATGTAATGTTATTATCACGGTTATTAATTCTTTACACACTTGCTTCTCTCAAGGAAATAATTTATTAGCATTATACTAGTGCATTGTACTTTATAAAACATGGCATGAATTTCCTTCATTGATTGGTCAATATTATAAAAGGATATCATAGGGTCATATCCTCAGTCAATTATTTCTCTTTCCATGCTACCATTAGTTTAAATCCTAATATTGACTGGTACCCATTCACAGCAGGGTCCACACTCCTAGTATAGATTGGTGTCCATTCGAAGCTGGGTTTCCTTTCTTTGTAGTAATTAGTGCCAATTCACAGCAGGGTCCACATGAGAATGTGGGCAGTCTATGATCAAGATCTGGGTCTAAGAAGTGAATTAATAGACACAAATACAAGATTGTTTGTGAGCATTTTGATTCACCAAACAAATTTCAGATTTCCTATGTAATAAACTGAGAAATGCTCAAAGCTGAAATGCAGTGAATTATCTGGTTGAGTATTAAAAGCAAGCAAAGAGAGAATCCTGAAATCATCAGAACATGAACTTATCCTGGCATGTCAGGTCTCACCAATGTTTGAGATATCAGTTTTAATCAGATTGACAAGTTAGGATAAGTGCCATACTTGATGGTAAAAGAGGATAATACCAAGGGCAAGGGTTGTGGTTAAGTGTCCTGGTCAGGGGTTGAGGTTAATTGTTTTGGTCAAGGTTGAAGTTAATTACCTTGGTCAAAGATTGAGGTTAAGATTTTTGGTCAAAGGTTGATGTTAAGTGTCTTGCTCAAGGGTTGAGGTTAAGTACCTTGCTCATGGGATGAGGTTAAGTTTCTTGGTCAAGGGTTTCATTTAATTGTCTTGGTCAAATGTTGAGGTTAAGATTCTTGGTCAGATATTGAGGTTAAGTACTTTGGTCAAAGGTTGAGGTTAAGTGTCTTGGTCATGGACACAACAGTTATGACAAGTGCCTATTTTAAATCAACACTCTCCCATACTTTCTTTGAGTTGAATAAGATTCAGGTTTTTTAAAGAAAAGTTTAATCCATGATGTAGTAAACCAAGTTAATGAATTGATGATAGACTTTTAAAACCAAATTGACACAAATTTGCACATCAGTAAAGCATAAGCAATTATAAATCAACTAATGTTTCATTGTAAGTATTACACTTGTAAACCACCAAACTAATTCTAACATTTTCATTGATAGATATACTGTATTATTTATCAAGAATAGTTTTGTTGAAGAAAGTCTTGCACCAGATTTTAATAAGAAACGTCTTTTGCTCATAACAATTCAAAATTAACAAACCATTGTGCTCAATGATCCATTGAGCCATATATTGAGTTGTTCTCATTTACAAGATTTAAACAATAGGATCTTAGTTTTGGCCTTTTCTGTATAAGAAAACAAATTTAACAGGCCTCTATGTAAGAAGCAAGTTTGTGTTACCCATGTGTGTTGTATAGAGGGAGGAGTGTGATATCATTTATTTCCATTGAGCTCTTTCTTCGCGATTTTGTTTTAAAAGAGGGATTATTTTGAGTACTTTAATTCATGGTTTTGCTTATCAAAGTTTGCATATCTGAAGGCATTTGATATTCTTAGTTAACCTCCACAATATGCCTAATAAGAAAGAATGAAATGCCAGCAGTAAGTGTTATTCACAGCATTGGTTAACATAATACTTCTGTGTGTATTAGTGCAATCAAGCACTTGTCAAGATAAATAACTTACCCTCAAGATCCAACAGCCAACTCAGCTACAACACCAGGCTAACTCTTCCTTAAAACACTGTCCATAAGAGTGCACCATCAGCTTCTTTCTGAATGTACATGGTGTTAACACTTTGGCTTACAAATGGTAAAATTTTAGATCCTGGTTAGTTCATATAATGTTATTGTTCCACATGACCAACTGCCCCTTGTTTAATGCAGATAGCAAGAAGCATCAGCAGAGTCTATCAATATATGCAGATGCTAACTAAATTGAAAAGCAATGGAATCACTTCATTGTTGGAGCCTGCTTTATTTACAAACCAACTTCAACCGCTGGATATAACGAAAACTCAATCAGTTAAGCCTAATTGTAATTCTAATGAACATGTTTCAAAGACTGGACCTAATTATGTGTGGGTTTTAAAATACTGGACTGATTTAATTCAACAATTTCAGGATTCTTTACCAGGTAAATATTTTGTTTGTACCAGCCAACTTCTATATCTATATATCTATGCTTAGTGTTTCACAGATCTAGTATCTTACAGTCAAGTTTTTTATTGGGATTATCTATGCATAAATAAAATGAGAAATGCCTTCATGAGGATTAAAAAAAGTTTTATTTTCATCCCACTATATAATTTTGTATTCTTTTTTTAAGTTTCAGTAAATCTAGTCATATTTCACAGCTGTAAAATTTATGTGATGCCATAGAAATAGATGTTCATTGAAACAATATAAAATGCATTATAATTCTTTGTTTTTAAGGGTTAAAATAAAATGAACACAAATAAAAGCTGATATTTTTATACCAGATTCCAAAAGTGACCTTGATTTACGAAATAACCGCGTTGGTCTCTAGGAATGTAATACAGTAAGGAAATGGAGTGAGGCTTCTCTATCATTTTGTGGTTCAGTTTTCATTGTCTTTAGAACTGCAGTTTAGGATAACAATGAAATCCATGAAAATTGGTACCCAACAAAAATAATGTTACTACAGGAAAACTAAATGTAATAAATCTTGGGTTTAAATCCCTAGGCCACTGTCAGGATGGGGTCATGTTGAGGTGAGCAATGTGGAATGGAAAAATTGTTGGAATTTGATAATAGAAATCAATCATTGTTGCTTTGGTTTATCAGTTCATATGTTTATTTGGAATATCAACTAAGCATTTTACAGACATGAACCTATGGTATTGACTGTCTTATGAACTTCCATATTGATACTTCACAGAACAGCTTTCTTCGTGCTGGGACTGTTGGCCAGTACACGGGAGGGTGCTGAGGCATTGACACAATATGGCTGGGAGTCCTGCTGGAAATCACGGACAGATCCATGGCCAGTAGTTGAGGACAGAACAGTGCTTCTTGAGGCCGCAGAGACAACACCTGTGAGTGAAACCTCATTCAGTATGATCTATAGCAATAGTAGGTTTGAGAGCCCACTCAACATTGGCGACACAAAATTAACATTTCCGAGTCATCCAAATGGGGGGAATATAAGTCTAGATTCAAATTCAAACATTTACCAAAGTGGTTGTGAAAAGAAGGAGCAATTCTGTGATACATCACCTACCAAATTCCATTCATTAAGTCCAGATTCAAGACATTTGGGAAGTGTTGGAAAAAGTAGGACGTTACCATTAGAAAGTCATAGCTACAAGCGATATCAGACTTTTCCATCACGATCTCAATCCTTACATACAGTTTTATTGATGAGTCCTAGTCGAGAGAGAGCACTTAGTGATGACCTTGTGATAATGGAGGAAAAACACATATCTGGACTTGTTGGTCATGAATCAGAAGAAGTAGATGTTGAAGAAGAACAAACAATCATACAAGAAGGATTAGTTCTTAAAATTCCTGTACATTCAGCAAATAAATTGATTATAAGCCAGAGAGATAGGGCAAGTAGTGATAGTGCAATTCAGACAGGTAATTTTGAAAAAGGGGTTTCTAAATCAGAGGAATCTTTACCAAAGGAAATTAATGAAAGACAGAATCAAGAATCCAAAGGATTGGAAGAACAGGATCAATGTGAGGAATCAGATCAAAGTAATTTAACAGAGTTAAGTAGTAAAATAAAGACTGTGGATGATTCCTCAAAGAAGCCTATCAGCATACGTGATGAAAAAAGCAGTGGCAGTGAGAGTTCAAGAACTAGTAAAAGCCGAGCTGATAGCTTCAACACAGATTCTACAACTAGTGGTATTAGTTCATATGATTCAGGACATCATGGTGTCTCAGAATTTAGGTCTTTGAGTCCAATAGCAAGTTCCACATCATTGGAACACATTGAACCTGCAATTACAGATTCCTTGGTAAAATTAGATGATAAAGAGTTAGTGCATCCTTCCAGTACTCAAAGAAAACTTGCAAATTTGAACAGAGTTCCAAGTTTACGACGACAGTCAAGTCCAGGTTATGGAATACTTCCATCTTCAAGATTCTTTGATTTTTCTGAAAACGCTATCATGTACACAACAACCAGAGATGCAGTTGGATATGCAACTCTTCGTTCCTTGATGAAACAAAGACAGAGTAGTTCAGAGTTTGAATCAGACTATGGACTGAGCAAACTTTATGAGGCAAATACTTCAACATCTGTGAGCAGACGACAAAGTATTGATTCTAGAACAAGTCTGGAAAGCTTTAGTTTTCGGCTTGGGTAAGTTACTTAGTTAACTATTTCACATGTGTGAGTAGATACATACACATTGGTAACCTACATTTGATCTCCAGAGTTATAGGCTTTGTGAGACTTCCTCTACAAGAGGCTTTTATTGGTTCGACATAATAACAGCTAAATCAGTTTGCTGCATCATTGATCATTTTATTTATCAGATAGATTTAATTTAGATTTAGATTAAGCATAGCAATGGCTGCTTTTGTCAAAAATGAAATTTGGAACTCCAGGTAACAAAATTGTGTTGAGTATATGGCTGAGTTTTCAGAGCCCACAACTGATGAAAAGTGAGATGTCTATTTGCACAATAGAAATGCCACTCCTTTCATAGTAGGTGACTATCATTGTACTTTATTTATTATGGCTAATTTGAGAAACTGACAATAACGAATACACATGTGTAGGGTAAATGCCATATCACACAGTCATAGCTGTGTATGGTATAATGCCATATCACACAGCCCTGCCTGTATAGGGTTTAATGACACATCACACAGTACTGGTTGTAAAAGGTTTAATGGCACATCACAAAGTCCTGACTGCATAGGTTTTCATGGCATATCACACAGTCTTAGCTGTATAGGGTTTCATGGCACATCACACAGTCCTGGCTGTATAGGGTTTCATGGCACATCACACAGTCCTGGCTGTATAGGTTTTCATGGCACATCACACAGTCCTGGCTGTATAGGGTTTCATGGCACATCACACAGTCCTGGCTGCATAGGGTTTCATGGCACATCACACAGTCCTGGTTGTATAGGGTTTCATGGCACATCACACAGTCCTGGCTGCATAGGGTTTCATTGCACAACACACAGTCCTGGTTGTATAGGGTTTCATGGCACATCACACAGTCCAGGCTGCATACGGTTTCATGGCACATCACACAGTCCTGGCTGCATAGGGTTTCATGGCACATCTCACAGTCCTGACTGCATAAGGTTTTATGGTACATTACAGTCCTGACTGCATATTGTTTTATGGTACATCACACAGTTCTGGCTATATAGAGTTACATGGCACATCACACAGTCCTAGCTGTATGAGTTTCATGGCATATCACACAGTCCTAGATGTATAAGGGTTTCATGGCATATCACACAGTCCTGGCTGTATAGGGTTTCATGGCACATCACACAGTCCTAGCTGTATAAGGGTTTCATGGCACATCACACAGTCTTGGCTGTATAGGGTTTAATGGCTCATCACACAGTCCTGGCTGTATATTGCTGCAGAAATGCTGCCAGGGCATGTGAGTGCAAATCAAGCAAAATTGGTATGAATTCCTACACTTGGAAAAACAGCAATTTATGTGGACTTTGCAAGTTAGATCAAAGACATGCATATAAAAATGCACTTTTGCCAAACTGTTAACCTTTAAAGTGTTTATCATGGCATAAGTCACACTGCCAGTAGAGTTCTTGTAGAGATTATTACAACATAGGCAACATTTTACATATATGGGCACTTCATCTTGAAATGAATGGTTGTGAAACTAAAATTGATTGTTACATTGGGACCTGGAACAAGCAATCTCTGATATTTTAACATCAAAGAAGTTTTACAAATGCTTCTGGAATATTTAGAAAACCCAAAATGGCTGACTCACAACATGGTTCATCTTCAGATGATTATTTTTGTTGGTCAAATACTGACCGAGGATAACGATGATTGATAACATTGATTTGTTTGAAAGTTCTGAAATAAAAAAATTATTAGAGGTGGGAAGTATTACTGGACTGGATAATTTTAAGCCTAAAAATGATGTATAGGCAATTTAAAAGTAGAGTGGTATTTTCATTTCTTTTTTCAAACAATGGAGAATCAACTGTTCATGTACTACAAAACTGTATAGCACTTTAAGGATTAAAATCTAAAAGGAAATTAAACAGTAATAATAATATTTTTATTAAAAAAATCTCAGACTGAACAAGTAGACTATGACAGGGATGGATCAAAAATCCTAAAACAGCATCAGGGAACAGTTGAGAAATCTGTCATTTTAGTCAGCAAAGCATTGATTCAAGAAAATAAAACTTGAACCGAGTTCATTTTAGTGAAATATCTTATTTTGAAGAACAGATATCCAGTAGACAATGACTATGCTGAAAGGGGGTTCACAGTGCAGAACAATATTCATAACACAGATAAGGAGCAGATTAGGCTTTAACAGAAGCAATCGAGTGGAACAGGAAGAAAAAGAGACATCTTTAAGTGTTAAATAAATATTTAACAATGTTTCCTCTTTCCCTCTTTTTTTTCTACTTCTTTATTTTTATGACCAATGTAGAAATCTTCCCATTCGATAAAATCCTGGCAACATCTTTATTGCTACAGTAGGTTTAGACACCCTAAAAAGGCATACAAAACAAAGACAAAGGTGAATTATTTAAATACAGAGTGAGATTTAATTAATATAAACCTCACTCTGAAAATGTCCAGGGCCTTATCAGCATGAACAGCATCATGAAATGCATTCAGGGCAAAAAGGTTGCCTCTATTAATTACCTCATACAGTATGTAACAAGCAGAAAAGCATCCACTTCCCCATTAATGTCCCACTGCTGCCATTTATCTTAAATTTCAAAGTTCTTCCAATCTGTCCAAAGTTTGGAAGGAAGGAAATTATTTTTTAAAACAAGCTGTCTTAATCATTCTTTAAATAATGTACACATTACCTGGGATGGTTTCAAAACAGTTTAGAAATCATTTTGACTGCTATTTTATAGTGGACTTTCAGAAAGTAAAAACAAAAAATTAAAGTGATAGTTGACTAAGCAATTTTGCAAATTCAATTAAAAGACTGTAATCATATTACTTCTTTCAGGTAAAATTAATTACAATGTATAGTTTTAGCTGTGCTCTTTTCAATGTATAGTTTTAGCTGTGCTCTTTTGAAGTCACATAGCCAGAAAAATACACTGGATATATCTCTCAATCAAATATACACACTTTCAAGTATGATTGCAATGGGTATGAATATTATAAGTTTTATGTATATATTAAATGTGTTTATAATAAATATATAACATAGATTTTTTACTTGAAAATTAGTATTGCTTAAAACCAATGTTAAATGCATACTGTCAAGTACAGGACATAATTAAAAAAGATGTGTGTATATGTTTCATTTTTTTTTCCACTTGTCCCTGTTCACTTGTCACTTCTCCCTATTCTGTCCAAAAGGAGAAGTCACTTCTCCCTTAAATTCAAGCCTAAACACACATACACTAATCATTTTTAAAATATATCTTGTATTGCCTTAAATAATACAATAACTTTTAATCAACAAACTGAATTTCTGTTGAGCCTTCCTTAGTGAGGCTTGATATAGTGATCATGTTGACATTGATGTATTTGTCAGTATATTAATACTTCTGTCCATACCCTACAGTAAGCTCAGTGTTCAAGTTTATTTTTTCATTATATATCTTTTTATACCAACCTGTTGAGATGTAGATTATAGCTCAGAGGCATGGCCAGCTTTCTGTTAGTCCTGTTATAGGAATAAAAGAAGTGGGCTTATTTCTATTAGGGTTTTTTAAAAAAACAGAAAAAATTTTATACCACATCACTAGCTGCTACTACTGTTCTGAACACATCAATTTTGAGTGTTACACTTTTTTTCACTATTTAAAAAAAATACTTTATTTATAATGATACCTCATATTTCATTTGAAACATTATTTATTTTAGTAATGTGTGTGTATAAAATGTCAATTATATATTCTTTCATACTCTTCGTGGAAAGCCTACAACCAGATGACCCCTTGTTGAACTTAATTAATCACCTTTTTTGATGTGCTTCAAATAGATCTACTTCTGCCTGTTACACAATTGTACTATACATTATCTGCAAAAAAACATATCACAGATTAATATCAACAGCATAAAAAATGCATGTTTGTACAAATTATTACAAAAAAGAAATGTAATTAAGCATTCCTAGCAGTTTTCTTATTTCAAAAATAATTTTAGTTTTTGCTTTTGGAGAGATTTTGTCCCAAGAGCTTAAAAAAATGTAGAATTGGGCAAAAATTGTGATGGTTTATAACAAAATTGTTTAAATGTTGGCAGAAGATATTAGATTATCTTGTGAACTATTGCTTAAAAGTTAATTGACAATGTAGGTATTAGAGCAGAACTTACTCTTGAATGTATCTAAGAAGTATGAAAGTATTTATTCCACTGTTTTTGTTCCCAGTGTGGCCCTGCCTCTACCGCAATGACAATTTCAGTGTTGAATTTGTTTTCATTTGCAGTCCATCCAGAAATCCAAGTGGAATTTCCTTGTCAGACTGGGGCCAGGATGGTTCATTTTTACATCAGACTCCTGCAACACCAGTTCCCAAAACCAGTTTATATCAGCAGAGGCCCCATACAGGGGGAGCAGAATTTATTGGGCTGACTCTGCCTGTCAATATCAACATGATCTTTGAGGTAGTTTTTCATTAAGCTTCATCAAATCAGATTTTGTATAATGATTACCATATTTACCGGCCTCTAGGTCAATGCAGAGTACAAGTTGAATCAGTAAATTTATTACATTTTCCATGATTCAGATCAATACCTTGGCTTTTATCTTTTTCACTTCGTTCCTTACAACACCACAAATTTTCTCATATCTGTATCTCGGCAAATTTTCAGGTCAGGATCATTAAATATGACTAAAATTACCTACTAATTTGTTTGAAATGAAGTATTGTACTTGTAGCCACATTTAATGCTGCTGACTTAAAAAATTATTGAGTTACAGATAAGACAAACTTCACTATGCTGTAAGAATGAAACTATAGTAATATTAGGCTTAATCGGTATCACTGTATGCTGTTTCAGGTTAACAACAATACTGAATTTGCATCGCTGATTCTTTTTCCACAGGTTTGTTTGTGTGTGTGCACTCAAGAGAGAGTGTGTGTGAGTGTGTGTGTGAGAGTGTGTGTGTGTGTGTGTAAGCCTTCTTCATCTTATTTTACAACCTCTGTTTAACTGAAGCTTTAGTCAAAGAAAGAAAACAGTAATACATTAAATAGTAAATATAAATTATTAAAATACATCCTTCCATTTCAAAATTTAAATATTCACATTATTTATATCCATAGACTCCTATTAGGTTAAATCAAAAATGTCCATTTAGCATGCTAAATAAAACTACCTCTCCAATCCCAGCAAATAAATCATTCTTTTATCAGTAAGTTTATGTACTCTTCCTGTAGTTGGATTTTTTTGTTTTTGTTTTGTTTTGATCCATGTTTGTTGCTACTTTAAATTGCTCTGACAATTCTCTCAGCAAGTTCAAAAGATGTCACTGATCTCCAATATATGAGTGAGCACCTGGCATTTTCTTTCATTACATGGTACATTATTTATAATACCCTATGGTTAGCCTCATTTCCCAATTGATAGCTTGGTCTGTGGAATCTTGATATCAAACTGGAGTTAGCTCGAATGACCTGACCACAGCTGTATCATATTTAATTAGCATTTAAATTACACTGCAGAACTGTTGTTCTTGGTGCAAGATATATGGAAACTAAAACTGGAAGGAATTATTTTCAGTGGAAATAATTGATAATGGAGTATAGTGTTGCACTTTGTATAATAGTAAGATAATAATAGTAATAGTAACATCACAGTCATAAGGTGACTAAACAATATACCCCTCTCTCTCTCTCTCTCTCTCTCTCTCTCTCTCTCTCTCTCTCTCTCTCTCTCTCTCACACACACACACACACACACACACACACACACACACACACACACACATCAGGGCATATTTTCATTGATTACAATGTGCAAGAAGAAAAATGTGATTGAATACCTATCTCTGTCATGGTCATTCATTTCCTAGTTTGCCTGTTCTGATGCACATATATGTAATTAACTTAATGTATATTACTTGTGTATACTGCTTTAGCAAAATTACATCTGATGTAAGTTAATTTAATACTGATTATCATCAAATATTTTAAAATCCTTCTCAGTGTGGTGTCCTATGTTTTTTTCTTACATGATCTCTTCCCAAAATGAAATATTGTTTATACATTATTTCCATACTTTTGGAGACTCTTACATGATCTCTTCCCCAAAATAAAATATTGTTTATACTTTTGGAGATTCTTTTTAACATTTGAAAATTTACATGATACAATCCATAAAAAAATCAGTATGGACTATGAGATGAAGCCCAAATTTTCTAATATAAAGGATTGACTTAAATGCTGGCAAATACCGTAATATTACAATCTCATGTATTCTGCTGATGCAGTCTCAACAGTTTACAGCTTTGTTAGTTTGCTTTTACAGCAGATAGATAGGCTGGTCACAAACTGTAGTAGACGTAAGTTACAGTTGAATACATTGCTATATAATAATTGTCACTTTTACAGCAGATAGGTAGGCAGGGTACAAATTGTACACATTGTCAGTTTGCAGTTGAATACATTGTTATATAGTAATTGTCACTTTTACAGCAGATAGGTAGGCAGGGTACAAATTGTACACATTGTCAGTTTGCAGTTGAATACATTGTTATATAGTAATTGTCACTTTTACAGCAGATAGGTAGGCAGGGTACAAAATGTATACAATTGTCAGTTTGCAGTTGAATACATTGTTATATAGTAATTGTCACTTTTGCAGCAGATAGGTAGGCAGGGAACAAAATGTATACAATTGTCAGTTTGCAGTTGAATACATTATTATATAATAATTGTCACTTTTAGCATTATGCTTTAATATTGATGACACTGACATTACCTTAGCTGCCTGAAAGTGATGCCTCACCTTAACAGAGGTTAGACAGTGATTGCATTAAGGTTGCTGATAATACACACATTTATGGCCATAGGTGATGACTGTTACCTAACTAAACCTCTTCCATGATAACTCATGCCCTGATAATTTGCAAACCCATTTATAATTCAGTTATGGCACGGATCTCGATTTTTGGATTTTTTAAAAATACTTTTCAAAGTTGGCCCCTTTGTATTTGAATATCAAGAAAATCATAATCAGAATTGGTAAACAAGGCCATGATATCATTTTATCATTGAAAATAGTAGTTAGTACCCCTAATGTTAGAATCAGCATTGTGAAATTTGCATGTTTTAATAAAAATGACATTTTTTGGACAGGACCGATTTTGTCAAATTGAATTCTCAGTACACTAAATATTAACATATGGTGAAAAAGTGATTACTAAAAAATTCAGGTATATGCTAAAAGGTGGCAACATTGATAGAAATAATTAATAAAACCAATTAAGTATGTCTTGTCTAGTGAAATTCATGTTGTAATCCTTTAATTCTGCAGGAATGTAAACATTATAAACATGGAATATTCTCTTCAATTAAAACATGACAAGAATCAATTAACTCTCACATCAATACCCATGAGCACTTCTGTTAAAACCTAATTAAGTGCCAGCTGTGTTTGGATCAAGTGCCAGCTGTCATTGGATCTTCAGTTTGAGGAAGTGTTTGCTGCATTGTAAAATTGATTACAAGAGACCGATGTTTTATCATGTGAAGTTTTGTATCAAATTAGTTTAGGGAGATATGGTAAGATGGTTCAAAGTCATGCTAATCCTATTGGCAATTAAATGTGGTCACTATTGTGTCTCAGAACTAATCCCTTTTATTTGACAAATCAAACATGGTTTCAAATATTATATACTTAATGTAATTAAAATATATATTAATCAGCAATGTTTTTTAATCATTTGTAAATGTGATCTTGGAGAGAGAGTCTTGGTGAATCAGAAAGTGAAATGTGAATTGATATTTGTAAAGTGTTTCATTAATTGCAAAAAAATATTAACATGTTCTCAATTGTGTTTAAAAAGAAATTAGATCCATTAAATTTATGTTATCTTTTATGATTTATGTTTTTTTTTCATTGTTATATTTATACATCAGTTGATCTGTCTTGTGACAAGATTGATAAAATGAAAACAACACAAGTTTCAACATTGTTTCTCAAAATGAATCTCAGTCATTTTTTTTAAAAAAATATAAGTTTGAACAAACAATGAAACTGTATTTGAATACATTTAATTTCAGGTTCATGAAGGAGAAGATAAGAGAGCGCAGGTGTCCTCTTTACCTGAAAAAACTTGGGTGAACCTGGAAAGGTCACGGTCAGAAAGATCTGATAGTGGTCTGGATGAGATACTAGAGTCAAAACTAAAACTACCAGGTGAATGCAGTATATAGCCATGTGACATTTGTATATTTTGCAATATGAGAGGCATGTGTTATGTTGGATTCACTCCATCCATATGTCACTGTGATATGTTCTTCATATAACTCTTTTTTTTTAAATGCACCTATTGAAACCAAACTTCCATTGTGGGTGCAGTAATACAGAACTGGGTTGTAGTGACCAGCTTTGTGTTATGAGGCAAAGGGGGAGGGGGTTGTAGTAGTAAAATGCATTGTGATGGCAAGATGTCATTAGTACTAAATTGTTAATAATAGGTCAGAACAAATGTTGTTTGATTGAGATCTGTTTAATATAGTGTAAGTCACAAACTATTGAGATCTGTTTAATAGACTAAGTCACAAATAATTGAGATCTATTTAATATACTGTAAGTCACAAGTTATTGAGATATATTTAATGTACTGTAAGTCACAAGTTATGGAGATATATTTAATATTCTGCAAGTCACAGATTATTGAGATCTGTTTAATAGACTAAGTCACAAATTATTGAGATCTATTTAATAGACTATGTCACAATTTATTGAGATCTGTTTAATAGACTAAGTAAATAATTATTGAGATCTATTTAATATACTGTAAGTAACTGATTATTGAGATCTGTTTAATAGACTAAGTTACATATTATTGAGATCTGTTTAATAGACTAAGTAAATAATTATTTAGATCTATTTAATATACTGTAAGTAACTGATTATTGAGATCTGTTTAATGGACTAAGTTACATATTATTGAGATCTGTTTAATGGACTAAGTTACATATTATTGAGATCTGTTTAATGGACTAAGTTACATATTATTGAGATCTGTTTAATGGACTATGTCACAATTTATTGAGATCTGTTTAATAGACTAAGTAAATAATTATTGAGATCTATTTAATATACTGTAAGTAACTGATTATTGAGATCTGTTTAATAGACTAAGTAAATAATTATTGAGATCTATTTAATATACTGTAAGTAACTGATTATTGAGATCTGATTAATGGACTAAGTTACATATTATTGAAATCTGTTTAATGGACTAAGTTACATATTATTGAGATCTGTTTAATGGACTATGTCACAATTTATTGAGATCTGTTTAATAGACTAAGTAAATAATTATTGAGATCTATTTAATATACTGTAAGTAACTGATTATTGAGATCTGTTTAATAGACTAAGTAAATAATTATTTAGATCTATTTAATATACTGTAAGTAACTGATTATTGAGATCTGTTTAATGGACTAAGTTACATATTATTGAGATCTGTTTAATGGACTAAGTTACATATTATTGAGATCTGTTTAATGGACTAAGTAAATAATTATTGAGATCTATAATATACTGACTGTAAGTCACAAATTATTGAGATTAAAGATAACTTTGATAGACTAAGTTTAATATACTGTAAGTCACAAGTTATGGAGATCTGTTTAATATTCTGTAAGTAACAGGTTGCTGAGATCTGTTTAATGTTTGTATAATTTAAGTAACAAAACATTCCTGACCATATTTATATGGAACTGTACAAGATCAGTTGAGTTGCAAACATTATTTTATATGTTAATAGCAATGATATTTTTTTTTAGTGTGTAGCAAACATTTTTTATGTTAATAGTAATGATATTTTTTTTAGTGTGTACAATACACTTGAACAAATTGCAAAATTATTTGCTTAAGGTACTGAATTAGTGAAAATTTAATAATAGCAAAATGTTATTATAATTTTGCTTGTAAATACATTGCCAGATTGCATTGTTACGCATACAAGTTTCCATAGCTGTTTAAGAGATATGAGTCATAATAGATACTACTGTCAAACACAACATGCTTTAATGCATATTTCAGTTATCTGTTGGCATAAAAAAATCATAGATGTTTTCATCTGTTTCTTATGGTGAGCTTGTTTGCCAAGGTAGTCAAAGTTAAACAGGCATATTTTATTTCCGGTGAGTATTCTAGGAAGAAGAAAAACAACTTATTTTACAGGTAAACATACATTTGCTTTTATGTTTGTATTAGGGAAAGATACAAGGTCCAGAACTGCCTCAACTAATACAGATGTCCTTCAATTAGAGCATCAAGTACAGATTTGTATTCAATGTACCCATGCCCAGTGTGTGGATGAAGTGGAAGAAGGTAAATTTGGATGCTTATTAATATTTTTTGAATATAGTAGGTTTAACCTGTAAGAGTATTTAAATTTGCAATTAACATAGGATGGTTAATATAATAAAATCTTGAAGGAATTTTCGTAACAAATTTATCCATTAACTGATGAGAGTTAAATTAATTCATTATCTGATCAGAGTTTTATTCTATCCTAGAAACAAAATTAAGGCATTATGCTTCATCAGACTTCTAGATTGTAAACAATAAACAATGACAGCGAGTGTGTCTGCTACACACACACGAGCTTATATAAAAATGATTCAGTGCCATTATTTTTTGATGATGCGTGCTTAGTCGTGACTGTATATGGGTTGGTGCGTGTAGGCAAGGCGATGGGTGCCATTTACTCATGGACCTGGGTTTGAAACTCCGTAGAGTGCAAATTTAATTTCTCTAACCTGTATGATAGTATTTTTTGTATTAAACTATTATTTCTACCCACTATTATCAAGATTCTACTACTAACAACCCTTTCAAGCACAATGAATCTACTAGCAAGGGATCACATATGTCAGGGGTTGATTTGAGATAGATGCAATAAACTGATGACAAACAGTGCAAAACTAGTAACTAAATAGCCTGAGCACTTTTGCTGTTAATGAATCATTTTCAAAGACATACAAAACATAGACAAAACAAACAAATAAACATTAAAAAATGTTGTGTTTGTAAAACTCTACATGGCTGTCTCTACATGAATTAAACCTATAGATACATTGTCTCAACCAGCCTGTATAGATTTGTTGCGAATACTGAAAGATGTTTCTATTTCCCTAGAAATCTGAGTCATAGTGATATCTATTACTTTGTGTACATTTATTTAATGCAGATTATAAAAGACTCATTAATAGTCAAAAGCACTCACTCTAGTTAGTTACTAGTTTTGCACTGTTCGTCTTCAGTTTATTGCATTTATATACAAACACACACACACACACACATATATATATATATATATATATATATATATATATATATATATATGTGTGTGTGTGTGTGTGTGTGTGTGTGTGTGTGTGTGTATATACATACATATTGTATTTGTACAGAAAAGAAGGAAGGTTATACAGAGTCTGAAGAAAGCCAATTTCTGGGAGCCTTACAAAGGGGATCCAAAGGGTCATTTTCCAGGACAAGTAGCTTTACAGAGCAACCAACCACCAATGAGGTCTCAGGGAGTCTCACCAGTAATGTTTCAGAATCAAACTGTGAGTATCACCATCATCTTTTGTTAAACGTTGGACTTACAGCTCAACTTGTTTAAGCTTTTAAGAGTACACAGTTTTGTAACTAGAAATAGATACCTTTTTGTATCATGATAGATTATGGCTCTTTAGCTTTTGACCTTTTCACAGGGCCTTCATGAGAAGAATGACTTCTGGACCTAATGTTTACCATGTGACAATCCGTCTGCACACCAGTGGAAGTTCCAAACAAAATCATGATTCAACACTGGCTCCCCCACTATGATTTCAGTCACTTTTCTTGTTTTCCTCCTCAGGGTATTTTTCTCTTTTAAGTATTCTGATGTTATCCCAAAATATATTATGCCCTTATTCTTTACAAAGTTCACCAGCTGCTGTTAGGAATGATATGTTGGTAAGTGTTCTTTAACTCTTGTTTCAAAGCATTGATAGTTTCCCCAATATAGTCTTTCCACAATTGTCACACTAGAATTTGTATATGATTGAGCACTTCTTATGTGAAGGAGTTTGGAGGAACTGCAGTGGAAATGGCATTAATTCAAAGTTTTCCATACACAAATTTGTGAGCCCATTGCCATCCAAACTTTTGATAATTCTTCCTGATGGACAACATAAGTAATGTTCAAGACCTATTTTAACAATAATTATTTGTTCTAACCCCAATGTAGTACATTTTGTCCATTCTGTATCTTTTTTGGGATGACAAAAAAGGTCATCTCAACAGGTATGCTGGTAAAAAGTGTATCATGGGATACTAATTTTGTACATGGAGTGACTTTCAGATTTTTAGTATTCAGGACAAAATCTGCACTTTCTCAAATGAGAGATATATCATGACCAGCATAAAGGACTCCACACTTCTGGTAGGTATTTCATAGAGGGGAGAGTCAGTATTGATCCGTGATTCCAGATTGGAACATCTGCTGTTATACAGAAAGAATCTGACTTGCCGTCAGCATTTAGTTGATCAAGTGACTCCAGTCCAGAAATCATTATTCTGATGAAGACCTTGTAAAAAGGCCAAAAGATAGTCATAAGCTATTATGATACCAGAAATTTTGTATTCCTACTTCCACTGACTGCAAAAGGCTGTATCAGGTAAAGATATTTATTCTGAGTACACAATTGCAGTTTGAGTAATACTAAACTCTACACTGTGTGCGTCTGTATGTAATGATTCATTTTAGAATATTTAAATTTTTATGTCAATGCTGTATATTGTATCGGTACAGTCATTGCATTTTGCTTAATGCATCATAAAAACTAATTGTTCTTTCATAATTTGTTAAATTTTCAGCACTTGCAGATAGGTGAAGCTGTTGGATTGCAGAGTGATTTTTAGCTGATGTGGCCTTAAGGTCAAGAAAACATATAGTATGGTCTTGCATTCCAGTGGGCATCAGTCATCAGCACTTGCCTTTTTATACCTCACTAAAACCAATTTCAAGAAAACCTGGCAGAGATCATCATGGCATTAAGATATCTAAAGTTTGTATGGCCACCATTACCGATGCAATTCATCTGCTGCATTTACTAAAAATATAGAAAAAGTTTAAACTTCTAAAACCAATTGACAGAATGTAACCAAAATTTTTAAAAATTATCTTACCATGAAGGCTTGTAAATTTGTGCAAATGATTCAGATTACTATTCATCTTCAGCAGGTACAATGCTTGGCCAAGTCATACCAAAGACTTATAAAAATGGTACTAACAGCTGTTCCGCATTAAGATGTTAGTGTTAGGACTGGTTGGCCTGGTGTCAGGATAATGTGACTAGATGGGACATGATTCTACATGTCTGTGGCATGATGCCCCAGTGCTAGACATCACTATAAACTGTCAAATCACAAACATTGTAGCAATATGATTGAAAAATTGTTCAAGCTATGTTAAAAATCCAAATCAGTCACACGTGTGCGCGCGCGCACGCACACACACACACACACACACACACTGTTAGTCTTAAATGTTTGAACTGTATGAAGAAATTACGGTAAGTCAAACTGCCAGCTGCACAGACTTGGATCTGGGAAAGTCAAATCCAGGTCTTTGCTGTTAGGAGTAATAAATAAAACAAACAACGTAGGCTCAGATATAAAGAGCAAAATTCAATTTGGTTACTGTTGTTTGCAGTTGAGCCAGACTTATCTGTGAGCATATGTACTGTATGAACATCAATTTGCACAGTATAGCAGACATTATTACATCAGTTAAACAAGTAAATGTTCTGTTGTCATTCTCTGGTTAGTTTTTCTAGTGTTGTCCCCCCCATTTTGTCTTAAAATATATGTACTGTATTTGAGCATTTTTAAATCCTGTACAGCTTTGGGTAAATTAGCATGAAAAGCTTTACAGTCACTATGTGAATATTTTCTCCTTTCATGCAGTGATGAATTTTGTTTAATTCTGCCTAAATTATTACTCATTTCTACTTGTACCACTTGATATTGCAATGGGGTTGGTGGGTATGTGTCCTATGCTTAAATTTCTAGCTTCCACAAATGCCTATACCAACATCTTGACATATTTCTGAATTTAGAATCAGAGTTAAAAATAAATGCATATTTTTTTTTTTTAAATTTTGTTGTGATTGTAAACAAAGTTGGTACAGAGGCACACAGGAGTTATTTTATTGTAAATAAAAGCAAAATTACATTACTTAAATTTAATAACAGGAAGCTAATAATTTTCTTTTTGAATCAGCAGCCTTTAGAAAACTGTCTCTGGATCATCCACAAGGACGGGCATTATTGAGGAAAGAGATGTTACGTCTGGTGCTGAACCTTAGTAGTTCCGTGGGTGTCAAAGCCTCTGAACAAGGGTTGCTCAGGTAGAATTTTCATTGACACAGAAAGTACAATGCTCTTACCATTAAGGAAGTGATATACTTCAATAGTATAGATGTTATTAGCAGTCTGTGGCAAATTAACATTATCGTCATGCTTTTTACGACTAAAACTATCACCTTCCCACACATTACAACAAAAAATATAACCAGGAAATGAAATCAGCCTCATAACCAATGTGCACATCTAAACCATCCCCCAAATTTACATCCAAGAGTTTCAAGTTTCTGTCAGAAACATTGTAGTTGTACTTTGTGACATTACTTGTGTACAACACTTCAGCACAAATGCTTGGCCTGACAGGCAGGATGACATAATCAGGAATGACACAAGGGCTTTTGGTGGTACTGATGAACTATGACTTTGGCTCAGGCTCTCTTGCCATCACTTCCATCTTATTTGTTGCATCTTAAAGCCTGGTGTCCTAGACAACTACTTAGTTTAACCCATATGATCATGTCAGCCTTGGACATATTGCCCAGCATTTCCTTAGTAAGAAGGGCAATAATGCATACTGATTGTGGTGAACAAATTAAGACAAAGTTGATTGAGTACAAGTAACAAAATGAAGCTGTAGTGTTGCTGTTGTTGTTGTAAGGTTCAATGCCATTTTCAGCACACGATAGGCTATACATGGCAGCCAGTATTAATGGTGGAGGGATAAACCTCGATAAAACCCGGAAAGAACCAACAACCCATGAGAGTAGCTAAAATAAGACTAATGTTAGATTTTATTAAAAAGTAATTCCCTTAGTTACTTGTGAAATTAAATGCACTTAAATAATAATAGTATTATTTAAAAGAACTTAAAATATCAGGTTGAGAATTTGTTGATGCTATTTTTGACACTGGCATAGAATTGACATTTCTCCAATCATGGAGGAGATCTCCAATTCAGACATGATAAATGGGTCAAAGTGCAAAAGTTTTTGTACTTTAAGCTTAGGGCAGAGTTTCTTTAAAGAATGCATGTTCAGGCCTGATAGTCTCAATACTTTAAAACTTTAGCTTAAACTCAAACTCTGTAACTTCAGTTTGAGAAAAGTTTGAATCATGCAACTTTTAGGATCTTCCTATCTTTAATTCCTTTATGAGCATCCAAATTTTAATGATGTAGATATACTATAAGACTCGTATCAGATTTGGGTATTATTTGCGTTAGGTTACTATCAGATTTAGGGATTTTCAGTAAGATATCAAGTTGACTTGTTCAGAGTCTGCTATGGTTGAAATTTTTTAAGCACAGTAAGCCCACTGAGGTACCAGTGTAAAAATATTGACTTCAGGAACTTGGACTGTGAATAACATTAAGAATCTTAGTACTTTTAGAACATTAAATTTCATGTTCAAATATGTTACCCAATCAAAATACTTTAGGAGTCCTACAACTACCTCACAAATCCAGCCCTCTGACTTAATGATTTATAGCTATGGAAGCTAAATGTTGTCTGGCCACATATGTGGCAGTTTAGTGATGTCTTCTTGATATAGGATTTTGGTGCCAAATTTCATGTGTGCCTTAGTTACTACTTTTGCTGATGCTAATTCAGGAACTATTTGATGACTGAGGACTCAAAAATATTGGAAGATATTCAACATCAGAGTAAGTTCATCTATTTCATCTATATATCCAACTTGTTTGCTCCTATTTTTTTATAGACAAAGTCTTTCTGTCTTTTGTAGCATTACAGCATCGTTGTAAACATAGGTGCCCTTTTGTTTTGCAATTGGTTGTTGTGGCTTTTTGGCTTAAAGCATTCATATAATTACATAACTGACATTTGTTCCATTTTTCCCTTATTTGTCCCATATTTTGGACCTAATTATGGGTAAATGTTTTTTGTGTTAAAAATCTGTTTCCGTTAAAAAAATTCAAATTAAAAATTTCCATGTAATTTTTTGTTTAGAATAGTCACCTGGTTCCATTCATAGAATAAATGTATTGCATGTATATAGGGATATAGAGTAATAAAATATGATTGGTGCATTCAAAATTGAGGCTATCATGCAAAGTCTTTAACCACCATACTGAATTGCATAAAGCATGTGCCACTATATCTATATCTCATCTTCACCATGTTGAAAAGGAAAGGAGAAGATTCAGAATTTTCTCTGACAAATAATGGAAAACAACTGCAAGGCAATTATATCATATTTAAATTTGTAGAACCATCTTGTAAAAAAGAAAACCTAGCATTTTGCAAATTGTGTAATTGTGATTTCTCTACTGGACATCGAAGCCCCCATGACAAAAAAAGAGCATGAAAAAGCTATTTCAGGCATCAGCTTGCTACTTCATCAGCATGTCATTCAATCAGAAGTTTGTTTTACTAAATTTCTTTTAGAAAGGAAACTTCCTCTTTTAGATGCTTGTGATACTGGCAATTTATTTTGCATAAGTTTTCCAGACAGTAAAATCACAAAAGATTACTCATGTGCTAAAAAAACAGTCATCTAAGGACTTCTGTTTTTTAACCACATTCTAATGCCAATTGGGAAAATATTTTTGGTTTTGTGAAAAACAATTACACAGAATTCAGCTCATCAATGAAAGACAGTGCATTGGAATCATTAATGATTGAATAGACAAGGTTTGGAAAAGGCTTTTATCTGATGACTTAATCAGAAGATACAGGAGTGCAGATGACATGCCTCTTGAACATTAAATAAATAACCAAGTTATTGTCTGGCTTTACTGATGGTTGTATATGTAAGTAGTTACATATGCATTAAAGTTTTAGCAATCGGTATTTGTTCCTGAATAATAGCATTTTTGTCATAAACAGTCAGTAATTATGTACACTGGGATTAGCAGCCATGTAATTAATAAGTTTATTGTGTTGTTATGTATTTATTTATTGTGTCTTTATGTGATGGCAGTGAGCCATAAGTCAGTTATTGACAAGTTTTTTCTGGTATTATGTACCACAGTACTTATCCACTGTACTGGTACTTTGGTACTTTTCAGTTCTTGGTTACATCTTATACAAAAGTTAGCATACATATAGCAAATTCATTTCCTATAAGGTACTGACCATTTCATTTTCTGGAAAAGGGGAGAAATTATGTGATTTTCTTTTGAGCTTAGGTGTTATTTTCTATTATCTTAAGTCAATTATGTTTGTTTCTAGTAATATAGTTGATTTTATTATAATGGTTTAATCAGAGCAAGATATTTTTTCCAGCTATTGACAGATGATGGAAATTTTCTACCCCAGAACATTAAGTTGTTGGTCCCTAATAAAATACCACAGCATTGTTTTTTTTTATGGTACCCATCTCTACAAGTAATGTCCACAAGTTCAGTGTGGCTGGTTACACCTGTGTATTATTGCCTACAAACAATGTAAACAGTTGATAGAATCGGATGACATCCATCAAAACATCCTCCATGTTTGGGTTGCCACTCAGAGAACACATTTAATATTATATATACAATGGCTGAACTGAAAGTTATTTAACCTTAGTACTTGAAACACAATTGAAAACAAAGGGGAAAATGCATTGATGCAGTCCGTGAGACAAGGACAACATTGGTATGTAGGCTGACATTACTTTGATCAATGATTTCCCATTGGATGAGTACCACCATGCAAGAAGTGATCCAGGATATTACATATGGTAACAAGTGCAGCCCCAGTTCAACCTTCACTGCCTCAACCTAAGAAACCATCCTTGGTGGCGAAGTTTAGTGGTCAGTCATCTGCAACCTGATATGTATAGATCAAGATCAAGTATTGACTTGCACCATGGTTCTGTGGATCAAATAAAATACCTCCTAATGAGCCCCATCTTAAAGATCTGGACAAGGACATGAAAGATTAAATGATCTGTCCAAGCTTGACTGGACTCTTCTTACATTTCAGATTGCAGCATGTCATCTTTACAGTTAATGATGCCCTTAAAGTCAAAGGAGGAAATGTCTTTCACTCTTTCCAGTTGTCCTACTTTCTCTTACTCTTTTTGTCAGACTGTATTTTTCTAACCCTTCTAATCTGCATTAAACATGTATTATATATACACATAGTTTGATAACTTTAATTATTGGCATATTGTTTTATGGTACCAGCAGTGATAAAAAGTAAACAATAGTTAAAATAATGTGATTTCTTAAATATCCAATATTTTATCTTATCTTTTACTCATATTGGAATATTGTTTGGTGCCATACCCAATTTCTAAATGGCAAGTTTGGTGTTCCAGTTAGCTTACCATGGGTAGGCTGATATGTATAAAATGTGTAAATTCCTTCAGAATTAATTTGTTAGGTGTATCTAATTCACAAAGCACTTTCAAGATATGAGTATAACTTTTTCAATGCCATTGTTTGTTTTTTTTATTTTTTATTTTTCAGTGGCAAGTTATTTGCATTTAGATTAGTTCACTAACACTGTTATGAAAGTCAAACTTTTTTTATATCTTGGACGGATATAATGTGGAACCTCTCCAAACCAAAAACTGGTGTGTACTAGTTGCAGCTTTAAGTCTTTTTTATAATTTTATTGAGGTCTGATTTCACCAAAAACAGTGATACTGTACATGTTTACACAAATTTTATTTATATTTATACAGTGTTTACACCATTTATATATATATATATATATATATATAAAAATATATATATATATATATATATATATATATATATATATATATATATATATATATATATATATATATACTGTAAGTGTTTACACTAATTCTATTGATGCTATTGATATATATACTGGAAATGTTTACACTAATTCTATTGATGTTATACTGTTTGCACTCATTATTTTGATGTCTGTACTGTGTTTGTAATAATTCTATTGATATTTATACTGTAAGTGTTTGCTCTTTGTTTCAGCACAGTACTTTTATGTAAATTTACATGATTTGATAAAATGTTACTAACCAGTAAATATGAGATAACTTGGTTGCATTTTTTTGTTGCTGGTCTTTGTCAACAATAATGTCATTGTTATGGTGTGTGAAGTCATTGCATTAATGGTCTTTGTCAAGAATAGTGTCGTTGTTATTGTGTGAGAAGTCATTGCATTAATGGTCTTTGTCAAGAATAGTGTCATTGTTATGGTGTGAGAAGTCATTGCATTAATGGTCTTTGTCAAGAATAATGTCATTGTTATGGTGTGAGAAGTCATTGCATAAATGGTCTTTGTCAACAATAATGTCATTGTTATGGTGTGAGAAGTCATTGCATTAATGGTCTTTGTCAAGAATAATGTCATTGTTATGGTGTGTGAAGTCATTGCATTAATGGTCTTTGTCAAGAATGTCATTGTTATGGTGTGAGAAGTCATTGCATTAATGGTCTTTGTCAAGAATAGTGTCATTGTTATGGTGTGAGAAGTCATTGCATTAATGGTCTTTGTCAAGAATAATGTCATTGTTATGGTGTGAGAAGTCATTGCATTAATGGTCTTTGTCAAAAATAATGTCATTGTTATGGTGTGAGAAGTCATTGCATTAATGGTCTTTGTCAAGAATAATGTCATTGTTATGGTGTGAGAAGTCATTGCATAAATGGTCTTTGTCAAGAAGAGTGTCATTGTTATGGTGTGAGAAGTCATTGCATAAATGGTCTTTGTCAAGAATAATGTCATTGTTATGGTGTGAGAAGTCATTGCATTAATGGTCTTTGTCAAGAATAATGTCATTGTTATGGTGTGAGAAGTCATTGCATTAATGGTCTTTGTCAAGAATAGTGTCATTGTTATGGTGTGAGAAGTCATTGCATTAATGGTCTTTGTCAAGAATAATGTCATTGTTATGGTGTGAGAAGTCATTGCATTAATGGTCTTTGTCAAGAATAGTGTCATTGTTATGGTGTGAGAAGTCATTGCATAAATGGTCTTTGTCAAGAATAATGTCGTTGTTATTGTGTGAGAAGTCATTGCATTAATGGTCTTTGTCAAGAATAGTGTCATTGTTATGGTGTGAGAAGTCATTGCATTAATGGTCTTTGTCAAGAATAGTGTCATTGTTATGGTGTGAGAAGTCATTGCATTAATGGTCTTTGTCAAAAATAATGTCATTGTTATGGTGTGAGAAGTCATTGCATTAATGGTCTTTGTCAAGAATAATGTCATTGTTATGGTGTGAGAAGTCAGCAGACAATTAAGGTGTATAATCCATGTTCAAGACAAATAAACATTATCTACTTTGATTTGAACAAACACTGGCACTATATTGAAATTAAATTTGAAATCTGTCACTTTAGCCAGGTGTAAACTCTGCTGATTAGCATATTGTTGATACTATCCATAATCTCTGCCAGTGCATGCACTGCAATTTTTGTACTTACTGCACTGCCTCAGGCTATATCCAGACCATTGGTCAACTTTACAACTGGAATCTGGTAGGTTCTGAGCCACATACTGGTTTCAGTGGACAGGGCTCTGGTTTAGTGTATTTCTTTTGAAGTTAAAGACTGGGAAATTCAGGAATTGTATTGGTTTCAAGATGATCTGGTTCAATGAGGTTTTGGTCTTGAGGGATTTTGCAGTATTTACCATAGGCAAAAATGGGTTCAAATGACCGACTTTTCACATTCCACCTTTGACACTTGTTTCCAAAGTCATGAAACTTGATAGATGTATTCATCTTAGTGTTACTCACCATTGGCAAAAGTAGCTCACAGTGATCATCCTTTTATTGTCCAGAAATTACATTAAGTATTTGAAATTTTCTAAATTTTTCTGCTAATGTTGTATTTTCGTTCTGGAATTTGATGGATGTATATTGGATGTATTCATGTTGTAGGGTATTACTCGGCAAAAGTAGGTCTCACTAACACATTTTTCTTGCAGAAGTAGATTTGCAGGATTTATGGATTATGCCATGACTGAGCAGATGACACATATCATTCCATGGAATATACTTGTGAACATGTCATGCCTAATTGAGTTATACAGGCTTAAGTTATATTGCTTTTTTTTTCATTTCCAGTCTAAAACAGAAGTTCCCCAAGGCATTCCAAGATCTATGTTTCTATTCAGAAGTCTCAGATCTTTTGGGAAGCTGCTCATTTAGACTGACAGCTAGGCGATTCATTCAGGAACTATTTGATGACTTAGATATTTCCAGGGTATGTAAAAACGTATGTAAATGGATTAATTATGTATTTCATTATATGTATTTCATGGTGTGTAAATATATATAAATTACAGAGGTCTCTGTAGGATTTTAAAACTAGGAGTCCAGGACTCCCATTTTGGTAAAAATAGGAGTTCCACCAGCAAAAGTTGCAGTCTCCTCCCAGAAAACTATGCAAATTAGAAAACTTGGTTACCATTGAGTTTAATTTCTACATTCTTTATAACACTGACATAGCTCATGTTCAGCCATCAGAGTGAAACTGAATTTTGTCAATCCAAGGAAGATCTTATTCTCAGCACTAAGCTTGGCATCACACACTTTCTTTCATTTGGCTACTGTCTCATCCAAACTATCAATTCTAGCAACTTTAGCACTCTCCTGAATCTCATTATAATCTTTATTAGTTTGCCATTTAATCCTAAAATACTTGTCCAAATTTACAAATAGCATTTTGTCTCTAAGTCTCAACATGTCTTGATTCCAAGGTCTCCTTATTCCACTACAATAATGAAAGCTTAGGTTGTTTATTTAATGCACTCTTATAAATGACCACATGAACATCTTTGGGTCTTTCTGCTTCTGAATTCAAGCACTGTAAATATCAGTCAAAGCCTTTGAACTTGCCATCCAGCAATTGCATCATGTTCTTTTGATGTACTCTCATATGTACATTAAGGGATCTTTCAGTCACTGAATTATGTCATTGTAAATATATGCACAGCTAACTGCTCAATACATTTTCCCACTAAGCACCTGGCTGTAGCAGGACTGGCATATCTTTGAATTGTGCTGATCACCTATTGCATGCATACAGAGGACTCATGCCTAGGTGATTTTCTGCATTCCAGATAAACAATAGGCATCCAAATAGGCAATTTTTCCAGTATATGTAAACACCTGTAAATCAATGTTGTGGCTATTTCCAGGTAGTGCAAAGGCAACTGTTAAAAAAAATTGTGGGTTATAGCATACTGTCTATACTGGAGTCCAGCTGCAAACAACATAGACCTGGCCTGCCCTCACATGCTGTGCAGTAGATCAGGGTCTATGTTGCTTGTTTTAATAATTACTCGTAGGAAACTGCATTGACCCAGATCTAAGTCTGTGCACTTTGCAGTTTGGCTCATTTTATAAGCAAGTACAGATGACATACTGAGAATTAATACAAATACATTAGCCTCCAAGCATAGATTATTGCTAAGCTTGGGACTGTATTTTCTACAGTGAAACATGCCTTAAAGGGCACCTTAGTGTATGATAAAGGGCATTTTAATGTAAAGATATCTCATTGTACAATGAAGAGCACCTCAATTTACAATCAAAGACACCTCAGTGTGCAATGAAGACCACCTCAATTTACAAAGACACCTCAGTGTGCAATAAAGGGTGTGACAATGTACAATAAAAAAAAAACAAATGTACAAAAATGGGTACTTTTAATGTATAGTAAAGGACATCTCAATGCACAGTAAAGAGTACAAATGAATATAATTTTACCAAGGACTGCAAGTGGAAATGTTTATATGGCTGTACTGAAAATTTGTTTGAATAAATGGATTAAAACAAATTTCAGAAAATACAAGATTATCAATCACTGTTTTCATGAAATCAATAACCTGAACAGATAATTATATTACTCATTTCTTTCTATAGACTGTGTTGCATTTTTCAAATCAGGAAAGAATCAAGGAGGATAATGGGTATTAAAGACTGTTAATATATGGTTGTATATTTCAGATCAGGGAAGAGCCAATGAAGATAATGGGTATTATGGATGAAAGTTCCATTCCAACTAAATCAAAACCAGTAGCACTTATAGAGAACTTTGATGATAGCATTTCTGATGTCCAATAATGGACATTGAAGTATTAGCAATACACATTTTTGTATAGAGATGCAGTTCATAAATTTATTCACACATTCTTAATTTTCATTTGTTTAAGTACGAGTTGTGCAACATGAAAACCATCACCATTGTGTTACTGTTGTAAACATTAAAGCAATACAGAACTATGTAGCGGTAACAATTTTAGACCCATGCAAATTGTTTTTTATGATGATATAATAATTGTAAAGAAGTATTTTATTACAAATTTTGTTTCTTTAGAACCAAGATAGATGCTCATTGTATTTAGAACTTTGTATTGTAAAGGTTTATTACAGCAGAGACAGTCCAAGTCATTTTTATTCTGTTACATTTGTAAACAAGATTTAATCTGGGTGGCCATTCTGTGTGTATTTTGCATTGATTTTATTGTATGTTATATGTAAACTCAAGGGTCTTTACTATCAGGTGCTTTGAAAATATAATGCTTATTTTCTCTGTAGGAAAAGTATAGTTCCTACATTTTAGTTTTTGCATTATCAGTTGTTGACAGTCAGTTTTTATCAAGATGGATGATAACTTATGTCTGTAAAACCTAGCCAGTTTTCAGACTGACAAAAGGGTTCATTATCTTTTTGTGCAATATTTATTCTACTGTAATATAATAGAAAGAACTTTGATTAGATGATAGACTATTTTACCATTTGCAGTATAGATACAATATGTGATAGGATTTTATTGGTTTCTCTGCTCATATGCCTTAGAATGTAATGGATTTTTATTCCCAGTGTCTTAAAAATAGCAATTGTCTTGACACTTTCTGTATTTTTTTTGCAGAGTAAATATAGAAGCTACACATGTAATATCTGAATAATTGAATAATTTCACAACTTGTATATGGATGTTAAATTCTGTTGATTACACATTTAGACCTGTTCTAAAGATCTCCTGTTCAAATCCCCCCCCCAACAAATTTCCTATATGAATTTCCTGTATTTAACTGTCCCCTACCTTGTGTGGTTAGGAGCCAGGTGTAACCTAACCAAACAATGGTCACCCTGCATTACAGATCACTAGAGTATGTTGTCACTGACACTGCAAGCATGCAAATTAACCACTTTTGTTAATTAATGCCACTGTCTGATTATGACAAAGCACTTGGATTGTAAATTTTTGATACAGCTTTGTGCAGTAGAGTCATCTAAAATTGCTGTAGCAGTTTTGTGTGCCATCAAACCCTTACCAGTTATAATGTGTTTATTAATTTTCTGCTGAGCCATTTATTAATGTTTTCCCACAGAAATAATTTGGATAATTTGTTGGAGTGGAATACCAGGACAATATTTTCACTGCCCTCTCAGTTGACTTTGGAAAAACATTAAGACCATGACATTTGAGCCAGTTTTGGACACTCACTCACCTGTAATCTGATGGCAAGTATGGCTGCCTCACATGCAAATGACAAGTTCAAATCCCACATTGCACAGAAACGTTTTTTTCATTTGTTTTTATATGTTCTGTTTTACCTTTAAATAGGGAGAATTGTTTCTATTTTTTTATATGAATACAAAAGAAAGCAGAACATGAACAGTAAACTGCTGACATCATATGGGATGCATTGAGAAATATGCTATTTAAATACGTTATACATATTGCCAACCAATACATTTGAGCATAAAAGAAAATAAAAAATTAGCTTTTACCAAGTGAATATGGATATATTTCATCTCATCAGTTACAAAATCTAGTATTTTACTTGATTAAATCTATCAGTTATTCACACAATTCATGCAAATATTATGTGTGTATATATATATATATATATATATATATATATACACACACACACACTTGCTTGCTAAAGATTTTGATTGTTATCAGAAAAAATCCAAATAATGACATTTAATGAATTCCTGTTTTGTCTAGGAGATGTCATTCTGCAGATTAACATGAGACCATTATCAGCAAGTCATTAAAAACATGTCATAACTAAATTAATTACCATGTGGATGCTAAATTCATTATATAAATTCTCACAGTTGGAGTCTGGATTTGATATGTCAATTAACACACCCATACACACACACACACCAACACACACACATATATATGCAATGCTTATTCAGTATGTATTCTGTAAATTGTATGCGTTAGTATTGCACATTTGCAGCAAAAGGTCACTGACTTAATAGTAGACATTTTGCTGACTTGGGTTAAGATTTTGCATTTCATTAAGTTAATGGCCAAAAAAGTTTTTTGTAGCAACACAGTTATGTCTAGAACCAAATAACTTGATGGGGGATGAATCTTGATGAGTCCCACACCCAAATTACAAAGTAAATCAGTGTTGCCAGTATTTCAAATTTAATTGACTTGAGGTCAGCCTTAAACATTCTTAATGCCAGAATCATTAAACTAAATGGTTGTATACAACAACACCCAATACAAAAATGGTCACAGTGTCATCATACATTTTACTGATTTATGTTCATTTTTTTTTTTTGCATTTTGTTCATGATTACATAGGGTTTTCATGGGTTGCTGTGTATCACATCTAGAATCATGATGAAGAGATTCGTCTTGATGATCATTACTCTTTTGTTTCAATAGTATATAATTATGGCCCATATTCTATACTTCACCTATGGGAGTAAATTTTGTATTTCGTTTTTTGTTTCACAGGCACTGTTTATGCTCTTTCAGTTGTTACTACCTATAGCAAATGAAGCTCATTGTGATCAAAATTTTATCTTTTACTGGCTCTAAGTCTTTGCACACAGTCATGTGTATTTTTGTCATGCTATATGGATACTGTCCTGCGTATAATAATAAAACTTGGATGTTCCCTATTGCAAAAGGATGTTTTGGTTACCTATATTTCATGTTTCAGTAATTTTGTTGAAATCTTGTTTTTAAAGTTCATTATTTGGGTACTTTTTATGTTTTCTATCATGGAATTTGTACTACTCTTCATTATTTATATTTCTATCATGGAATTTATCTGTTTGTACTACACTCTTACACAAACTAAACATCACTGTGACCTACATTTTATTCCTTACTAACATGATTTTATGTTTATCCCCACGTAGATTCATCCATGCTGTATACATCTTAGCATACACTGAAAGCAGTTGAAAGTAGGAATGAATATGTTTATTCAGAGCTACACTTTACATAGGACTCGAAATTGAAATAATTTGATCCTACCATTAGATGAGCCTGGGTCAATCCTGTGTGTTTTGAGGCAAGGCACTTTACTCCATTTGTCTCAGAACTAAATTACCTACTTGTGTTAATTTATCAGGTAAGACCAAAGAAAACTATATTAGTGATCTCAAATTGTGCACTGGATTAGCTTACAGGTTATGTGTAAGACATATAGTTTTGTCAGTATTATAATTGATGCATGAACTAGCTTGTACCACTGGCTTTTATCATGGTTACTCAGTCATATATGCATGAACAAGTTTGTACTACTGGTTCTTATCAAAGTGTTTCACACTGTAAAATCTAGCTTGTACAGGTTGACAATGATGATAGCTTCTTAAATAGATTTCAGGAATGGATTTTACTTTCTGGCATTTTTAAAATTCATGCCTCTATTGTCATATCATAGTTCTTTTTATTGTTGTACATCTTTTTTCCCTGTTATAGGGTATAATATAGGTTGATTGGTAGGTAGGTGGGTTGATTTGTTGCTATGTCATCACATTACTGCCTATATAGCGCTGATTAAATGTGAAAATTTTATATTTTACAAAAATTAAATATTGATGTTCCTTGTTTACACAAGTACTCACATAGAAGTGAACAATGTAGCCATTGAATACACTCCAGTTTACATTACTTAAAACATTTCAAGGACATATTCAATGAGAGAAATTATCGCTTGTAAATATATTTCAAAGACATATTCAATGGGAGTAATTATTATTTGTCTAATCAAGAATTTCACCTTGCATATTCAGGAATATACTTATCCCAGCATTTATTTCTCTGTTCACTTCACTTTGGATTTTATTAATATGTCTTCATATGTCTTGTATAAGGCTTAATATGATGAAAAAGATGACCAGTACCCAGCCATAGGCTTTCCATTCAGTAGCTATACAGGGATTGAAATGACATAAATATCGACATAAGTTCTTTTTTTGAACTAAAATTTTTTGACTAAAGGCTGGTGTTCATGATAATGAAAAAAATAGGCATATTTACATTGCCAAAAACAAAGGGGGCAGAATATTCATATCATCAGCCTGCAGTGTCTGTTTGAGAAGGATAGCACAATTTCAGAAAATTTTGAAAACCCAGGTATTTAATATTCTTATGATCAGTATTTTATTGTATTTATGAGATGTATTTACATGAAAAGTAAAATCATACATGTATGCATGCAGTATTAGTTGCAGCTTAATTCAAATGGCATTACAGTCGGATGAAATCCTTCCATAGATTCAAGTCCATTTTAAGGTTCAAAAGATAATTATTAGTTCTTCATGGCCATACACACCAACACCAAAACTTATATGTTTGTTTGAGGCTCAAGTCTTTCCATAACTTTTTAAAGTTTGCTTGTGATAGTTTCTTGTTTAGTCAGGTTTAACACACACACTGTAACATTAATATTTCACTTCCATGTTAATGACAGAATTTCTCAATTTTCACTGGTTGCAGTGAATCAAGTGAATATTTTGTTTTATAATGGGTAAGATTGCAGGTGTAGGTTTCTTTATAGAAAGCTGATACATAAGATAACAATTAGCAATTTAAAGGGAATAATTATAAAATCTCTGTCCCTATAGAGAAATTGTAGATGCCACAAAGGAAGACTTAGTTGCAAATAGATTTATCTATTGTCCACCAGCTGCCATGTTAGATCTCTTAATAAGGTCATAGTCTGTGCAACAGGACTCGATATATCTATGCATGTGTTTATTCTAGTAGATTGTCATTTAGTAGACATTTAAATGTATTGGACAGTGTTAAAAAAAAATTTATGAGCTTTACTTGTGTAATATGTGTTTTTATGGGCTAGAGAGTTCAGTTTATCTTATGCTAAATTCTAATTAGTATAAGGTATACTGGCTGCCACAGTCTGGGCTTTCAAGGGTCTTTATAAAATTACTGAATTTAACCATTTGCTTCTCTAAATACATTATCTGATTATAACACATTAGGAGTACATCCACTACATCTCAGATGCATGCCTCCAAAGCTAAGAAAGATGTTCACCACATCTTTAAGATTGTTTTAGCAGTAGAGGTGCTTAACTCATTAACCCCTAGGCGAAAATGATAAAAAACTCCAGGGGTTAATGGGTTAAAGTCATTGGGTACTGAGACAGAAGTCAAATGAATGATTTCCACTTAGTGCTATCAGTGTAAATTGTGTCAATCTCTATTAATACCTGGTCATCAAACTCTTGTCACAGCCTTGTAAATATGGATCTTTTTATGCCTTTTTATCAGTTGAACTATTCCAGAAAGTTTTCTCACCTCATGAAAGTTTTCTCAATCTGCTTTTCTATATAAATCTTTCTTCATCATAGATGAATTTCAATCACTTAAGTTGTCTAACTTTGTTGTCTGATAAGATAATCTGTGTCATTTTTAATCAGTTAATTGATGGTGTATATTACTTACAATTCTACTCGAAGCTTTACTTTATTGGGTGAGTTGAATCAAGTAAATGATCTTTTATTCCAAGTAAAAGATACGTTATTCATTTCCATCTTAAATTTGCCGGTATCCAAATTCAGACTAAAGAGTAATTTCAGTGCTTGTCTTGGTTACTCTAATTACAGGTATAAACAACAGTAGGCAGGATAAGTGTATATGATGTAAGTGTTCTTAAACTAACTGGTTATTCACCACACTTGTATCTATTGTGTGGGGTGTATGAAGTTCGTGTTAAATTGTATTCACCACACTTGTATCTGTTGTGTGGGGTGTATGAAGTTTGTGTTAAATTGTATTCACCACACTTGTATCTGTTGTGTGAGGTGTATGAAATTCATGTCAAATTGTGTAAATATAGATAATGGTTACAGCAGCCAGTTAACGCTGACAAATGATAGAGCAGAAGCCATGTGCACAGTGATGTTACATCACCTGCACCATCAAGAACCTATCATCAAGGCAAATGCTATTGAGTTAATATAGAAAAGGTATTATGGTCAAGCTAGACTATTGATCATTGTTCCATGACTGGCACTGGTGAGCTCTCCCATGGTAAGAAATACTGGACATTGTTACCAGATGCCATCTGCCCTGAACTCTGTCTTCTCAGCTCTAGTATAGCCTCTGCACATATTTTCAGCTACTGGAAGTAGTTAGAGTAATCTGTGTTCCCAATGTGTCCAGTCTACAGTGTGAGGAATAAAACACATGACACAGACTACTGGGCCAGTTTTAACATTGAACAGTTGTCCACCTGGATCAATCCATGTTTTCTTGCATAATAATGATTCCCATTAAACTTTAGGCTGGCATTTTTACAAGACATGCAACACATTTTTTCTTTGACACTTGTGATCTAATAACTATCAGCATCACAAACCTGGGAATATCAAAGCCTCTCTCATTGCGCATGGACTACAAACTATTTTTGAACACAACATCCAATATTGTATCCATTATCTCAGTGCTTGATCTGATCTTGATAACTGCTGGTATATTTCAGCAATCTTGACATAGCATAGACCCCTCCATCTGGAACCCTACTAAAAGACATGTCTGGGAGTAAGCTGTAGTATAGCTCATAGGACAACTCTTGGCATAATCTCCCATGCCATAGCTGCTTCCATTATTCTCTACCTCGTGGAAAGAGATGCAATCCTATCCACATTCTCACTGCTAAACGACCATGTCAAGCTCAAACTAAGATGACAACCTCAGTCTTCCAACTGCTTATACCATAGCCTGATATATGTGGTTAACATCTGCTCTATTACTAACTGAAAATTGTTGGACTTTGGCATCAATTAGGTACCACTAGCTCTGCAACCAGACTGTTTTTAAAGCACTTTTGTTCTGACACAAGCTGAAAGATTTAATGACTAATCTTTTTTTTCACTTGTGAGGCTGGATTAGTGGGGTATAGGATGCACTCCAAATGCATCATAGGTCAACTGATGTTCATAAACCATTTTTATTTACAATAGGTACATACTTTTATTAGTCAAACCACATAGCTCCTAGTCAGTCTTCAAATAATGCAGCAGCAGATCAGGATCGTTGTTTTACTGGTTACTCATAACAAGCTGCACAGAACCAGATCTGCCTGTGCATTATGTCATGGCTGGTCTGTATCTATGCAGTGTGCAATTGGACCCAACGTAAAAGTGAGTATATACAATAACAATTTTCATGGGTTTCTTGATTGCATTAAATGATGAAAGACCCACTACACAGTGGAACTTTCGGAACAATGAGACTTCTTTTCCCAGTCCACACATTTAAAAAACATTTATTATCATTTTTCTCGAAACAAAGAAAATTTATACCCATTAAAATGAATGAATTTGCACTCAATTTGCAGAATGTGTTATATACTTAAAATAAGATCAAGTTTAAGCTTAACCTTTTTGTATTTAGTAAACAGAACATATAGTAAATCATCTTTCATTGTAGCTAAAACACATGTATATAGATAAAGAAGATGAATTAAATCAAAATATGGAAGAAAAATTAACTTTTTAGATCATTTGTATTGATTCATCAAATTCTCATTCCTTTGCAGATTTTACGATGTTTTCAGATGTGAAATTATGTTATTCTGATGTTGCTTCAAAACATGTCATTAATTAAATGATTCTGTTGTATTCTTATCTCTAGATATGATGCAATCAAGTCACAAGTATCTGGAACATGTAATAGCACTTTCAATGTATTTTGATGTTTGTTATAAAGGGCAAATCTGTTCCAGTCTCCAGTTACTACATAATTTAAATCACCTTTCTAAACAGCTTGTTTTATGTATTTACCAGTGTGATTGTTCCAATAACTATGACAATTTACATATATTCTTGTACTGATGAAATTTTTTCAGGATTTTAAAAACAAATGTCTTGTGTGAAAACAGCCCAGTCGAAAAGCAGTACAACAGAACTGATGTTTACTGTTCTCAGCTCCTCATCTATATCCAGGCTGTTGATTTTCATTGTAAGGTCATGTGACCTATCTACATGGCTTTTCACAGCCATTAGTAGTGCTGACAATCAGTTTAAATGTTATGACTGCATTTAATTGCTTTAAAGTTTAGTCCAACTGCAGACAGTATAAACCCTGATTTGCCATAGCATAATGTACCTGCATATCAGGGTAAATGTATTTGTTCTACTGATTACTCTTAACAAAACTGTGGAGATATTCATCTGCCTATTCATCATGTGACAGTTGAACTGGTTCTGTGCAGTTTGCAGTTGGAATTGATTTATTATAAGGGGTTGTCCATAAAGGACATCCACAGATGATACGTTTTCCTACCCCCACCCCTTGTCTGCTTTTGTCCCCGTGTGGCTAAACACACCCACCAGGGTTACAGATATCCCCATCTAGCAAATTGATATATGGGCCATGTAATCAACCCCAGGCACTGGGAGCTAGACCTATGTATTGATGCCAGTCCATTCATATATATTCTGTGGCACAAATCATATAAATTGAAATTAACAAATAATTTATACTTAGGGATCACCCATAAAGGACATCTGCAAAACATACTGGAATACACACTGTAGGCCCAAAGCCGCTGTTCAACACAGAATATCATAACAAAAACTACTAGTTTGCAGAAGTCTGCAAGGTCCTTTACACCTCCTCCTCCTTGTCTGCAGTTATCAGCATTTGAACTTCCCTCCACCCCATCTTTGTAGACTTCCTTTATGGATGATCTCTAAGCCTGCATGTACAGTATTAGTTTTTGCCTACCAGTTGATCATAATTTCTTCATATGACCACGGACAGTGGAAAAGGTACAGAACTTAATTTTGGATAAAATCAGATGTATTTAATTGATCAAGCAATCATTTCACACAAATTGAATAGTGGATGATCAGCTCTATCAGTCAGATCTTCTAGCCAGTACCAATTACTGCAATTAGAATTATAAGATACATGTCTATGCAGAGAAAGTGTTTTATTTTAATATATACCTATGGTCAGTAACTTTTATATTATATTCTACTGGACTCTACACTCTTTAAAAATTTACTTTCAGCTATCACCCTGAGAACAATAGATTCCAAGCAATACAAAATAGAAGGCTGATAGCTGGTACTCAGTATATTTTTTAGATTCACTGTCATTTGTAAATCACTATAGCAAATTGTTTAAAAATCATAATTTTGTCATTTCTGATTCCTTACATATTAAGATTAAGATTTTAAATCATGTATAATGCTCATTGAATTATTATATAATTGTTGAAAGCAATCAGAATAAATAAGAATGAATACGTTTGTTTTTGCAATCATTTTATTAAAGGGTGGAAACTGACCAGTGATTTCTTTACTAGTCGGTCTGTTCTAATATTCATTCAATAGATTTAATGTAATCTATGTATGAAGGAATTTACATTTAGTATATATTTCATTATAAATTCATAAAATAAACTGAATTATTTATAATTTGTGCAACATTTGCAATTTTATAGTTCTGACCAGCAGCATGTTTTGTCTAAGATGAGACCATTTGAGAAGTAACTATTACTTTTCCTGAACAAACAAGCTGGCAGTTTTATGAAGACATTATTGCACAACATATTTGGACTGATCTCATAATGAATAAAACTGAAGGATAGTAAAAAAAACCGTAATGTTGTACCAAGATTTATAGGAAATAGATGTGTAAATGAGAGAATTTTAACTGGGAAATTATTTAATTTTGAATTTATGAAACGAGTTAAGTAATATCCAGCTTTTGTGATCCTTGGCAAGCAAAACCTTAATCTCATTCAATGAGTTTCAAAAATTTAATATTAAATCATTGCTCTTTTGAGATTCTTTTTATCACAAAGTTTTTATTTCAGTGGAAATTATTTAGATGAGAAGAAAAATTAATTTTGTTCATTCTGACAGATGTTGTGTGTAAAAATTAGTTGTGTGTAAAAATAGTCCCGAAAGAAGTTGAACGTATTAAGGTTTAAAAGTAGATTATACTTTTCTTACAATGTGTAAGTCAATGAACAAGCGACCTACCTAATAAACAGAGCATTTTGTAGTGACAAAATTATTTTTCAATACAAAATCCATGATGTTGCATTGTTTTGATGTAAACCCCATTAGACTGCAGTAGACAATCCATGTTTTATGTAACCTAACTTGACACTTTCACAACTAAACATTACGTTGTTGCAATATTTATCTGAAAGGAGGTTTACTGGATGCAGAAATTCCCATATTTATTGTAATGTATTTTTGACCGGATATTTGCAGTATCTAACTTGGAACAGCAGACTACAGAATATGTAAACAAATTTCATTTTGATTTGCAATTGCATTACATATTTACTGTATAAATATGCGGTAGCTGGATAAAATTTTGACCTTTTTTGAGACAGGTTTATGTCCACATTCTTCTATGAACAGAGGTGAGCTTATTTAGTTCTGTAAGTTAACATTTCAACCACACTTGTATATAGGATGGGTTCCATGCTACCAATACACTGCTTCCCCCACCCCACACAAGCAATATCTGTAGCTTTGCTTGTTGTTATCTTTCTCTTGTGGTTTTAACCATTTTCCATGTTATGATACATTATACATGGCATAACAAACCCCTGAGCCATATTGAAACAGACAAAACCATTTTCCCCCAATTCTCTTTGGGCAAGTTGTTTAAAAAAATGATGGCCAAAAATGTTCATTGAAAATATAAAATTACAGGGTTAAAAAGTTTTCCCATGACACAGCCAATCAATAAAAAGAATACTGCACAATAATTTTATGGGCTTATTTGGACCAATCAGAATTAAATAAAGTGATGTTATAATATCACAAATGTGAAACTGCACAATCCATAGGCAAAGTCTACTGACTGATAAATAAATTTACAAAATGTATACATAGAAAATACAAATTTAAGTATGTAAATAATGCAGTGGGACAGCTCATACAATTAGTAGCACTGTATTCCTGGACTGTGCTGCAGGTCCAGTACAGTTAGAAATAACTAGGATTTGGCTTGAGATGCAAGACTACTTCTGGACTGTGGGCTTTGGCTAGAGATGTAACATTGTACTTCTGGACTGTATGATTTGGCTTGAAATGTAACTCTACTTCAGGACAGTAGGCTTTCATACGAGTTGTTACACTACTTCCAGACTATGATTTGGTTCAAATGTAACACTATTTTTGGACTGTAGGATTTGGCCTAAGATGTAACATTGTACTTGTCTTAGGAGAATACTGGTAAATATCATAAAAAAATTTCTGCAGTTGTTGGCATAGATGTGTTCATAGTAAATTATACGCATTTACTAAATAAATTTGAGTGTAGAAACTTGTAAGTACCTAATGCATGGAAAAGAAATTTGGCAAGCATAATTCTATGCATACGTTATTGACCTCATTTAGTTTTAATGCATTTTTACATATTTTACAATACTGCTCCAGTGTCTAGAGCATCTGCCTGTAGTGCAAGAGGTCATGGGTTCAAACCCTGGCTGAGTCACACCAAAGATTTATAAAAATGGTCCTGACAGCTGCCTTAAGAGGTTAGTGTACTGTTAGGACTAGTCAGCCTGGAGTCGGATTAATGTTATTAGAAAGGACATTATGCTAGAAATCACTATAAACTGTTACAAGGCAAACATCATAGTGATATGACTGAAAAATTTTTAAAGTTTTGTTAAAAATGCAAAAAAACGTTTTAATACATGTATACAACATATAACAAGGTGAAGGACATTATTATGCTGTTCATATTTCAGGATGTCCATTTTTACACTTCTATATAATGAACAAAGTTCATCACAATCTGCCATCATCAGACTTTGTAAATGACTTAAACATGGAAGAAGTGAATCAGTATTGTAGTCAAAGTCAGATTCACTAGAAGGAGAAACAGTTTCCACATAATAGCATTAGGTCTACATCACAGACTTGGACCAAGTTTACAAGATGGTTTGATCTTGGTATGAGGAAGAAAGCTAAAAATGTTGGGGAATCATAATGTATAAGGGTCACTTACTAAAAAGACACTAAAATTACTTCACAAGTTAACATTACTTCTACATTGCAAACCTAAACTAAATTTTGTAAATTGCTTGAAACTTGAAGTAAGCTAGAAGTCAATTGATTTTGGAGTAATAATGGCAATTTCACTATACCTGAAAAATTAAAACAATTTCTTCATAATTAAATTTCAATTCTCAACCATCCAAGTAGCATGACCAAAGTTTATGGAGGGCTGGGGCTTAAAGTATGGAAGAGGCTTATTGCTTTTGCAGTCAAAGTCATGGTGGCTTAAAGTAAAATTAGTTTTGCTGAAAAACTTTTGTTCTAAATTTTGTTTCTTCCACAAATGTATTGAGGATATCTTGCACTATGAGTAATAATTGAACTGATATATTTGGGGTCTAAAGCATCAAGGTCATAGTCCTGGTGAATATAATACCAAGAAAAGGCTTCTACACAGTACTTTTAGTTCATGAATGAAAACTTTGATCAAGGATCCAGGTCATTTAGACTGGCTGATAAAAATAATCACTGGATTTGTTCATAATTTTTCTTCTTTTTTTTACTTTATTATCCCCATACTAGGTTAACCATTGGGTCGGGGAACCATCCCAAGGTCACCTTACAGTCAAAATTTCTTGTTTCCAGATAAACTAGGGATAGTAAATAAAATTATATTTTTTTCAAAAAAAAAGATGACCCACACATGCACACATACATATGGCATGCAATCTCTTTAGATACCCATGTTGTGACATAAGCTTTTGAAAATAGTGTTTTGTTCCTGTTTAGCATCCAATCAGATAAAAATTGCCTATTCATCTGTTGAGGTCCATTTCTTAAGAAATTGGTCCTCTTTTTTTTTGTTTACCTTAGCAGCATATTTTTCAACATTCTTATACATTACAACTCTGCTTAAAAGCATAGAGGGAAGGATTTTGAATATTGAATCTGCAAGTATAAATATAATATTTTGCCAAAATAAGCAAGAAATTACACAAACTGACCTAAACTGTTTCTTATTTGGACAAATATACAATATTTGGACAAGATGATGCAAAATGTTCAATAAAACTACCAGAACTGAAGTAATATTACAGTTATAGAAGAAATGTTAAATACTTTCATTCTATCTCTTGCAAAATGTACATTTGTTGTCATCCAATATGTTAATTCTTTTCAAAAGATCATTAGTAGCTATTATTCTATGGATTTATCTAAAGTTAAAAGAGATCAACTTGGTATCCTTGGTGCAAAATTTTGCCCTGCTATAAATCTCAGACCACTCCTCACTACTTATATTTGTATTAAAAACTTGCATCCAAGATTCTTGCTTAGCAGTATGTTGCCTTTTAGCCCTTTTTAAAAGATCTTTGTAAACAAACTTGAGTGAATTATATTTTTTCAGATCCATTATTTTATCCTCCTGCCTATCAAAAATATGTGCTCTAGTTTTTTTGTTTTGTCATTTCAAAAGGTAATAAAATGCCATGATTGTCTACTAGATCATTCAAAATTTCAAAACCAGCTTCTGACCAGGATTTGTATTGATAAAACATTCTAGGAGGGATAAAAG